>JARQOC010000001.1:630284953-630668345 GCA_033576535.1 Allobates femoralis
TGGTTGGTCCTGTAAATCTTAGAGAATAAGAACAACTTCATCATTTTCATATTGAAAATTTTTATTCCAAATCCTGTTTGGAAACTGCGGCTTATACATTATTTTTAATGGAAATTTTATGAAATATACAAAAATGACAATAAATGTTCTTAATCAAACTCTACAACTCCCGGAAGATCTGTGTGTTATATAAGACTGTGGGAGATCTCCAGCTTTATGTGATTGCTATAATAAAGCCTTTCTTGAATCCTGCGAGGTGACATTATTTCTCAGTGTAATTATGAAGCTTTTCTATATTTATATTCTCTACTTTTTGGGGGGTCGTTGCCTCCAGCTATGGGGAGATAGAAGGAAACGAGTCCAACAAGCGTCCAAGCCATTAAGGGGAATTTGCAGCAGATTGCACCACTTTCTATTGCTGTTTATTAATCCGGAAACCTCACGACGCTATTAAGAGATCTCCCCCATTGTGATTGCAAGGAATCTGCTCCGTCTTCTAGAGCCGCCATACTGTGATCACACTGCACCCAGGCGTCACCCCCTGATGGGGAAACTGTGGGGGATTTAGTGCACTCACCCCTTCTCTAGATCAGGAATTTTTGGTGCTGTATATTTTCATTTTGCAAAAAACGCAGCATCTTCCAGTTTCAGCGCGATGGATGGGATCTATAGGAATCTCACACCCAATGTAGAATTTCTACTTGTATAAATGCCTTGTGCCATTGTGTCTGGATGTCCCCAATAAAGCGCCACCTGATTGGCCAGCTGAAATGGAAAAGAAAAACGTTGTGGCTGCCATATTGGCACACCCAAGTGATGAGAGTGCCAATATAGCGACCGCCGGTGGTACCATGTGAAGTAGCACCCACAGGGACCGGGGTACTCCGGACCGGGCTCTACTGTCTCTGGGGTGTCAAGGTGCCATTGCTCAGTCCCGTTGTTCCAGATGCCGCAATAAAAAGGAGGTGAAAGAGTTTTTCATGACGCCACCTGTTGTATGTGGCCAGAGTGACCACCGCTGCCGTATTCCTGCTGGGGACGGTGATGAGGGGCAGCGTTGATGGTTTGCCCTCCACGGGTAGGGCTGGGTGTAGTGGGGGCTGCGTACTCTTGATGCTGCACTGGCTCTTCTCTTGCAGTTTCTCCAGCCAGCTCGCAGGGACAGCAAGGCGGCTCCGCAGGTGGGGGTTCTGCTGCCGTTTAGCAATAAACAGTCTCAGGCACTTTTGAGCTGACCGGGTACTTTACTTTCCATTTTTCTTAAAAGCAAGTTACAGTACAGTTCACAGTTAAAGTTCTTACACTTTACCAGGATCCCGGGTTCTGCTGCAGCTCAGACGGTTCCTCTGCGTCGCTTCCCTCAAGATACCTTTCAGGCCCTGCTTGTCTCTCTCTGTCCTCGCTCATGGGTTCGGTCTGGCCATCACGTGCTCTTTAGTGATGATTTCCTCTGCTCTAGGGTCACTAGCCCTAGTCCGATGGCTGTGTTCCTACTCCGTGGCGGTAGGTAGGTCACAGGTCATAGAGTCCCTGTACCACGCCAGGTTGTCTCGTGATTAGGGTCACCTCTACAGAGCCGGCTCTCTGGTCGTTCTGGCCTAGCCCTCCAGTGACCCAGGTGTGATTTGGGTTCACCAGACTCCTTCTGCCTCCCTCGTTATCAGATCTGGGTCCTCTGGCCAGCTATATTAGTGATGGTTGCCAGGCCAGTTGTCCTCCCACTGTTGTCAGTGTCTAGCTGTGGGGTGTATCGGCTTGTGGTGCTTCTTCCCTCGCCTTTCTCTCTAGAGCGAGTCCTCTCCTGGGTATCCTGCCTCTAGGGAACTGCTGCCTCCCGGAAACCTCTCCTCCTGGGAATCAACTCCTCCAACCTAGTGTTCCAGTGTTTGTAATACTGTTTCTCCACCCACTTGTCTGGGTTCTACCTCTCTCTCCACCCACAATTCTCTAAACTCTCGCCATCCCTTGCCCTACATAGAGTCAGTGGCTTAGGGTGAGAGAGTGTTAGTGTGTGGATGTTTTAAGTCGACCGTTTAACCTCGTCTGGCTGCAGTTCACCCTGTGGCCGCCCTGGTCGCAGGGGCGCCACACATGCAGTCGATGGGGCACACTGTGTATTACTGCCAGCAGCGCCGTGTGCTTCTGCTGTCCTCTGAGTCCTTCTCCTCCGTTGGTGTTGCTGCACCACCCCCTTCCATAACCCCTCACAAGCATGCCTCAGAGTCTGACCCCATCGTGACGTCACCCTGTTAGTAACTGCGCATGCGGACGCCATTTTTGTACACCTGATCTACTACTGCGCATTACAGGGTGAACAAAAATGTCAGCAGCGTGAGTCACAAGTCCGCCCTCACTGCTGCATGAGCCCGACCCCATCATCACCTCACCACCCTCCAAAGAAAGGATGTTACTGCCACATGAGTATGCCCAAGAGCCAACTCATCACCCTCCAAAGGAAGGACACCACTGCCACATGAGCCCACCCCAGAGCCACTGCATCGCCCTCCAAAGAAAGGACACCACCGCCACATGAGCCCGCCCCAGAGCCACCACTCCACCCTCCAAAGAAAGGATGCCACCGCCACATGAGCCCACCCCAGAGCCTCCACCGCCCTCCAAAGAAAGGAGGCCCCCAATACATGAGCCCGCCCCAGAGCCACCACCACCCTCCAAAGAAAGGAGGCCCCCAATACATGAGCCCGCCCCAGAGCCTCCACCGCCCTCCAAAGAAAGGAGGCCCCCAATACATGAGCCCGCCCCAGAGCCACCACCACCCTCCAAAGAAAGGAGGCCCCCAATACATGAGCCCGCCCCAGAGCCTCCACCGCCCTCCAAAGAAAGGAGGCCCCCAATACATGAGCCCGCCCCAGAGCCTCCACCGCCCTCCAAAGAAAGGAGGCCCCCAATACATGAGCCCGCCCCAGAGCCTCCACCGCCCTCCAAAGAAAGGTTGCCTCCTCCACATGAGCCCACCCCAGAGCCACTGCATCGCCCTCCAAAGAAAGGACACCACCGCCACATGAGCCTGCTCCAGATCCACCACCACCCTCCAAAGAAAGGATGCCATCGCCACACGAGCCTGCCCCAGAGCCACCACTCCACCCTCCAAGGAAATCAAAAAGCCTGTAGCGCCCCCCAGTGCCCGAAACTCTCCAGGGTTTCAGCTATTGGGGGTAGTAGAGATCCTGCAGATTATGAATCGGGCCAGTTTTTACCGGTACCAGCCATGCGATCATGGTTATACACTGTTTTTCCCCTGTAAAGAATAGAGACGTCTGTAGATTTATCATAGATTCTCATCAACTGTGAGAGACAGAATCTAAAACAAATCCAGAAAATCACATTGCATAATATTCACATGATTAGTTTGCATTTTTTTGCATGAAATAAGTATTTTATCACCAGCCATCCAGTATGGGTTCAGCTCTCACAGACCTGTAAAGCCCACGTTACACGTAGCGATGTTCCAGCGATCCCGCCAACGATCCGACCTGGCCAATATCGCTGGAACATCGCTGTGTGGTCGCTGGTGAGCTTTCAAACAGGCAGATCTCCTCAGCGACCAGCGACCAGTGTAACAACCTTGACATCATGGAAAAGAATATAAACTATTATTTTCCACGATGTCAAGGTTCCTCTACTGTATTCTGATAGGCTGGGGTAAGCGGGAGAACGCTGGTAACCAGGGTACACATCAGGTTACTACGCAAACTGCGCTGTGCTTAGTAACCCAATGTGTACCCTGGTTACCAGTGTGCTGTGCTTAGTAACCCGCTGTGTACCCTGGTTACCAGTGCGCTGTGCTTAGTAACCCGATGTGTACCCTGGTTACCAGCACGCTGTGCTTAGTAACCCGATGTGTACCCTGGTTACCAGCACGCTGTGCTTAGCAACCCAATGTCTACCCTGGTTACCAGCACGCTGTGCTTAGTAACCCAATGTCTACCCTGGTTATCAGGGAACACATGGGGTTAGAGGGGCTTCACACACGCCCAGTTGGAGACCGATGAGCAAAAAATGGTCCTGGCCGTTCCACAGCGATCATCGAGCTCATCGCTGGTCACTGCGGCATGTCGCACGCAGCGACTTTGCTAACGAAGTCGCTGCAACATCCCAAAACCTGTGACTTCGGTAGCGATGTCGGTAGCGATGTCGCTGCTTGTAACCCGGCCTTTTGTTTTTCTCCTACTCTGCTCTCATTACCTGTATCAATTGCTCCTGTATGATCTCGTTACCTGTATAAGAGACTCCTGCCCACACTCAATCATCACACTCCAACCTCTCCACCATGGCCAAGACCAAAGTGCTAGGGACACCAGGGACACAATTGTAGGCCTGCACAAGGCTGAGATGGGCGACAGGACAATAGACAGCAGCTTGGTGAGCAGGAACATCTGTTAGCAAATGGAAGAAACATCAATCTTCCTTGGTCTGGGGCTCCATGTGAGACCTCACTCATGGGGTAAGGATGATTCTAAAAAAGGTCAGGAATCAGACCAGAAATACACGGGAGGACCTGGTCAATGACCTGAAGAGAGCTGGGACTATACACTAATGTTACTAATACACTACACTATCATGAATTAAAATCCGGCATGGGAGAGGTCATGTGATCATAAGAGGTGGGAGAAGGTCATGTGGTCAGAGGAGGCATGGAGAAGGTCATGTGGTCAGAGGAGGCATGGGAGAAGGTCATGTGGTCAGAGGAGGCATGGGAGAAGGTCATGTGGTCAGAGGAGGCATGGGAGAAGGTCATGTGGTCATAGGAGGCATGGGAGAAGGTCATGTGATCAGAGGAGGCATGGGAGAAGGTCATGTGATCAGAGGAGGCATAGGAGAAGGTCATGTGATCATAGGAGGCATGGGAGAAAGTCATGTGATCAGAGGAGGCATGGGAGAAGGTCATGTGGTCATAGGAGGCATGGGAGAAGGTCATGTGATCAGAGGAGGCATGGGAGAAGGTCATGTGGTCAGAGGAGGCATTGGAGAAGGTCATTGGTCAGAGGAGGCATGGGAGAAGGTCATATCGTCAGAGGAGGCATGGGAGAAGGTCATGTGATCAGAGGAGGCATGGGAGAAGGTCATGTGGTCAGAGGAGGCATGGGAGAGGTCATGTGATCAGAGGAGGCATGGGAGAGGTCATGTGATCAGAGGAGGCATAGGAGAAGGTCATGTGATCATAGGAGGCATGGGAGAGGTCATGTGATCAGAGGAGGCATGGGAGAAGGTCATGTGGTCATAGGAGGCACGGGAGAAGGTCATGTGATCAGAGGAGGCATGGGAGAGGTCATGTGATCAGAGGAGGCATGGGAGAGGTCATGTGATCAGAGGAGGCATGGGAGAAGGTCATGTGGTCAGAGGAGGCATAGGAGAAGGTCATTGGTCAGAGGAGGCATGGGAGAAGGTCATGTGATCAGAGGAGGCATGGGAGAGGTCATGTGATCAGAGGAGGCATGGGAGAGGTCATGTGATCAGAGGAGGCATAGGAGAAGGTCATGTGATCATAGGAGGCATGGGAGAGGTCATGTGATCAGAGGAGGCATGGGAGAAGGTCATGTGGTCATAGGAGGCACGGGAGAAGGTCATGTGATCAGAGGAGGCATGGGAGAGGTCATGTGATCAGAGGAGGCATGGGAGAGGTCATGTGATCAGAGGAGGCATGGGAGAAGGTCATGTGGTCAGAGGAGGCATAGGAGAAGGTCATTGGTCAGAGGAGGCATGGGAGAAGGTCATGTGATCAGAGGAGGCATGGGAGAAGGTCATGTGGTCAGAGGAGGCATGGGAGAAGGTCATGTGATCAGAGGAGGCATGGGAGAAGGTCATGTGGTCAGAGGAGGCATGGGAGAAGGTCATGTGATCAGAGGAGGCATGGGAGAAGGTCATTGGTCAGAGGAGCATGGGAGAAGGTCATATCGTCAGAGAGGCATGGAGAAGGTCATGTGATCAGAGGAGGCATGGGAGAAGGTCATGTGGTCAGAGGAGGCATAGGAGAAGGTCATTGGTCAGAGGAGGCATGGAAAAGTCATGTGATCAGAGGAGGCATGGGAGAGGTCATGTGATCAGAGGAGGCATGGGAGAGGTCATGTGATCAGAGGAGCATAGGGAGAAGGTCATGTGATCATAGGAGGCATGGGAGAGGTCATGTGATCAGAGGAGGCATGGGAGAAGGTCATGTGGTCATAGGAGGCACGGGAGAAGGTCATGTGATCAGAGGAGGCATGGGAGAGGTCATGTGATCAGAGGAGGCATGGGAGAGGTCATGTGATCAGAGGAGGCATGGGAGAAGGTCATGTGGTCAGAGGAGGCATAGGAGAAGGTCATTGGTCAGAGGAGGCATGGGAGAAGGTCATGTGATCAGAGGAGGCATGGGAGAGGTCATGTGATCAGAGGAGGCATGGGAGAGGTCATGTGATCAGAGGAGGCATAGGAGAAGGTCATGTGTCATAGGAGGCATGGGAGAGGTCATGTGATCAGAGGAGGCATGGGAGAAGGTCATGTGGTCATAGGAGGCACGGAGAAGGTCATGTGATCAGAGGAGGCATGGGAGAGGTCATGTGATCAGAGGAGGCATGGGAGAGGTCATGTGATCAGAGGAGGCATGGGAGAAGGTCATGTGGTCAGAGGAGGCATAGGAGAAGGTCATTGGTCAGAGGAGGCATGGGAGAAGGTCATGTGATCAGAGGAGGCATGGGAGAAGGTCATGTGGTCAGAGGAGGCATGGAGAAGGTCATGTGATCAGAGGATGGGAATCATGGAGAGAAGGTCATGAGGTTGGTCAGAGGAGGCATGGGAGAAGGTCATGTGATCAGAGGAGGCATGGGAGAAGGTCATGTGAAGTCAGAGAGGCATGTGAGAGAAGGAAGGTCATGTGATCAGAGGAGGCATGGGAGAAGGTCATGTGATCAGAGGAGGCATGGGAGAAGGTCATGTGGTCAGAGGAGGCATGGGAGAAGGTCATGTGGTCAGAGGAGGATGGGAGAAGGTCAATTGGTCAAGGAGGCATGGGAGAAGGTCATGTGATCAGAGGAGGCATGGGAGAAGGTCATGTGGTCAGAGGAGGCATGGGAGAAGGTCATGTGGTCAGAGGAGGCATGGGAGAAGGTCATGTGGTCAGAGGAGGCATGGGAGAAGGTCATGTGATCAGAGGAGGCATGAAGGAGTGAAGAGTCATGTGATCAGAAGGAGGCATGGGTAGAAGGAGAGTCATGTGATCAGAGGAGGCATGGGAGAAGGTCATGTGATCAAGGAGGCATGGGAGAAGGTCATGTTATCAAGGAGGATGGCATGAGGAGAAGGTCATGTGGTCAGAGGAGGCATAGGAGAAGAGTCATGTGGTCAGAGGAGGCATGGGAAAGGTCATATGGTCAGAGGAGGCATGGGAGAAGGTCATGTGATCAGAGGAGGCATGGGAGAAGGGTCAAGTGTTGTGTCAGAGGAGGCATAGGAGAAGGTCATGTGTCAGAGGAGGCATGGGAGAAGGTCATGTAGATCAGGAGAGCATGGGTAAGAGGTCATGTGATCAGAGGAGGCATGGGAAAGGTTATGTGATCAGAGGAGGCATAGGAGAAGGTCATGTGATCAAGGAGGCATGGGAGAGGTCATGTGATCAGAGGAGGCATGGGAGAAGGTCATGTGGTCATAGGAGGACGGGAGAAGGTCATGTGATCAGAGGAGGCATGGGAGAAGGTCATGTGATCAGAGGAGGCATGGGAGAAGGTCATGTGATCAGAGGAGGCATGGGAGAAGGTCATGTGGTCAGAGGAGGCATGGAGAAGGTCATTGGTCAGAGGAGGATGGGAGAAGGTCATTCGAGATGGAAGTCATGTGATCAGAGGAGGCATGGGAGAAGGTCATGTGGTCAGAGGAGGCATGGAGAGGTTTATGGCAAGGAGCATGGAGAAGGTCATTGTAGTGATCAGAGGAGAGCATGGGAGAAGGTCATGTGATCAGTAGGGAAGGAATGTGGGAGAGAGGTCATGTGGTCAGAGGAGGCATGGGAGAAGGTCATGTGGTCAAGGAGGTGGGAGAAGGTCAATGTGTCAGAGGAGGCATGGGAGAGGTCATGTGATCAGAGGAGGCATGGAGAAGGTCATGTGATCAAAGAGGAGGCAGAGGAGTGAGAAGGTCATGTGGTCAAGGAGGCTATGGAGAAGGTCATGTGTCAGAGGAGGTGGGAGAAGGTAATGTGATCAAAGGAGGCATGGGAGAAGGTCATGTGGTCAGAGGAGGCATGGAGAAGGTCATGTGTCAGAGGAGGTGGGAGAAGGTCATGTGGTCAGAGGAGGCATGGGAAAGGTCATGTGTCAGAGGAGGTGGGAGAAGGTCATGTGGTCAGAGGATGGAGAAGGTCATGTGTCAGAGGAGGTGGGAGAAGGTCATGTGGTCAGAGGAGGTGGAGAAGGTCATGTGGTCAGAGGAGGTGGGAGAAGGTCATGTGATCAGAGGAGGCATGGGAGAAGGTCATGTGGTCAGAGGAGGCATGGGAGAAGGTCATGTGGTCAGAGGAGGTGGGAGAAGGTCATGTGGTCAGAGGAGGTGGGAGAAGGTAATGTGGTCAAAGGAGGCATGGGAGAAGGTCATTGGTCAGAGGAGGTGGGAGAAGGTCATGTCAGACAGAGGAGGTGGGAGAAGGTCATGTGATCAGAGGAGGCATGGGAGAAGGTCATGTGGTCAGAGGAGGTGGGAGAAGGTCATGTGGTCAGAGAGGAGTGGAGAAGGTCATGTGGTCAAGGAGGTGGGAGAAGATCATGTGGTCAGAGGAGGTGGGAGAAGGTCATGTGGTCAGAGGAGGTGGGAGAAGGTCATTGTGGTCAGAGGAGGTGGGAGAAGGTCATGTGATCAGAGAGGCATGGGAGAAGGTCATGTATCAGAGGAGGTGGGAGAAGGTCATGTGGTCAGAGGAGGCATGGGAGAAGGTCATGTGGTCAGAGGAGGCATGGGAGAAGGTCATGTGTCAGAGAGGCATGGGAGAAGGTTTTATGGTCAGAGGAGGCATGGGAGAAGGTTCATGTGGTCAGAGGAGGTGGGAGAAGGTCATGTGATCAGAGGAGGTGGGAGAAGGTCATGTGATCAGAGGAGGCATGGGAGAAGGTCATGTGATAAGAGGAGGTGGGAGAAGGTAATGTGGTCAAAGGAGGCATGGGAGAAGGTCATGTGGTCAGAGGAGGCATGGGAGAAGGTCATGTGGTCAGAGGAGGTGGGAGAAGGTAATGTGGTCAGAGGAGGCATGGGAGAAGGTCATGTGATCAGAGGAGGTGGGAGAAGGTCATGTGGTCAGAGGAGGCATGGGAGAAGGTCATGTGATCAGAGGAGGTGGGAGAAGGTAATGTGGTCAGAGGAGGTGGGAGAAGGTCATGTGGTCAGAGGAGGTGGGAGAAGGTCATGTGATCAGAGGAGGCATGGGAGAAGGTCATGTGGTCAGAGGAGGTGGGAGAAGGTCATGTGGTCAGAGGAGGTGGGAAAGGTCATGTGGTCAGAGGAGGTGGGAGAAGGTCATGTGGTCAGAGGAGGTGGGAGAAGGTAATGTGGTCAGAGAAGGTGGGAGAAGGTCATGTGGACAAATATTGAAGGAACTCCGGCACCAGACTTGTTGCAGTTAAAATTCCAGATCTTTATTCAGACATCCTTAAAAGCATTAGTGGGGTACGCAGCCCCCTTCCTCCACGCCTGACGCATTTCGGATACAAAATCCTTAGTCTTAGGCATGATTACAATGTGAACATCACATATTTATAGAGAAACTAAAAGCCTTCATACCACCCCCCACCACCTCCACCAATATAGTTTCCCACCATATATTAGATTTAGTCAATTCCTTACATGAATGGATTGCCTGGTGCTAGGATACAAGTAAATGCCGCTCTTCCCTACATCAAACAAGGTGAACACCTACAGCAGGCAAGACAAATGTTACACTTCAGTCATCTCTAGATCATAATACTCATCCTATCCTGAAGTTCCACACTCTACGCGTTTCCCCCACCAGAGATATAAAGATGGGTTCATCAGGAGTGAATGACTATGTTGTGGGGCCTGATCTTGCGCCCCAGGTCACCCAGGGTAGGGTACTGATGCTCCCCCTGTCACCCCTCTTCACAATGGATGGCGGCCCCTTTTTAGGGTTTTTACGTGTTGAAAACTCCGTTGACAGGCAGGGCAAGCCAGGGAAGGAACAGGGTCATTGTTTCCCCCTGTCCCCCTTCTGCTTGTATCCATTGCTCAACTGTATATGTCAGGACGGATCGTTCCTATTTTAGAGAAACCATTAAAAGTTATATTTTAGAAGTAATACCTTTGCTGAATATTCACATTACACATTCCCCATCATCATCACCCCCATCCCCTGCCAATGAGGGCCCAGGGCACGGAAGCAAGAATCGACCAGCCGTGATCCCCACTGAAGTAAAGCACCTGTCCCGGTATCCGAGTACCCCCTACCCTGTCGACCGACTCAAAATTGGCGTCACAAACAGGATCCCGTGCCCTGTAAAACCGGGTACTGTGTGCTGAAAACAGACTTTATTGACTGTTTTTGTGAACTGTAAAATCGGGCCGCCATTGCTGTGCCACAGAGCGGGAAGAGCATCACGGCTGCGCGGCTGAAAGGCGCAAAGATGAGCCCAGCCCCTCTGCTCTGCCAGAGATCAATGGAGTGCAGCGTCTAGTCTGGAAATACCCGAGGTGCTTCGCTCTCCCTGTACAGCCGCCGACTACCGAAGAAGTTTTACCTCACCGGCTGGCAGCGGTTAACTAGGGGGGCAGACGATGCACAGGTCCCTGACAGAGGGGATGTCCGGGACACAGCATCAGCTGGTCCCGCCGCCGGTGTGGGAGCCGCCGCACCCGGAGCAGTGGCCCCGATAATGCCTTGCCTATCAGTGGCCCCGATAATGACTTGCCGCATGCGCAGTGCGGGGCTTGAAGCCTGCAGAGCGGCGCAGGTGTACTGACGTCACCCGATACCGGAAATGACGCGGTTCGCATCATTACAGCCCCATTACAGCCTCGCCAGTGCTGAGGAGCGCTGGGAGGCGCTGATCACATTATGCCTTGCAGATCACGCCTATTAAGGCGTGCTATCATGACGACATGGGCCCGCCTGGGTGGCTAAAGAATAGCCACTATACTCATTATCATCACTAATGAGTAAGTGCTATAACGTTTTTCTTCACTTTCACTGGATGCATTTATTAGCAAAAAGGAGTGTGGGATTACTGATGGGAGGCTGCAGGGACATGGTTTAATAGCTTAGGAGGCGTTTTGGGGGTGACGGGATCCCTTTAACATTTTAAGGTGCCTCAGTGGTTAGCATTGTATGGTGCCTCAGTGGTTAGCACTGTATATGGTGGCTCAGTGGTTAGCACTGTATATGGTGGCTCAGTGGTTAGCACTGTATATGGTGCTCAGTGTTAGCACTGTATATGGTGCTCAGTGGTTAGCATGTATATGTGGCTCAGTGGTTAGCACTGTATAGGTGGCTCATGGTTAGCACTGTATATGGTGGTCAGTGGTTAGCACTGTATATGGTGTGTCAGTGGTTAGACTGTAATGGTGGCTCAGTGTTAGCACTGTATAGGTGCTCAGTGGTTAGCACTGTATAGGTGCTCAGTGGTTAGCACTGTATATGGTGGCTCAGTGGTTAGCACTGTATAGGTGGTCAGTGGTTACACTGTATAGGTGGCTCAGTGTTAGCACTGTATAGGTGGCTCAGTGTTAGCACTGTATAGGTGGTCAGTGGTTAGCACTGTATATGGTGGCTCAGTGGTTAGACTGTATATGTGGCTCAGTGGTTAGACGTAATATGGTGGCTCAGTGGTTAGCACTGTATATGTGGCTCAGTGGTTAGACTGTATAGGTGGCTCAGTGGTTAGCACTGTATAGTGGCTCAGTGGTTAGCACTGTATATGGTGGCTCAGTTGGTTAGGCACTGTATATGGTGGCTCAGTGGTTAGTACTGTATAGGTGCTCAGTGGTTAGCACTGTATAGGTGCTCAGTGTTGCACTGTATATGGTGGCTCAGTGGTTAGCACTGTATATGGTGCTCAGTGGTTAGCACTGTATAGGTGGCTCAGTGGTTAGCATGTATATGGTGGCTCAGTGGTTAGCACTGTATATGGTGGCTCAGTGGTTAGCATGTATGGTGGCTCAGTGGTTAGCACTGTAATGGTGGCTCAGTGTTAGACTGTATATGGTGGCTCAGTGGTTAGCACTGTATAGGTGGCTCAGTGGTTAGCACTGTATATGGTGGGCTCAGTGGTTAGCACTGTATCGGTGCTCAGTGGTTAGCACTGTATATGTGGCTCATGTTAGCACTGTATGGTGGTCATGGTTAGCACTGATAGGTGGCTCAGTGGTTAGCACTGTATATGGTGCTCAGTGGTTAGCACTGTATGGTGGCTCAGTGGTTACACTGTATATGGTGGCTCAGTGTGTTAGCACTGTATATGTGCTCAGTGGTTAGCACTGTATATGGTGGCTCATGGGTTAGCACTGTATATGGTGGCACAGTGGTTAGCACTGTATATGGTGGCTCAGTGGTTAGCACTGTATATGGTGGCTCAGTGGTTAGCACTGTATAGGTGCTCAGTGGTTAGCACTGTATATGGTGGCTCAGTGGTTAGCACTGTATATGGTGGCTCAGTGGTTAGCACTGTATATGGTGGCTCAGTGGTTAGCACTGTATATGGTGGCTCAGTGGTTAGCACGTATAGGTGGCTCAGTGGTTAGCACTGTATAGGTGCTCAGTGGTTAGCACTGTTATGTGGCTCAGTGGTTAGCACTGTATATGGTGGCTCAGTGGTTAGCACTGTATATGTGGCTCAGTGGTTAGCACTGTATATGGTGGCTCAGTGGTTAGCCACTGTATATGGTGGCTCAGTGGTTAGCACTGTAAGGTGGCTCAGTGGTTAGCACTGTATATGGTGGCTCAGTGGTTAGCACTGTATATGGTGGCTCAGTGGTTAGCACTGTATACTCATTTTAGGTATGGGCTCAGTGGTTAGCACTGTATATGGTGGCTCAGTGGTTAGCACTGGGTATTGGATGGGCTCAGTGGTTAGCACTGTATATGGTGGCTCAGTGGTTAGCACTGTATATGGTGGCTCAGTGGTTAGCACTGTATATGGTGGCTCAGTGGTTAGCACTGTATATGGTGGCTCAGTGGTTAGCACTGTATATGGTGGCTCAGTGGTTAGCACTGTAATGGTGGCTCAGTGGTTAGCACTGTATATGGTGGCTCAGTGGTTAGCACTGTATATGGTGGCTCAGTGGTTAGCACTGTATATGGTGTGCTCAGTGGTTAGCACTGTATATGGTGGCTCAGTGGTTAGCACTGTATATGGTGGCTCAGTGGTTAGCACTGTATATGGTGGCTCAGTGGTTAGCACTGTATATGGTGGCTCAGTGGTTAGCACTGTATAGGTGGCTCAGTGGTTAGCACTGTATATGGTGGCTCAGTGGTTAGCACTGTATATGGTGGCTCAGTGGTTAGCACTGTATATGGTGGCTCAGTGATGTGGCAGGAGCACTGTATATGGTGGCTCAGTGGTTAGCACTGTATATGGTGGCTCAGTGGTTAGCACTGTATATGGTGGCTCAGTGGTTAGCACTGTATATGGTGGCTCAGTGGTTAGCACTGTATATGGTGGCTCAGTGGTTAGCACTGTATATGGTGGCTCAGTGGTTAGCACTGTATATGGTGGCTCAGTGGTTAGCACTGTATATGGTGGCTCAGTGGTTAGCACTGTATACGGTGGCTCAGTTGTTAGCACTGTATATGGTGGCTCAGTGGTTAGCACTGTATGGTGGCTCAGTGGTTAGCACTGTATATGGTGGCTCAGTGGTTAGCACTGTATATGGTGGCTCAGTGGTTAGCACTGTATATGGTGGCTCAGTGGTTAGCACTGTATATGGTGGCCCAGTGGTTAGCACTGTATATGATGGCTCAGTGGTTAGCACTGTATATGGTGGCTCAGTGGTTAGCACTGTATATGGTGGCTCAGTGGTTAGCACTGTATATGGTGGCTCAGTGGTTAGCACTGTATATGGTGGCTCAGTGGTTAGCACTGTATACGGTGGCTCAGTGGTTAGCACTGTATATGGTGGCTCAGTGGTTAGCACTGTATATGGTGGCTCAGTGGTTAGCACTGTATATGGTGGCTCAGTGGTTAGCACTGTATACGGTGGCTCAGTGGTTAGCACTGTATATGGTGGCTCAGTGGTTAGCACTGTATATAGTGGCTCCCACTGAGAAATAGTAAAAATGGAGGCTTAGCTGAGCACAAGGAGAGAGTGACAGGGTAGGATAGGGTCCCATCAGATCTAAAATCACCTTGAAGCTGGTTGATGGGCAAACAGGTATTGGCCAATATGTGACCAAGAACCTTAGTTTATAAAGATAAAATATCCCAAAAATACATAGACGATAGACACATAGGTGATAGATAGATATCGTGTACCCATTGCATTATTGTTAAATCTTCATAAATAAACTACATACATATTCTAGACTACCCGATGCGTTAGAATCGGGCCACCATCTAGTATATATGTGTAATTCTAATTATTATATCTTATATATAAAACCCGAAGGCCACGTCCGGAAAAGGCGACGCCCACTTCCGTGATGGTCTTCGCCCAGGGCTGGTGACGTCATCCAGTGCACTGTAGCCGCGCGCAGCCCGGCTACAGGCACCGGCACAGGAACGTTCCGATCTCGGAAGTTCCGTGTGCCCTCCAGCCACTCCCCTCCACCCTCTGCCCTCCAGACACTAGCGCACATACCGGGGGGGGGCAGGGGGGTTCCATTGCCCGCCACCTCGGGGGGCCACACACACCATGGGGGTACCCGTGCTCCCTGCCGCGCGCCTAGAGAGGAGGGAGGGCGGGACTTCCTCTCCTGCAGCTCTGCCCGCCCCTCCTCTCCTCCTACAGTACACCTGATGCCCGGCCCACGGTGAGTCTGCAGCCCCACACGCTGCTCTGCCCTCCAGCCTGTGTGCCCCCTCTGTCCTCCACCCTCTGTGCACCCTCTGTCCTCTGCCCCCTCCAGCCGTCCTCTGCCCCCTCCAGCCGTCCTCTGCCCCCTCCAGCCGTCCTCTGCCCCCTCCAGCCGTCCTCTGCCCCCTCCAGCCGTCCTCTACCGACTCCAGCCTCCATCCGTCCTCTGACCCCTCCAGCCTCCATCCGTCCTCTAACCCCTCCAGCCTCCAGCCGTCCTCTGCCCCCTCCAGCCGTCCTCTGCCCCCTCCAGCCGTCCTCTGCCCCCTCCAGCCGTCCTCTGACCCCTCCACCCGTCCTCTGACCCCTCCACCCGTCCTCTGACCCCTCCAGCCGTCCTCTGACCCCTCCAGCCGTCCTCTGCCCTCTCCAGCCGTCCTCTGCCCTCTCCCGCCGTCCTCTGCCCCCTCCAGTTGTCCTCTGACCCCTCCAGCCGTCCTCTGCCCCCTCCAGCCGTCCTCTGCCCCCTCCAGCCGTCCTCTGCCCCCTCCAGCCGTCCTCTGACCCCTCCAGCCATCCTCTGCCCCCTCCAGCCATCCTCTGACCCCTCCAGCCGTCCCCTGCCGCCTCCAGCCGTCCCCTGCCCCCTCCAGCCGTCCTCCTGAGCCCTCCAGCCGTCCCCTGTCGCCTCCAGCCGTCCCCTGCCGCCTCCAGCCGTCCCCTGCCCCCTCCAGCCGTCCCCTGCCCCCTCCAGCCGTCCCCTGCCCTCTCCAGCCGTCCCCTGCCCTCTCCAGCCGTCCTCTGCCCTCTCCAGTCGTCCGGGGTTGGCCACATGTTGACTCAGGATCCAGGCGCCGGAGAAGACGCAGGGTCGGTGGTAAGTATAGCGGAGTGTGTGTGTGTATGTGTGTGTATGTGCTGACCACTCTGCCCACGCCGCTGCGCTGACCACTCTGCCCACGCCGCTGCGCTGACCACTCTGCCCACGCCGCTGCGCTGACCACTCTGCCCACGCCGCTGCGCTGACTAATCTCAACGCGCGCAGTGCTAGCCAGTGAGCCACCATATACTCTGCTACCCACAGAGCCGCCTGTATACACACAATTAATGTGGAGCCCCAAGGGACGTGGGGTACTCGGTGCCGGACCGGTCTGCGTCGGGGATGTCACTGGTGGCTTGGTCCGGACCGTGTCCCTGGCTCAGCACAATAAAAAGGGGAATATTTACAAGGGATTTGTCACGGGTGACGCCACCCACTTGGTGCGGCCAGTAATGGGGGCCGCCGCTGCTGCAGAACCTCCGGGGGTGATGGAATGGCAGCGGGGATGGTATAGTTCCAGTGGGGGGAACTGTATCCCCCGGGGCAGTAAGGAGTTAAAGTCTCTGGTGTATGTGTGAGGCTGTTGTAGCACACTTACTTCACAGGCTGCAGGGATCTCTCCAGGGCTGGTGCTGACAAGCTGTGGCTCTGCAGGTTGTAGTCTTTCTGGTGCAAGCCTGTATGGGAGAAAGGGTCTGCAGATGGAAGCAGGCAATAGAGGCAATGCAGGGTTTCCAAAGCTTTACTCAGTTCCTTTCAGTCAGCTTACAAGTTAGTTGCAGTTCTTTACACAGCTCTTAACATTCAGTTGCATTCTCCCTTTCCGGGTTCCCTTTCCTCCTGCAGCCAGGCTCCTCTCTCCTTGTGACCCCTCACACAGTCTCTTAGTGTACCTTTCCGGGCTATTACTCTCTCTCTCCCTCTTACACGGGGGTGTGCGGACACTGGACAGTATAGCGGTGACTCGGGCTTCTGTGAGTCCTAGTGTGTCACTGAGCTGCCTGTCCTTTGGGTTAGGAACTCCAGCTTGAAACTAAAGCTCCCCGTCAGTGAATCTGGGGATACCGGGTGAATCGTCGGTCCCCTTCAGAGCTGACACTCTGCCTTAGCCCAGCCTGCAACAGTCCTCTAGCATGAGGCTCTGCCAGGCTCCTTCCTCTGTTTCCTTCGGTATCTAGGAGGGCTTTTCCACCCGCTGTTAGTAGCTTCAGCTGCTGTCTAGGGCACGGGTTGCACCGTCCCTTCTCTGTCTCTCACACTCCTGGTGGTCTCGGCGTCGGACGGGCTTTCCCCCCCATCTGGCTCGCATTGGCTCAGTACGGGTCTGCGCTCCTCAGCTTAGGCTCTTCCAGGACGTGTGTGTCCTTCTGTCTTT
The DNA here is from genome assembly GCA_033576535.1 of Allobates femoralis. Taxonomy (NCBI): domain Eukaryota; kingdom Metazoa; phylum Chordata; class Amphibia; order Anura; family Aromobatidae; genus Allobates; species Allobates femoralis. The sequence goes on from JARQOC010000001.1 coordinate 630,302,086, forward strand.
ACATCTCAGCCACTTCAGCCTACTCTTGGTCTTTGCATCTCAGCACCATGGCTTACTGACTTCCTTCACTCCTCCCCCTCTCTATATACTGTCAGTCACCTGACCTTCTGGTGTGCCCAACCCACTCCTCATCCACCACTCCTCTGGTCTCATATAGTCTCTAACCTCAGAGCTGGATGTGAACCCTCTCTATGCGTGGGGATGTGGGCTGTGAGGGTGTAGTGTTTACTATGGTCCTACCTGCCTGGCTGCAGTTCCCTTCTGTGGCCACCTGGACGCAGGGGCGCCACATTAATTTCACCGCACTCCCCTAACTATTAGTAAATAAACTATACATGGATTCTAGACTACCCGATTCTTTAGAATCGGGCTGCCATCTAGTTATAATATTGTTATTATTATTTTATACTAAATATATTTCTATACAATTAAAAACAAATGTATTTCCATTACATTTCATGACACTATACTGCCCTCTAGTGGACAGAAATGACTCTACAGAAAGACAAAAAATTAAATTATAAAATATGAAAATACTATTATTAGTATTATTATACTTTATATTATAATATTATGAGATATAACATATATAATTATATTATATGTGTAATTATTATTATATAATCATATACTACTATTATTTTACACAAATTATATTTCTATACAAGTATATTTCCACTACATTTCATGACACTATACTGCCCTCTAGTGCTCAGAACTGACACTACAGAGAGACAGAAAATTAAATTATAAAATATAAAAATACTATTATTAGTATTTTTATATTTAATATTATATTTAATATATTATTATATTGCATACGTAATTATAATTATTATATAATTTATAATAATATTTATTATTTTATGCTAAATATATTTTTATACAAATATAAATACAAATGTATTTCTATTACATTTCATGACACTATACTGCCCTCTAGTGGACAGAAATTACACTACAGAAAAAGAAAATAAAAATTATAAAATATGAAAATAATACTATTATTATTAGTATTATTTTTTATATTATTATATTATATATGTGTAATTCTAATTATTATATTAATTATATATAATATTGTTATTATTATTTTATACTAAATATATTTCTATACAATTAAAAACAAATGTATTTCCATTACGTCATGACACTATACTGCCCTCTAGTGGACAGAAATGACACTACAGAAAGAAAATTAAATTATAAAATATAAAAATACTATTAGTATTATTATATTATATTATGAGATATAAAATATATATAATTATGATGTGTAATTAGAATTATAATAATTATATAATCAAATATTATTATTAATTTACACAAAATATATTTCTCTACAAATATACATGCAAATGTATTTCAATTACATTTCATGAGACTATACTGCCCTCTAGTGGACAGAAATGACACTACAGAAAGACAAAATTAAATTATAAAATATAAAAATAATACTATTATTATTATTATATGTTAATATATTATATTATATACAATATATTATTATGTGTAATTATAATTATTACATTATATATACTATTATTTTATACTAAATATATTTCTATACAACCACCGTTCTGTGCTAATCACTGAGCCACCTAACACTGAGCCACCATTTAAATCACGCGCCAAGAGAGCTGATTGGTCGCCGCCGGCCACAGCGACCAATCAGCAAAGCGGCTCGCGCCTTGGCGGGAGATTTGAATCCCGCGCTGCTGAATGGCTGAGTGGCGCGGGATTGAAATCTCCCGCCAAGGCATGAGCTGCTTCGCTGATTGGTCGCCGCTCATTGCGGTGACCAATCAGCGATGCACGATTTAATTCATGCGCCGCTTCGCTGTTTTATATTGCGCTTCGCCTCTGTAGGCAGCACCAATAGTGTTGATGCTTTCTGAAGTTTTTTTGACATCAAGATCATGTTTATTGTGGGTTGAACAAAAGCATAATGTTCCCCATCACCTCACACTCTCATCACATTAAGCCAACGTTCAGCATTTTACATCCAGGGGCGTAACTACAATAGGTGCAAGGGGCTGAAATCACACCGGGCCCTAGAGCCTAGGGGCCACAAAAGTCCTTTTGGCCTATATTAAACACTTGCAATAATTGGGGGCCCTAATGGAGCTTTTATATTGGGGCCACTATTTAGCACAGTATTTGTAGCCAAACTCAGGAGTGGGTGATAAATACAGAGGTGGTGACGCCTTTCTATTATACGTTTCCTCTGATTGTTCCACTCCTGGTTTTGACTTACAAATACTGAAGTAATAAACTCATAAACCCTCCACGTGTGATCTTGGCCTACAGCTCACAATGTAAATTCGCTCTCAGTACGTGTGATCTTGACCTACAGCTCAATGTAAATTCACTCTCAGTACGTGTGGATCTTGACCTACAGCTCAATGTAAATTCACTCTCAGTACGTGTGATCTTGACCTACAGCTCAATGTAAATTCACTCTCAGTACGTGTGATCTTGACCTACAGCTCACAATGTAAATTCAGTCTCAGTATGTGTGATCTTGGCCTACAGCTCACAATGTAAATTCGCTCTCAGTACGTGTGATCTTGACCTACAGCTCAATGTAAATTCACTCTCAGTACGTGTGATCTTGGCCTACAGCTCACAATGTAAATTCACTCTCAGTACGTGTGATCTTGACCTACAGCTCAATGTAAATTCGCTCTCAGTACGTGTGATCTTGACCTACAGCTCAATGTAAATTCACTCTCAGTACGTGTGATCTTGGCCTACAGCTCACAATGTAAATTCACTCTCAGTACGTGTGATCTTGACCTACAGCTCAATGTAAATTCACTCTCAGTACGTGTGATCTTGGCCTACAGCTCACAATGTAAATTCAGTCTCAGTATGTGTGATCTTGGCCTACAGCTCACAATGTAAATTCGCTCTCAGTACGTGTGATCTTGACCTACAGCTCAATGTAAATTCACTCTCAGTATGTGTGATCTTGGCCTACAGCTCACAATGTAAATTCACTCTCAGTACGTGTGATCTTGGCCTACAGCTCAATGTAAATTCGCTCTCAGTACGTGTGATCTTGACCTACAGCTCACAATGTAAATTCGCTCTCAGTATGTGTGATCTTGGCCTACAGCTCACAATGTAAATTCGCTCTCAGTACGTGTGATCTTGGCCTACAGCTCAATGTAAATTCACTCTCAGTACGTGTGATCTTGGCCTACAGCTCACAATGTAAATTCACTCTCAGTACGTGTGATCTTGGCCTACAGCTCACAATGTAAATTCACTCTCAGTATGTGTGATCTTGACCTACAGCTCACAATGTAAATTCGCTCTCAGTATGTGTGATCTTGGCCTACAGCTCACAATGTAAATTCGCTCTCAGTACGTGTGATCTTGGCCTACAGCTCAATGTAAATTCACTCTCAGTACGTGTGATCTTGGCCTACAGCTCACAATGTAAATTCACTCTCAGTACGTGTGATCTTGGCCTACAGCTCACAATGTAAATTCACTCTCAGTACGTGTGATCTTGGCCTACAGCTCAATGTAAATTCGCTCTCAGTACGTGTGATCTTGGCCTACAGCTCACAATGTAAATTCGCTCTCAGTACGTGTGATCTTGGCCTACAGCTCACAATGTAAATTCGCTCTCAGTATGTGTGATCTTGGCCTACAGCTCAATGTAAATTCACTCTCAGTACGTGTGATCTTGGCCTACAGCTCACAATGTAAATTCGCTCTCAGTACGTGTGATCTTGGCCTACAGCTCACAATGTAAATTCGCTCTCAGTATGTGTGATCTTGGCCTACAGCTCACAATGTAAATTCACTCTCAGTATGTGTGATCTTGGCCTACAGCTCACAATGTAAATTCACTCTCAGTATGTGTGATCTTGACCTACAGCTCACAATGTAAATTCACTCTCAGTATGTGTGATCTTGACCTACAGCTCACAATGTAAATTCGCTCTCAGTATGTGTGATCTTGGCCTACAGCTCACAATGTAAATTCGCTCTCAGTACGTGTGATCTTGGCCTACAGCTCAATGTAAATTCACTCTCAGTACGTGTGATCTTGGCCTACAGCTCACAATGTAAATTCACTCTCAGTACGTGTGATCTTGGCCTACAGCTCACAATGTAAATTCACTCTCAGTACGTGTGATCTTGGCCTACAGCTCAATGTAAATTCGCTCTCAGTACGTGTGATCTTGGCCTACAGCTCACAATGTAAATTCGCTCTCAGTACGTGTGATCTTGGCCTACAGCTCACAATGTAAATTCGCTCTCAGTATGTGTGATCTTGGCCTACAGCTCAATGTAAATTCACTCTCAGTACGTGTGATCTTGGCCTACAGCTCACAATGTAAATTCGCTCTCAGTACGTGTGATCTTGGCCTACAGCTCACAATGTAAATTCGCTCTCAGTATGTGTGATCTTGGCCTACAGCTCACAATGTAAATTCACTCTCAGTATGTGTGATCTTGGCCTACAGCTCACAATGTAAATTCCCTCTCAGTACGTGTGATCTTGACCTACAGCTCACAATGTAAATTCGCTCTCAGTATGTGTGATCTTGGCCTACAGCTCACAATGTAAATTCACTCTCAGTATGTGTGATCTTGGCCTACAGCTCACAATGTAAATTCGCTCTCAGTACGTGTGATCTTGGCCTACAGCTCACAATGTAAGTTCCCTCTCAGTATGTCTTCATGGTTTCCTTCCAATACTACAAACTCCTGATTGTCCTTGGTGGGATTTGAACCCACATCCCAACGCTGCAAAGCAAAGGTGCAACCTCTGATCCCCGCTTGGCCTACAAGTACATGGTATTTCTTTATTTCTATGGTGTGGACGTCGCTGTACAAACACCCAGTGTGCTTATCAGTGTGATCTCTCTAGTTTAAATCAATGGAGACACATTGTCAGCACCTGACGTGGATTGTAGCTCAGAATGTGTTCCAACATTTATGTAACAAACTCCATCAACCGTCCCCATGTTGAATATTGTGGGGATGTGATGTGGCTGATAATGTGTATATAGATCCTGAAGCGGCTCCCCCCCACCTGCACAGCTGACATCGTATATGGCATCTTCTCCGGTCTGGTCTGCGACCACCCCTCTGTAGATGACTGGGGATGTAATGTCGCTGATATCATGGCTGATAGCTCCTGAAGTGGATCCCTGTCACGTGTTGACTGCTTTGCAGTTGATTTGTGTTGCTGCTGTGCTTTATATCTGAGCTAATTTCCTTTGGCACATTGAGTGTTACTCTTCAGAGAGTTGCTGTGCAGCTCTGCAGGTGGAGGTGGGGGTGGGGGTGTGTGTCAGAGCATTCAGATCTCTACTTCCTCAGTCTTTAAGAGTTCCACTTCTCTCCACCGGGTGTCGCAGATAGAGTTCAGTCTCTTCTAGGACCCCGTGCAGTGAAGATGTGTGTGCTGGTGCTACTGCTGTTCCCTTCCTTAGGACTTGCTGTGTTTTCCTGGTCCATGGGTGGAGGTAGGGGCTTATCAGAAGCATAGGGCTAGGGTGGTGATCCAGACCTCCTCACCATCTGAGGTACCTCTGGGAGCAGAGTGAGCCAGGGACTCCCAGTCTAAGGGTCTTACTAGCTTCCTGAATGCCCTTAGCCATCTTACCATCCTGCTTCCAGATTCCCTATCTGCTATACCACCCCGTGACACTCCCCTCCCGATCTGCACAGCTGATATCATATATGGTGTCTTCTCCAGAAGTCTCCTGGCCCCTGGTCTTGTCACCGTGTTGATGACATGGGATGTAATGTTGCTGATAACATAGCCGATAGCTCCTGAAGTAGCTTCCCTCCCCCTCTGCACAGCAGACATTGTACATGGCGCGGTCTCCAGAAGACTCCCGGCCCCATCAGGCCTGTGCTCCTCATATTCTTTACAGTCTTCAGGATTATGGAATTGTCTTTCATCATCATCACATTTTCTCTTCCAGGTGGAAACTTTTCTGCAGTTCCCCCACTTCTACGTCCTGACATCATCCCATTCCTTACTCTGCCGGTGAAGAAGGTGACCCTCAGCCCCTTCATCGGGGACATGGCTGCCTCCACCAGCAGAGAAGATATCCAAAGACATAGAGAGATATTACTGACGTCAGCCAGCGGAGGGTCCGAGAACAAGTCACATGATCAAAAACCGCCGGCTCCGACCTCTAACCTATCAGTAATAGAAGCTCCACCCCAGGAGGGGTCAGACACCATATACAAAGTAATATGCCCAGACTCACCTGCCGCATGGCTGATCACCATATTTATAGGAGACTTGTAGTCCATATGAGGAGCATGAAATACTCTGGCCTACGGCCTTCTCCCAACGTCACCATCATTGCAAGAAGACGCAACTACAACAATACTCTAGATTCAACAATGGAGCATTATGTACCCGCTCCAGAATAGCCCTCTGCGCCCCCATGGCGGGGTCTAGAAACAAACTGTGCAATCATTCTGGAGTCTTCAGTCTACGTCTGTCGTATAAACCTACATCATGCAAGCGGCACAAGACACTGTAGCATCAAACCACTGAGTGTGTGAGGTCATGGATGATTGTGACATCACAACTATGTCCCTCTCCTTATCTGTCTCCTGCCAAATTAATAGTAATAAGAGACAATAACAACACTGGACTCAGGTGCAAGTATGAGACAATCCTAAGGTTATTACAGAAGACAATCCTGGGGTGCGAGGCCTAAGAAGATCATTCATTGGTTACACAATATTATCATTGGTTACTAATAGCTGGCAGCTGATTGGATTATGCAAATATATTCTAAATACATATGTGTCCTTGTACTTTTCCATTGTTTGGTGTTATTAACCCATTGCACTCCTTCATTATCTGGTGTTTGGGAACATCTTCCCTTCTTACCAAAACATGCTAGACATTGGCTTCATGCCCAGACTATGTGGCCTTCACCGTTTCTCTAAACACAGTATATAACTTTTTTAAACAGGAGGAGAACTTGAGTTTATTTGCAAATTTAATTCACAATTAATGTATACAGACAAAACATGTGACAAGACGAAAAGACACAATGGGGATCCCCATAGGTTACAATTCCAAAAGAAAATACTGTACAAGATTAAAAATGTCACATTGGATACATTGGATACAAATCCATACAAGGGGGGGTATAAAGTGCCAAACTTAGCATATACAGGTGTTTACTGTCACCATCATTAATAAACCCTGTGGTTGTTATCCACAGTTCTGTCATTGGTATGGAGGATCACATATTACTCAAATCATCCATAACCACTTGTGGAGACCAATCAGCCTCCATGTAATAATGGCGGCCTCCTTGTATCTGCAGCATTAAACCAACCAGAAGACACATGTTCAGGCCACTTGTTCATAGACGTTTTCCTTTATTCAGACATGTTATAAAGCTTCCTGGCCGGACGCGTTTCAGACATCGTCCTTACTCATCGGTTCATATAATAACAGCACATCTTATACAGGTCTATTCACACACTGATTACAGATCAGTCACGTGTTCATGACATCACAGAAGCATCATGGAATGTTACTGACATCTAGAGATGAGCGATCCGGAATGTTCCCAATCACATTCCAGCTGTTCTGGACGGGGATCGAGTCATTCACCGAAGTAGAACAATTAGCTTCAAATTCAGCAGATCCAGGTTATGTTCAATAACCAAAAGGATCCTATAAAGTGATCTGGGGGCAGAGGGAAAGGCTGAAATGGGGGCAGGATTGTTTAATAGCCGGCGGTATAAAGCCACCGGATATTACACAATAATTCAGCCCGATCCTCTGCCCCCTGCAGCCTCCCATCCCCATCCTCCGCTCCTCCCGCAGCCTCCCATCCCCATCCTCCGCTCCTCCCGCTGCCTCCCATCCCCATCCTCCGCTCCTCCCGCAGCCTCCCATCCCCATCCTCCGCTCCTCCCGCTGCCTCCCATCCCCATCCTCCGCTCCTCCCGCAGCCTCCCATCCTCCGCTCCCCCCTGCACCCCCCATCCCCATCCTCTGCTCCCCCCCGCTGCCTCCCATCCCCATCCTCCGCTCCTCCTGCAGCCTCCCATCCCCATCCTCCGCTGCCTCCCATCCCAATCCTGAGTCAGGACCGGGTGGGAGCGCAGCACCAGGGAGCGAAGGAGCAGGGCGGGGAAGCCGGCGGCGGTAAGAAGACTGCTGTGTTCTGCGCTCCCTGATGACCCCTCATCGCCCCCCCCGCCACCTCCCCACCTGATCCTAAGTTAGGATCAGGCGGGGGGAGCAGCTCCAGGGAGCGGGCATCATGGAGCTGGAGCGCAGAACACAGCAGGATAGCGGCAGTGTCTTTCCCGCCTGTTATTTCAGATGATCAGGTGATGCAGATAGATCAGCTGTTGCGGTGCTGTCTAGGAAGGTTCATGTGAGTATATGCAGCATGAACTCACATGACCTTTCCCAGGGCCGCACAGCTCAGCTACATCTCTGGTGGAGGTAGAGCTAAAGAAGAAAACCTGATTGGACGGAGGAGGACGGAGGAGGATTTTTTAATAAAGATGGAGTCTAAGTGGATTTTTTGTTTTATTTCTAATAAGATATTTTTTCTGTGTTGTGTTTTTTTTACACAATTCACTAGAAATTCATGGCGGTCTAATATTTGCGTGACCCCATGAATTTTGGGCTTAGGGCCAGTTGATAACACAAAGCTGGCCCTAACCCCTTTATTACCCAGTGAACCACCGCACCAGGGCCCTGGATGAGTTGGATACAGCTTCAATGAACGCGCCATCTGCTGGGGCGGCTGCAGGCTGCAATTCGCAGCAGGGGGGGCCCAGAAAGCTTGGGCATCCCTGCGCTGCGGATTCCAGCCCCCAGCTGCCTAGTTGTACCTGGCTGGACATAGAAATAGTGCGAAGCCCCACACATTTTTTTTGTGGCCTGGTGACAGCCACACTGGAACTGCAGGAAAAGACAGAGGACAGCGACCCCTGGTGACGGCCACACTGGAACTGCAGGAAAAGGCGGCGGACAGCGCCCCCTGGTGACAGCCACACTGGAACTGCAGGAAAAGGCGGCGGACAGCGACCCCTGGTGACATCCACACTGGAACTGCAGGAGAAGACGGCGGACAGCGACCCCTTGTGATTGCCACAATGGAACTGCAGGAGATGGTGGCGGACAGCGAACCCTGGTGACAGCCACGCTGGAACAGCAGGAGAAGGCGGTGGACTTTCACCAGAGGGAGCTGTCCGCCGCCTTCACCAGCAGTTCCATTGTGGCCGTCACCAGGGGTCACTGTCCACTGCCTTCTGCTGCAGTTCCATTGTGGCCGTCACCAGGGGGCGCTGTCCGCCACCTTCACCGGCAGTTCCAGCGTGGCTATCACCAGAGGTCGCTACCTGCCACCTTCTCCTGCAGTTCCAGTGTGGCCGTCACCTGGGGGTGCTGTCTGCCACCTTCTCCTGCAGTTCCAGTGTGCCTGTCACCAGGTGGCGCTGTCCGCCGCCTTCTCCTGTAGTTCCAGTTTTGCAGTCACCAGGGGTCGCACACAGTGCTGCCGCCACAACTGAACTGCAGGAAAAGGTGGCGGACAGCGTCCCCTGGTGACAGGCACACTGGAACTGCAGGAGAAGGTGGCAGACAGCACCACCTGGTGACGGCCACACTGGATCTGCAGGAAAAAGCAGCAGACCGCGCCCCCTGGTGACAGCCTCGCTGGAACTGCAGCAGAAGGCGGCAGAGACCACACCCTGGTGACGGCTACAATGGAACTGCAGGAAAAGGCAGCAGACGGCGCCCCCTGGTGACGGCCACACTTGAACTGCTGGAAATGATGGCGGACAGCGACCCCTGGTGATAGCCACACTGGAACTGCAGGAAAAGGCGGTGGCCAGCGCCCCCTGGTGACAGCCTCGCTGGAACTGCAGGAGAAGGTGGCGGACAGCGGCCTCTTACTGCAGTTCCATTGTGGCCGTCACCAGGGGTCGCTGTCCGCCGCCTTTCCCTGCAGTTCCATTGTGGCCGTCACCAGGGGACGCTATCCGCCGCCTTCTCGTGCAATTCCAGTGTGGCCGTCACCAGGAGGCGCTGTCCGCTCCCTTCTCGTGCAGTTCCATTGTAGCTATCACCAGGGGGCGCTGTCTGCTGCCTTCTCCTGCAGTTCCAGAGTGGCCGTCACCAGGAGGCGCTGTCCGCTCCCTTCTCGTGCAGTTCCATTGTAGCTATCACCAGGGGGCGCTGTCTGCTGCCTTCTCCTGCAGTTCCAGTGTGGCTGTCACCAGGGGGCACTGTCCGCCTTCTTTTCCGGCAGTTCCAGTGTGCCTGTCACCAGGGGTCGCTGTCTGCCACCTTCTCCTGCAGTTCCGGTTTGGCCGTCACCAGGGGGCGCTGTCCGCTGCCTTCTCCTGCAGTTCCAGTTTGGCCATCACCAGGGGGCGCTGTCTGCCACCTTCTTCTGCAGTTACAATGGCTGTTGTCACCAGGGGGCGCACACAGTGCTGCCGCCACAATTGAACTGCAGGAGAAGGCGGCAGACAGCGCCACCTGGTGACAGCCACGCTGCAACCGCAGGAGAAGGCGGCGGACAACCTGGGGGCGCTGTCCGTCGCCTTCTCCTGCAGTTGCATTGTTGCTATCACCAGGGGGCACTGTCTGCCACCTTCTCCTGCAGTTCCATTGTATCTATCACTAGGGGTCGCTCTCCGCCGCCTTCTCCTGCAATTCCAGTGTGGCTGTCACCAGGGTCGCTGTCCACAATCTTCTCCTGCAGTTCCAGTGTGGCAGTCACCAGGGGGCGATCTCCGCCACTTTCTTCTGCAGTTACAATGGCTGTTGTCACCAGTGCTGACGACACAATTGAACTGCAGGAGAAGGCGGCGGACAGCGACCCCTGGTGACGGCCTCACTGGAACTGCAGCAAAAAGCGGCAGACAGCGCCCCCTGGTGATAGCCATGAGGAGAAAGCTGAGCTGTGATTGGTTGCTCTGACCTGTGAGGTGAAAGCTGAGCTGTGATTGGTCGCACTGAACTGTGAGAAGGAAGCTAAGCTGTGATTGGTTGTTCTGCACTGTGAGGTAAAGGTTGAGCTTGTGATTGGTCGCTGCATGACCTGTGAGGTAAAGGCTGAACTGTGATTGGTCGCTCTGAACTATGAGGAGAAAGCTGAGCTGTGATTGGTCGCTCTAGGCTCTGAGGTGACAGCTGAGCTGTGATTGGTCGCTCTGGACTGTGAGGAGAAAGATGAGCTGTGATTGGTCGCTCTGAACTATGAGGAGAAAGCTGAACTGTGATTGGTCCGCTCTGAATATGAGGAGAAAGCTGAGCTGTGATTGGTCGCTCTTGAGCGTGAGGTGAAAGCTGAGCTGTGATTGGTTCGCTCTTGACTGTGAGGTGAAAGCTGAGCTGTGATTGGTTGCTCTTGACTGTGAGGATGAAAGCTGAGCTGTGATTGGTCGCTCTGAACTGTGAGGTGAACAGCTGAGCTGTGATTGGTTCGCTCTTGACTGTGAGGAGAAAGCTGAGCTGTGATTGGTTGCTCTGGGCTGTGAGGTAAAGGCTGAGTTGTGATTGGTCGCTCTGAACTTGAGGAGAAAACTGAGCTGTGATTGGTCGCTGTGGGCTGTGAGGATGACAGCTGAGCTGTGATTGGTTGTTCTGGAATCTGAGGAGAAAGCTGAGCTGTGATTGGTCGCTCTGACTGTGAGGTGAAAGCTGAGCTGTGATTGGTTGCTCTGGACTGTGAGGAGAAAACTGAGCTGTGATTGGTCGCTCTGGACTGTGAGGAGAAACCTGAGCTGTGATTGGTCGCTCTGAACTGTGAGGTGAACAGCTGAGCTGTGATTGGTTGCTCTGGACTGTGAGGAGAAAACTGAGCTGTGATTGGTGCTCTGGACTGTGAGGAGAAAGCTGAGCTGTGATTGGTTGTTCTGGACTGTGAGGTGAAAGCTGAGCTGTGATTGGTGCTTGAACTGTGAGGGAAAGTGAGCTTGATTGGTGCTCTGACTGTGAGGAGAAAGCTGAGCTGTGATTGGTGCTCTGACTGTGAGAAAGCTGAGCTGTGATTGGCGCTCTGCTGTGAGGGAAAGCTGAGCTGTGATTGGTTGTCTGCTGTGAGGAGAAAGCTGAGCTGTGATTGGTGCTCTGGCTGTGAGGAAAGCTGAGCTGTGATTGGTGCTCTGCTGTGAGAAAAGCTGACTGTGATTGGTCGCTCTGAGGAGAAAGCTGACTGTGATTGGTGCTCTGACTGTGAGGTGAAGCTGAGCTGTGATTGTTGTCTGGACTGGAGGAGAAACTGAGCTGTGATTGGTCGCTCTGCTGTGAGGAAAGCTGAGCTGTGATTGGTGCTCTGCTGTGAGGAGAAAGCTGAGCTGTGATTGGTCGCTCTGACTGTGAGGAGAAAGCTGACTGTGATTGGTCGCTCTGACTGGAGGTGAAAGCTGAGCTGTGATTGGTGCTTTGATGTGAGGTAAAGCTGAGCTGTGATTGGTCGCTCTGACTGTGAGGAGAAAGCTGAGCTGTGATTGGTCGCTCTGACCTGTGAGAGAAAGCTGAGCTTGATTGGTCGCTCTGACTGTGAGGAGAAAGCTGAGCTGTGATTGGTCGCTCTGGACTGTGAGGAAGCTGAGCTGTGATGGTCGCTCTATTAGGAGAAACTGAGCTGTGATTGTGCTCTGCTTGAGGAGAAAGCTGAGCTGTGATTGTGCTCTGACTGTGAGGAGAAAGCTGAGCTTGATTGGTACTGGAGGTGAAAGCTGAGCTGTGATTGGTCGCTCTGGCTGTGAGGAAAAAGCTGAGCTGTTATTGGTCGCTCTGGACTGGGAGGTGAAAGCTGAGCTGTGATTGGTTGCTTTGAATTGTGAGGTAAAGGATGAGCTTTCATTGGTCGCTTTGGACTGTGAGGTGACAGCTGAGCTGTGATTGGTCGCTCTGCACTGTGATGTAAAGGCTGAGCTGTGATTGGTCGCTCTGGCTGTGAGGAGAAAGCTGAGCTGTGATTGGTTGCTCTGGGCTCTGAGGAGAAAGCTGAGCTGTGATTGGTTGCTCTGCACTGTGATGTAAAGGCTGAGCTGTGATTGGTCGCTCTGGGCTGTGAGGAGAAAGCTGAGCTGTGATTGGTTGCTCTGGCTGTGAGGAGAAAGCTGAGCTGTGATTGGTTGCTCTGGACTGTGAGGTAAAGCTGAGCTGTGATTGGTTGCTCTGGACTGTGAGGAGAAAACTGAGCTGTGATTGGTTCGCTCTGGCTCAGAGAGAAACCTGAGCTGTGATTGGTTGCCTTGACTGTGAGGAGAAAAGCTGAGCTGTGATTGGTTGCTCTGGGCTCAGAGGAGAAAGCTGAGCTGTGATTGGTTGCTTGAACTGTGAGCTGAAAGCTGAGCTGTGATTGGTTGCTCTGCTGAGGAGAAAGCTGAGCTTGATTGGTGCTCTGACTGTGAGTGAAAGCTGAGCTGTGATTGGTTGCTCTGACTCTGAGGAGAAAGCTGAGCTGTGATTGGTTCTCTGGCTTGAGGAAAGCTGAGCTGTGATTGGTTGCTCTGGACTGTGAGGAGAAAGCTGAGCTGTGATTGGTTTCTCTGGGCTCTGAGGATAAAGCTGAGCTGTGATTGGTCGCTCTGGACTGTGAGGAGAAAGCTGAGCTGTGATTGGTCGCTCTGGACTCTGAGGAGAAAGCTGAGCTGTGATTGGTCGCTCTGGGCTCTGAGGAGAAAGCTGAGCTGTGATTGGTCGCTCTGGAGATGTGATGGTGTGAAAAACTGAGCTGTGATTGGTTGTTTTTGGCTGTGAGGAGAAAGCTGAGCTGTGATTGGTTGCTCTGACCTGTGAGGTGAAAGCTGAGCTGTGATTGGTCGCTTTGAACTGTGAGGTAAAGGCTGAGCTGTGATTGGTTGCTCTGCACTGTGAATACTGGGTCCTTTTGGTGGGTACTCCGCTGGTAAGACGGCTGTGTTTGCGGCGGCGGTGGGGTACTCCTGTAGAGCGGTCCCTCCACTCCTGGTTTGCATAGCAGTGATAAACGACTACCAGCTTCAGAACCAGTGATCCGTCTGTAGATGGGCACGGGTGTATTTTGACCCGCGTGCATTCGCCCAGGGTCCGGTTGTTGAGGCGCCGGGGTAATGGCGCCTAACCGGTGGTGGTGGCCTAGGGGCTGCACAGAACTGTGCAGAGCCTCCTCTCCTACGTTCCTCCCGGCCACGTTCTGCTCCTTCCTCCTTCTCCTACATTGCAGACTCTTGTCTCTTTGTGCACTAACTTCTCCTTACACACTACACCTACACTCCGCCCACCAGGGCCTTATTGGCCCTCTATTCTGATGTGCATGTAGGGTATGGAGCTCTGAGTTTTAACCATGTCATTGCTATAGTCAGAGAATATTGCAGCTGCAGTCTGGGCTGCAATACCCTCCTGTGACGCACTCGTTGGGGGCGCCACAATTCCGCCTGCAGAGCCACAACCCTGTACCCATGCTGCATCCCTTCATCACTGCCCCGGGGAGCATCACATCAGGCTGCCCATCCATCCTCCCCGGAGGTCTGCAGCAGCGCTGGTGCCTTCACCAGACACCGTAGGTGGCGTCACGACAAATTCAACTAAATCCTTGTATATACACCCTCTTTTAAAAGCGACCCCAGGGCACGGACCAGGGCATCGACCGCCTGTGACATCCCCAGTATCCAACGCCCGGGATACGAGTACCCAAGCCTTGAGGTGGGTCAGACAGGCACAGCGAGATCACTGTATGCGGCATATGGAGGCTGTAAATCAGGGGTCTCAAACTCAGCTGGGTTGGTGGGCCGTACGTAGAAAAAAATGGATATCGGGGGCCGCATTGCTTGTAGGACTAAGGGTACTGCTACACGTCGCAACATTGCAGGCAATTTCACTGGCAATTTGCTGGTTGCAATTAAATGTCCCCATACTGGTTCCCATTGTATATTAATGTCCCCTTCCTGGTCCCCGCCTTGTAGTAATGTCCCATCCTGGTCGCCTTCTTGTAGTAATGTCCCATCCTGATCCCCTTCTTGCAGTAATGTCCCCATCCTGGTCCTCATCTTGTAGTAATGTCCCCATCCTGGTCCTCTTCTTGTAGTAATGTCCCCTTCCTGGTCCCCCCTTGTAGTAATGTCCCCATCCTGGTCCTCATCTTGTAGTAATGTCCCCATCCTGGTCCTCATCTTGTAGTAATGTCCCATCCTGGTCCTCATCTTGTAGTAATGTCCCCATCCTGGTCCTCATCTTGTAGTAATGTCCCCATCCTGGTCCTCATCTTGTAGTAATGTCCCATCCTGGTCCTCATCTTGTAGTAATGTCCCCATCCTGATCCTCTTCTTGTAGTAATGTCCCCATCCTGGTCCTCTTCTTGTAGTAATGTCCCCATCCTGATCCCCTTCTTGTAGTAATGTCCCCATCCTGGTCCTCATCTTGTAGTAATGTCCCTTCCTGATCCCTCTTGTAGTAATGTCCCATCCTGATCCCTTTCTTGTAGTAATGTCCCCATCCTGGTCCTCTTCTTGTAGTAATGTCCCCATCCTGATCCCTTCTTGTAGTAATGTCCCCATCCTGATCCTCTTCTTGTAGTAATGTCCCCATCCTGATCCCTTCTTGTAGTAATGTCCCCATCCTGGTCCCCTTCTTGTAGTAATGTCTCATCCTGATCCTCATCTTGTAGTAATGTCCCATCCTGATCCCCTTCTTGTAGTAATGTCCCCATCCTGGTCCTCATCTTGTAGTAATGTCCCCATCCTGGTCCTCTTCTTGTAGTAATGTCCCCATCCTGATCCCCTTCTTGCAGTAATGTCCCCATCCTGGTCCTCATCTTGTAGTAATGTCCCCATCCTGGTCCTCTTCTTGTAGTAATGTCCCCATCCTGTTCCTCTTCTTGTAGTAATGTCCCCATCCTGATCCCCTTCTTGCAGTAATGTCCCCATCCTGGTCCTCATCTTGTAGTAATGTCCCCATCCTGGTCCTCTTCTTGTAGTAATGTCCCCATCCTGGTCCTCTTCTTGTAGTAATGTCCCCATCCTGCCCCCCATAGTGTAGTGATGTCCCCATCCTGGTCCTCATCTTGTAGTAATGTCCCATCCTGGTCTCTTCTTGTAGTAATGTCCCCATCCTGGTCCTCATCTTGTAGTAATGTCCCATCCTGGTCCTCTTCTGTAGTAATGTCCCCATCCTGATCCCCTTCTTGTAGTAATGTCCCCATCCTGGTCCTCATCTTGTAGTAATGTCCCATCCTGGTCCTCTTCTTGTAGTAATGTCCCATCCTGATCCCCTTCTTGTAGTAATGTCCCCATCCTGGTCCTCATCTTGTAGTAATGTCCCATCCTGGTCCTCTTCTTGTAGTAATGTCCCATCCTGATCCTCTTCTTGTAGTAATGTCCCCATCCTGATCCCCTTCTTGCAGTAATGTCCCCATCCTGGTCCTCATCTTGTAGTAATGTCCCCATCCTGGTCCTCTTCTTGTAGTAATGTCCCCATCCTGGTCCCTTCTTGTAGTAATGTCCCATCCTGATCCCTTCTTGTAGTAATGTCCTCATCCTGGTCCTCTTCTTGTAGTAATGTCCTCATCCTGGTCCTCTTCTTGTAGTAATGTCCCCATCCTGGTCCTCTTCTTGTAGTAATGTCCCATCCTGATCCCCTTCTTGTAGTAATGTCCCTTTTTGGTCTCCTTCTTGCAGTAATGTCCCATCCTGATCCCCTTCTTGTAGTAATGTCCCTTCTGGTCCCCGTCTTGTAGTAATGTCCCATCTGGTCCCCATCTTGTAGTAATGTTCCTCCCTGATCCGTACGTGTAGTAATGCCCCATCCTGATCCCCATCTTGTAGTAATGCCCCATCCTGGTCTCCATCCTACTGTGTTTTCCCGAAAGTAAGCCCCCCCCCCCGATTGTAAGGCCGCCTAGGGGTAAAGGGGGGGCCTGCTAATGTAAGGCCTCCCCCGAATATAAGGTCTTACAACCGGGGGGCTAATGTAAGGCCCCTAGCAGGGGGGGGGGGGGGAGAGCCGGAGCGGGTCGCACGTCACGTGCGCCCGCTCATTAGATATGCACTGCGTCCCCCTGTCAATCAGCGGAGGGGGAGCAGTGCATTATGTATATGGGCCCCCTCCTGCTGGCACACTACCCCCTAGCCGGTGTTCTGAGGCCCCCCCTGCTGCTGCTGCTCACATCTTACCCTCCAGGGTCTTGCAGCAGCCAGCGCGTCGGTTCTCCGTCCTCAGCTGTCTCCCGGATCATGTGACCGGCCGGTCGCAATAGCGATGACGTCATGCGCTGCGACGGGTCACATGATCCGGGAGACAGCAGAGGGCGGGATCGGAGGACCGACGCGCTGGCTGCTGCAAGAAGACCCTGGAGGGCAAGATCTGAGCAGCAGCAGCAGCAGGGGGCCTCAGAACACCGGTGGGGGGTGTCCAGCAGGAGGGGGCCTCAGAACACCGGCTGGGGGGTAGTGTGCCAGCAGGAGGGGGCCTGTATGCCACACTGGCTGGGGGTTGTATACCACATTGGCTGGGGGCTGTATACCTGCTGGGGGCTGCCAATATAAGACACCCCCCCCCCCCCCCCCGAAAGTAAGACAGGGGGCCACTTCTGGCCCCCAAAAAAATGTAAGACAGGCTCTTACTTTCGGGAAAACACGGTATAATAATGACTCCCATCCTGGCCCTCCTCTTGTAGTAATGTTCCTCCCTGGTCCACATCCTATATTAATGTCTCCCATCCTGGTCCTCATTTTGTAGTAATGTCCCCATCTTTTAGTAATGTTCCCTCCCTTGGTCATCTTTGTAGTAATGTCCCCCATCCAACGCCTTTTTGTAGAGAAAGTCCCCACATCCTGGTCTCTGTTCTTTTTGTTCTATCGCTCACAACCATATACACACCCGCACACTCACACTCACACATACATCCTCAGACATATTCACACTCACACATTGACACACTCAAGGGGCCGTCACACGCGTCAATATCACTGTCAATATCGCTGCTGCACGTGACGTAGCAGAGATATTGACGCATGTGGCGAGGCGCATTAACCAGCGATAAATCACTGGTTGATGATCGCCAGGTTTTCGGACTAGACCGAGAACCTGGCGATGGGCGCCCGGTGTACACACAGCGTGCGCTGCCTAGTTACCCACAGTTTGCCCTGGATACCAGCCTGCATGTCGCTGTCAAATGATCGCCTGGTGAGT
Organism: Allobates femoralis; assembly: GCA_033576535.1. Taxonomy (NCBI): domain Eukaryota; kingdom Metazoa; phylum Chordata; class Amphibia; order Anura; family Aromobatidae; genus Allobates; species Allobates femoralis. The sequence goes on from JARQOC010000001.1 coordinate 630,320,252, forward strand.
CTGCCTGTGTGACAGCTCACCAGCGATCATCCGTCAATGTCGCCAGCGATCAGATCGCTGGTGACATTGACATGTGTGACGCTGGCTTTACATAGGGCCATGTTTGGAGTTCCTGCCACCCTAGGCACTTTCAGCGGTCACGTCCCCCCCCCCCCCCCAGGCTGCTATCTTCGGCTGTAACAGCGCCTTACCTGACTCCACTCTTCTCATCCCTGCAGCTTCTTCCTCTGTGACTCCCGGTCTCCCGCTTGCCGGCACCAGCCAGCAGCCGGCAGCAGCCTGCACCCAGCAGCCGGCACCAGGCGGCAGCCGCCAGCACCCAGCGTCGGCTAGCTCGGCTCCGCGCGGCATCCGCCAGCACTATAGGTAGCACCCGGCAGCTGCCAGCACCCGGCATTAGGTGGCACCAGGCGGCCGCCAGCATCAGCCGCCGGCGATGTGCCGCTCAGGCAGCGCGAGACTACACTCACACATATACACACACTAACACATATACACACATACAAATATACACACACTCTCACACACATATACACACTCACTCAGAAATATTCACTCACATACTCACATAGACACACACTCACATATACACACAAATACACTCACACATATACACATACACTCACTCACATACACACACACTCTCTCTCTAACTCTCACACACACCTTAATGATGCCCCGGGCCATGGAGCCGCCGCGGTACCCGCTTTATTGTGACTTCCGGGTACTGCTGAAACAAATGCCTTTGCGTCTGTACATTCATGCAAGCAGGCGGCTGGTGGACCAATCAGACGTCTGCAGCTGACGTCACAGGAGGCGTCTGATTGGTGCACCGGCCGCCTGCTTGCATGAATGTACAGGTGCAAAGGCGCTTGTTTGAGCGGTACCCGGAAGTCACAATCAAGTGGGTACCACGGTGGCTCCCTGCACAATGGCCCGGGGCATGTTATTTCTTCAAGGTGCCCGGGCCGCAGTGGGAAGCCTGGCGGGCCGCGTGTTTGAGACCCCTGTTGTAAATGTAGAAGCCACTTAGGGTGTGCGGCTGCAGGAGAAAACATTACTATATGGGCAAAGTAATGGTGATCACCAGGGGCGTAACTACAACAGGGGATTGGGCCCTGGAGCTTAGGGGGGCACAAAGTCCCTTTGGTCTGTAGAAAAAGACTAATGCTATTAAAGATTTGTACTATTTGGGTGCCCCGTTTGGAGCTTTCACATCGGGGCCCATGAACTTCAAGTTACTGGTGATCGTGAGGGATTTATAATCTTTCTAAATAACAACAAAAATTGTAATATAGGAAAAAAAATAGTTTTGAAGTGACAAAAATTACATGAGTTATGTCAAAAGGAAAAAATAGTGAATTAAAAGGTTAATACCAAATGAGTGGCAGTTCCTGTACTGTCCACCAGAGGGCAGTGGTGCTATACCATTTCTATTCCTTTCATTAACCCCAAAGGTAAAAAAGTTAAAAAGTTCAGTTTTTAAAGGGTTAACGGAAATCTCCAAAATCTTATTTGACCAAGAGAAATAGACAGATTGTGTGTCCGGCCGCAATCCTCATTCAGAGATTTCCTGGTAATTTACTCTTGGGTCAGTAGGCAGATATTGGCATATTATTGTATTCCGACCAGGAGCCTTCTATTAACATATAATAATAATATTTATTGATATAGCGCCGACATATTCCGCAGGCTTCACAATTCAATGGTTCATACACAAACGGTCATGGGTAACAATTATGATTAGAAAGAATACAGTAATTAAGCAGAGAATCAATGTAAAATACATACAATAATTAAAGCAAAATAAAGGCGCCCCTGCTGAAGAGCTTACACTCTACAATGAGATGGGGGTGACACAGAGTCCAGGGGCTTATTCCAATGCTGGTCCAGGCATCGTTACCAGGAGGTTTTTTTGTAATTAATTTGATTATTTATGTTTAATTATGTTCATTCACATTGGTCTAGGGGATTTATGCATCATATTATATATACGCTTTAACATTTCCAGCATAATAATATAATAATAATAATAAAAAGGTGATATAAAGAAGACGAAGGGTTAATGGAGCCATGATAACCCTGCAGAGCCCCTGCATCATCTGCTCTCTGGTGACCCCTGCTGGCCACAGTCACTCATGACACTCCTGTTCACACTTGTCTTATTCTCTGCTCAGGTTTCTGATCTTTATTCTTCTTTTCTCGGCTTTGTGGTTCCTATGAAGATTTACAGATTGGACAAGTGTCCGAAGCTTTAGTAGATTTCACCGGCGGCGTCAACATGACGATCAAACTGGAGCAGGCGCCCCCGGATGTGTGGCGGATCATGGTGAGAAGCGGCGTACAGCGGGTGACGGGGTGTCAGACAGGTCCGGGGTGATCCCACCTGATCCAATATACTATGTACATATATAGGAGATCTATAGCTCATAAAGAAGCTCATAAATATTCATGAGGCCTTATTAATATTCATAAGTTTGATGAATATTTACTGACCTGATCGGTGATCAAAGGCCAAGATTTATCTATAATTCTGATCAATATCCATTAGCCCTGACCAATATATTCCAACAGCTGATCAATATTGTTTAGTCCTCACTGGTCCGGTAATCATCAGACCCGACTAATCATAATCACCTCTCACCAATATTTATTTAGACCTGAACAATTATCATTAGACATGACTAATATTCATAATTATGTCCAATATTTATTAGCGCAGATCAATATATATTAGGTCTGACTAATTCATTACACCTGACCAATATTAGCTCATTCTTTCTAATATTCATTGGATGTGAACAATATTTATTAGACCTGATCAATAATTATTGAGCCTGGACAATATTTTTTTGGCTTAAGGACTGAGCAATATTCATAATTGCGACCAATCATTAGGCCTGATCAATATATATTAGACATGACCAATATTTACATAAGTCTGACTAATAGTCAATAGACATGAGCAATTGTTATGATTCTGACCAATGTCAAGGGAAATAAGTGTCAGTTCCAGTTTTGTCCACCAGAGGGCGGTGGTGCTATACCATTTCTATTCAATATCCATTATTCTGACTAATATTCATTACACCTGAACATTATTTATTTGATCAGCAAATTAATAATTAGGCCTGGACAATATCTGGACTAATTAATGACCAATCTCCATTATGTTATACATAACCATTAATTAATATTTAAGGCCTTAATAATGTCCCTGACATCTCAGTAATATTCCCCAGGACTACGGCTGCCTTCACATCACCATTTCTGGCATCTGAATGTATCTGTGTCACATGGATACACTCGGATATGATTTTGCCTCCCATGTATCCCTATGGGGCTCGGATACACTCGGATGTGATTTTGCTCCCATGTATCCCTATGGGGCTCGGATACACTCGGATGTGATTTTGCTCCCATGCATCCCTATGGGGCTCGGATACACTCAGATGTGATTTTGCTCCCATGTATCCCCATGGGGCTCGGATACACTCGGATGTGATTTTGCTCCCATGTATCCCTATGGGGCTCGGATACACTCGGATGTGATTTTGCCTCCCATGTATCCCTATGGGGCTCGGATACACTCGGATGTGATTTTGCTCCCATGTATCCCATGGGGCTCGGATACACTCGGATGTGATTTTGCTCCCATGTATCCCTATGGGGCTCGGATACACTCGGATGTGATTTTGCCTCCCATGTATCCCTATGGGGCTCGGATACACTCGGATGTGATTTTGCTCCCATGTATCCCTATGGGGCTCGGATACACTCGGATGTGATTTTGCCTCCCATGTATCCCTATGGGGCTCGGATACACTCAGATGTGATTTTGCTCCCATGTATCCCTATGGGGCCGGATACACTCAGATGTGATTTTGCTCCCATGTATCCCTATGGGGCTCGGATACACTCGGATGTGATTTTGCTCCCATGTATCCCTATGGGGCTCGGATAACTCGGATGTGATTTTGCCTCCCATGTATCCCTATGGGGCTCGGATAGCTCGGATGTGATTTTGCTCCCATGTATCCCTATGGGGCTCGGATACACTCAGATGTGATTTTGCTCCCATGTATCCCTATGGGGCTGGATACACTCGGATGTGATTTTGCTCCCATGTATCCCTATGGGGCTCGGATACACTCGGATGTGATTTTGCTCCCATGTATCCCTATGGGGCTCGATACACTCGGATGTGATTTTGCTCCCATGTATCCCTATGGGCTCGGATACACTCGGATGTGATTTTGCCTCCCATGTATCCCTATGGGGCTCGGATACACTCGATGTGATTTTGCTCCCATGTATCCCTATGGGGCCGGATACACTCAGATGTGATTTTGCTCCCATGTATCCCTATGGGGCTCGGATACACTCGGATGTGATTTTGCTCCCATGTATCCCTATGGGGCTCGGATACACTCGGATGTGATTTTGCTCCCATGTATCCCTATGGGGCTCGGATACACTCGGATTTGATTTTGCTCCCATGTATCCTTATGGGGCTCGGATACACTCGGATGTGATTTTGCTCCCATGTATCCCTATGGGGCTCGGATGACCTCGGATGTGATTTTGCTCCCATGTATCCCTATGGGGCTCGGATACACTCGGATGTGATTTTGCTCCCATGTATCCCTATGGGCTCGGATACACTCGGATGTGATTTTGCCTCCCATGTATCCCTATGGGGCTCGAATACACTCGGATGTGATTTTGCTCCCATGTATCCTATGGGGCTCGGATACACTCGGATGTGATTTTGCTCCCATGTATCCCTATGGGGCTCGGATACACTCGGATGTGATTTTGCTCCCATGTATCCCTATGGGGCTCGGATACACTCGGATGTGATTTTGCTCCCATGTATCCCTATGGGGCTCGGATACACTCGGATGTGATTTTGCCTCCTCTGTATCCCTATGGGGCTCGGATACACTCGGATGTGATTTTGCTCCCATGTATCCCTATGGGGCTCGGATTTAACTCGGATGTGATTTTGCTCCCATGTATCCCTATGGGGCTCGGATTCTCGGATGTGATTTTGCTCCCATGTATCCCTATGGGGCTCGGATACACTCGGATGTGATTTTGCCTCCCATGTATCCCTATGGGGCTCGGATACACTCGGATGTGATTTTGCCTCCCATGTATCCCTATGGGGCTCGAATACACTCGGATGTGATTTTGCTCCCATGTATGCCTATGGGGCTCGGATACACTCGGATGTGATTTTGCTCCCATGTATCCCTATGGGGCTCGGATACACTGGATGTGATTTTGCTCCCATGTATCCCTATGGGGCTCGGATACACTCGGATGTGATTTTGCTCCCATGTATCCCTATGGGGCTTGGATACACTCGGATGTGATTTTGCTCCCATGTATCCCTATGGGGCTCGGATGAGCTCTGTATCTGTATGTTTGTCCGATTTATCCATGGGGCTCAATGTCACTCGTGTCATTTCTGCCCCTCTGTATCCCTATGGGCTCGATGTGCCCGGGATGTGATCTGTCCATCATCCTATGGGGCGGATAACAACTGGAGTGATTTGCGCCATGTATCTGATGGGGACTAGGGGAAAGGATGTGATTTTGCCTCCCATGTATCCCTATGGGGCTCGAATACACTCGGATGTGATTTTGCTCCCATGTATGCCTATGGGGCTCGGATACACTCGGATGTGATTTTGCTCCCATGTATCCCTATGGGGCTCGGATACACTTGGATGTGATTTTGCTCCCATGTATCCCTATGGGGCTCGGATACACTCGGATGTGATTTTGCTCCCATGTATCCCTATGGGGCTTGGATACACTCGGATGTGATTTTGCTCCCATGTATCCCTATGGGGCTCGGATGGCTCCTTTTTGTCATCTGATTTATGCACAATCCGTTGTTTCCGATTTAGTCATGGAGCCACAATGTCAGCTGCTGCCTGTCACCTGACCGCCTCTGTGACATCACCAGAGGTCTTGTCCCCGGCAGATGGAGACTGTCACATCACCGGAGGGGAGAGGATAGAGGACAAGGGGGAGATGATGGAGGACAGGGGGGAGATGATGGAGGACAGGGGGAGAAGATGGAGGACAGGGGGGAGAAGATGGAGGACAGGGGGGAGATGATGGAGGATAGGGGGGAGAGGATAGAGAACAAGGGGGAGAGGATAGAGAACAGGGGGGAGAGGATAGAGAACAGGGGGGAGAGGATAGAGGACAGGGGAGAGGATAGAGGACAGGGGGAGAGGACAGAGGATGGGGAGAGGATAGAGGACAGGGGGGGGAGATGATAGAGGACAGGGGGGAGAAGATAGAGGACAAGGGGGAGAAGATAGAGGACAAGGGGGAGATGATAGAGGACTGGCGGGAAAGGATAGAGGACAGGGGGAGAGGATAGGGGACTGACGGGAGATGATAGAGGACAGGGGGAGATATCAGAGGACAGGGGGGAGAGGATAGAGGACAGGGGGGAGAGGATAGAGGACAGGGGGGAGATGATAGAGGACAGGGGGGAGAGGATAGAGGACAGGGGGAGATGATAGAGGACAGGGGGGAGAGGATAGAGGACAGGGACAGGCAGGGTTATGTACTGAGCACTGCCTCTGGGCATGCTCAATACATAAACACGGAGCCGACATTTCATGTTATATTCTTATATTATATATAATATATATAAATATACAGTATATGTCATTCCAATTATTATATATTTTATTATTAGTTTACACAAAATATATTTTTAAACAAAAATATACAGTGCCTACAAGTAGTATTGAACCCCCTGCAGATTTAGGTGGTTTGATAAGATGCAAATAAGTTAGAGCCTTCAAACTGCAAACGAGAGCAGGATTTATTAACAGAAGCATAAATCTTACACACCAAAAAGTTATGTTGCTCAGTTGAATTTTAATAAATTTTAAACATAAAAGTGTGGGTCAATTATTATTCAACCCCTAGGTTTAATATTTTGTGGAATAACCCTTGTTTGCAATTACAGCTAATAATGGTCTTTTATAAGACCTGATCAGGCCGGCACAGGTCTCTGGAGTTATCTTGGCCCACTCCTCCATGCAGATCTTCTCCAAGTTATCTAGGTTCTTTGGGTGTCTCATGTGGACTTTAATCTTGAGCTCCTTCCACAAGTTTTCAATTGGGTTAAGGTCAGGAGACTGACTAGGCCACTCCATCACCTTGATTTTTTCCCTCTTGAACCAGGCCTTGGTTTTCTTGGCTTTGGGTCGTTGTCTTGTTGGAAGATGAAATTACGACCCATCTTAAGATCCTTGATGGAGGAGCGGAGGTTCTTGGCCAAAATCTCCAGGTAGGCCGTGCTATCCATCTTCCCATGGATGCGGACCAGATGGCCAGGCCCCTTGGCTGAGAAACAGCCCCACAGCATGATGCTGCCACCACCATGCTTGACTGTAGGGATGGTATTCTTGGGGTCGTATGCAGTGCCATCCAGTCTCCAAACGTCACGTGTGTGGTTGGCACCAAAGATCTCGATCTTGGTCTCATCAGACCATAGAACCTTGAACCAGTCTGTCTCAGAGTCCTCCAAGTGATCATGAGCAAACTGTAGACGAGCCTTGACATGACGCTTTGAAAGTAAAGGTACCTTACGGGCTCGTCTGGAACGGAGACCATTGCGGTGGAGTACGTTACTTATGGTATTGACTGAAACCAATGTCCCCACTGCCATGAGATCTTCCCGGAGCTCCTTCCTTGTTGTCCTTGGGTTAGCCTTGACTCTTCGGACAAGCCTGGCCTCGGCACGGGAGGAAACTTTCAAAGGTTGTCCAGGCCGTGGAAGGCTAACAGTAGTTCTATAAGCCTTCCACTTCCGGATGATGCTCCCAACAGTGGAGACAGGTAGGCCCAACTCCTTGGAAAGGGTTTTGTACCCCTTGCCTGCCTTGTGACCCTCCACGATCTTGTCTCTGATGGCCTTGGAATGCTCCTTTGTCTTTCCCATGTTGACCATGTATGAGTGCTGTTCACAAGTTTGGGGAGGGTCTTAAATAGTCAGAAAAGAGATCATTAATCCACACATGTGAAGCTCATTGTTCTTTGTGCCTGAACTACTTCTTAATACTTTAGGGGGACCAAACAGAATGCTGCTGGTTTGAGGGGTTGAATAATAAATGACCCTCTGAATTCACTTTTAACGCTTTAAAAAAATAAAAATAAAAAAATCTTTTTGGCTGCAGTGCATTTCCCACTTCCAGGCTGATCTCCAGTCCAAATGTCACAATGCCAAGTTAATTCCGCATGTGTCAACCAGCTAAATCTGCAGGGGATTGAAGACTACTTGTAGGCACTGTATACAAATGTATTTCCATTCATGACACTATACTGCCCTCTAGTGCTCAGTAATGACACTACAGAAAGACAGAAAATTAAATTATAAAATATAAAAATAATACTATTATTATTATATCATATTATATGAGATATAATATATGATATTATGTTTATAATTATTATACTATATAATCATATATTATTACTATTTTCTACACAAAATATATTTCTATACAAAAATAAATACAAATGTATTTCAATTTATGACACTATACTTCCCTCTAGTGGACTGAAATGACACTACAGAAAGACAGAAAATTAGAATAAAAATACTATTATTAGTATTATTATATTTTATATTATTATATGAGATATAATATATGTAATTATAATATATGTGTAATTATAATTTTTATAATTATATAGTCATATATTTTTATTATTACTTTACACAAAATATATTTCTATACAATTATATAGATTGATTAGTATATTGGTGCAGCACAGCTCCCCTAGGTGCTCAGCAGTTACAGCTCCTCTCCTCCTTGCTGTGTAAGTATACAAATAAAGGACTGCAGCACTCTTCTTTGTGAAACAACCGCCTTTATTCGGCCATCAGGTGGGTGGTGACAACGTTTCGGGATCCTGTCCCTTTCTCTAGTGGCTAGAGAAAGGGACAGGATCCCGAAACGTTGTCACCACCCACCTGATGGCCGAATAAAGGCGGTTGTTTCACAAAGAAGAGTGCTGCAGTCCTTTATTTGTATACAATTATATATAAATGTATTTCCATTACATTTCATAATACTATACTGCCCTCTAGTGGACAGAAATAACACTACAGAAAGACAGAAAATTAAATTATAAAACATAAAAATATTATTATTATAGCATTATTATATTTTATATGATATTATATACAATATATTATAGTATGTGTAATTATTATATATTATATTTATTATTATTATTCTATACTAAATATATTTCTATACAACTATATATATATGTATTTCCATTACATTTCATGACACTATACTGCCCTCTAGTGGACAAAACTGACACTACAGACAGTAAATTAAACTATAAAATATAAAAATATGATTATTATAGTATTATATTTTATATGATATGATATACAATACATTATAGCATATATGTGTAATCAGTATAATATTTATTATTATTTTATAGTAAATATATTTCTATACAATTAGATATGAATGTATTTCCATTACATTTCATGACACTATACTGGCCTCTAGTGGACAGAATTGCAATATTATTCTGCCCCATTGAGTTAATACTTTGTAGCTCCACCATTTGCTGCGATTACAGCTGCAGTCTCTTGGGGCATGTCTCCAGGGGTGAACCTAGCCTCTCTGCTGCCTGAGGTGAACTGTAACACAGACCCCCCCCCCCCTCCGCACTAGTAATTTTTTTTTAATCTGTAAAAATATGACTGTATGAACCAGATGTACAGATTTATCTTTATCCTGTAAGAAAGAGCAAATTAGTGGATATTTTAGTTTACAGAAACAGAAAAAATGATGTCCACACAAGGATGTCAGCACCATCACACGCACATACAAGAACCACACAGAGGAATCCAGAACAAGGATCATTAATGGCAATGGCGGCTCGGCACACGCATATAGATACATAATGAGGACTGGCAGAGCGGTGGTCCTGTAGGCAGACACATAATGAGGACTGGCAGAGCGGTGGTCCTGTAGGCAGACACATAATGAGGACTGGCAGAGCGGTGGTCCTGTAGACAGACACATAATGAGGACTGGCAGAGCGGTGGTCCTGGAGATAGACACATAATGAGGACTGGCAGAGCGGTGGTCCTGTAGACAGACACAGTCCTGTATCCTTATAGCTCAGGAGGCAGCACTGATTGCCATCCTCTGGCTCACACCTACATAACTCTAGACCGCTGCCTGGCACTGACTAGTCAGACATGTCACCATGCGGCACCGTCCACACACCACAGGTAACGACCTGCAGTCTGACCATCAACAAGCCTCCAATGCACTAAGCTGGTAAAATGGCGCTTCTCCTCCTATAGACCACGCTCACCCCCGAATTGCTTAGCCAATCACAAGCGCCGCACACTGTCTGGGATTAATAACAGGGTCCTTCCTATTGGGCTGAGTAAAGGATATGGGAGCGGGAAGGGGGAAGAGCTCCACCGACCAACCGCTGATCAGGAGAAACATGGCGGGAGCCTGTATGTACCGAGGGGCGGCACTGGACCGGGGGTGTAATTATGGTCAATCAGTCCTGCAGCAGAGGGACAATGCATCCTGCATCATAGAAATCATGGGGCCCCAGAGCAGACGTTCTAATTGGGCACCCCCCAAAAAAAAGAATATTTGGCTGGGTCACATAGGTGCATCTCTCACAACATTTCAGCATTTACAGAGTAATTTTACCCCTACTGAAGCCCCTAGATTCCCCTTTCATTGCCCCTATAAAGTGTGATGCCAACAAAAGTGCCCCACAAACACTGTATAATCCCCCACAGTGCATTCCTCCACACACACTGTACCTCCTTCATATACCCCAGTACAGTATGATCCCCAACTATGACTCCCGCCCAGCCCTCCATATAGTATAATGGACCTATGTACAGTATAATGGCCCCCAACACAGCCCTTAAATAGCCCTTCATTAAGTATAAAGGCTCCCTTGTAGCCCTCCAAGTATTATGATGCCTCCCACAGAGCCCTCCATATATTATAATGGCTTCCATGTAGTATAATTGGCTCCATATAATATAATGCACCCCCATAGTCCTCCATATAGAATAATGCACCCCCATAGTCCTCCATGTAGAATAATGCACCCACAGTCCTCCATATAGTATAATGCACGCCACAGTCCTCCATATAGTATAATGCACGCCACAGTCCTCCATATAGTATAATGCACGCCACAGTCCTCCATATAGTATAATGCACGCCACAGTCCTCCATATAGTATAATGCACGCCACAGTTCTCCATATAGAATAATGCACGCCACAATCCTCCATATAGAATAATGCACGCCACAGTCCTCCATATAGTATAATGCACGCCACAGTCCTCCATATAGAATAATGCACGCCACAATCCTCCATATAGTATAATGCACGCCACAGTCCTCCATATAGTATAATGTACCCCACAGTCCTCCATATAGTATAATGCACGCCACAGTCCTCCATATAGAATAACGCACCTCCACAGTCCTCCATATAGAATAATGCACCCCCATAGTCCTCCATATAGAATAATGCACGCCATAGTCCTCCATATAGTATAATGCACCCCACAGTCCTCCATATAGTATAATGCACGCCACAGTCCTCCATATAGTATAATGCACGCCACAGTCCTCTATATAGAATAATGCACGCCACAGTCCTCCATATAGTATAATGCACGCCACAGTCCTCCATATAGAATAACGCACCTCCACAGTCCTCCATATAGAATGCACCCCCACAGTCCTCCATATAGAATAATGCACCCCACAGTCCTCCATATAGAATAATGCACCCCACAGTCCTCCATATAGTATAATGCACGCCACAGTCCTCTATATAGAATAATGCACGCCACAGTCCTCCATATAGTATAATGCACGCCACAGTCCTCCATATAGAATAATGCACGCCACAATCCTCCATATAGTATAATGCACGCCACAGTCCTCTATATAGAATAATGTACCCCTCAGTCCTCCATATAGAATAATGCACCCCCACATTCCTCCATATAGTATAATGCACGCCACAGTCCTCCATATAGAATAATGCACGCCACAGTCCTCCATATAGTATAATGCACGCCACGGTCCTCCATATAGTATAATGCACGCCACAGTCCTCCATATAGAATAACGCACCTCCACAGTCCTCCATATAGAATGCACCCCCACAGTCCTCCATATAGAATAATGCACCCCACAGTCCTCCATATAGAATAATGCACCCCACAGTCCTCCATATAGAATGCACCCCCACAGTCCTCCATATAGAATAATGCACCCCACAGTCCTCCATATAGAATAATGCACCCCACAGTCCTCCAATATAGTATAATGCACGCCACAGTCCTCTATATAGAATAATGCACGCCACAGTCCTCCATATAGTATAATGCACGCCACAGTCCTCCATATAGAATAATGCACGCCACAGTCCTCCATATAGTATAATGCACGCCACAGTCCTCCATATAGAATAATGCACGCCACAATCCTCCATATAGTATAATGCACGCCACAGTCCTCTATATAGAATAATGTACCCCTCAGTCCTCCATATAGAATAATGCACCCCACATTCCTCCATATAGTATAATGCACGCCACAGTCCTCCATATAGAATAATGCACCCCCATAGTCCTCCATATAGAATAATGCATCCACAGTCCTCCATATAGTATAATGCACCCACAGTCCTCCAAATAGCATATTGCACCCCCACAGACCTCCATATAGAATAATGCACCCCACAGACCTCCATATAGAATAATGCACCCCCACAGTCCTCCATATAGAATAATGCATCCACAGGCCTCCATATAGTATAATGCACGCCACAGTCCTCCATATAGTATAATGCACGCCACAGTCCTCCATATAGTATAATGCACGCCACAGTCCTCCATATAGAATAATGCACGCCACAATCCTCCATATAGTATAATGCACGCCACAGTCCTCCATATAGTATAATGTACCCCACAGTCCTCCATATAGAATAATGCACGCCACAATCCTCCATATAGTATAATGCACGCCACAGTCCTCCATATAGTATAATGTACCCCACAGTCCTCCATATAGAATAATGCATCCACAGTCCTCCATATAGTATAATGCACGCCACAGTCCTCCATATAGAATGCACCCCCACAGTCCTCCATATAGTATAATGTACCCCACAGTCCTCCATATAGAATAATGCACGCCACAATCCTCCATATAGTATAATGCACGCCACAGTCCTCCATATAGTATAATGTACCCCACAGTCCTCCATATAGAATAATGCACGCCACAATCCTCCATATAGTATAATGCACGCCACAGTCCTCCATATAGTATAATGTACCCCACAGTCCTCCATATAGAATAATGCATCCACAGTCCTCCATATAGTATAATGCACGCCACAGTCCTCCATATAGAATGCACCCCCACAGTCCTCCATATAGTATAATGTACCCCACAGTCCTCCATATAGAATAATGCACGCCACAATCCTCCATATAGTATAATGCACGCCACAGTCCTCCATATAGTATAATGTACCCCACAGTCCTCCATATAGAATAATGCACCCCCATAGTCCTCCATATAGAATAATGCATCCACAGTCCTCCATATAGTATAATGCATGCCACAGTCCTCCATATAGTATACTGCAACCCATAGTCCTCCAAATAGCATATTGCACCCCCACAGACCTCCATATAGAATAATGCACCCCACAGACCTCCATATAGAATAATGCACCCCCACAGTCCTCCATATAGAATAATGCATCCACAGGCCTCCATATAGTATAATGCACGCCACAGTCCTCCATATAGTATACTGCAACCCATAGTCCTCCAAATAGCATATTGCACCTCCTGCACACTGTGTGTAGTGATGTGAGGTCACACTGCTCCATCTCCAGGGCTGAGGCCTCCTGTACACTGTGTGTAGTGATGTCAGGTCACACAGGGGGAGGTCACACTCCTCTATCCACAGGGCTGAGGCCTCCTGTCCACTGTGTGTAGTGATGTGAGGTCACACAGGGGGAGGTCACACTGCTCCATCTCCAGGGCTGAGGCCTCCTGTCCACTGTGTGCAGTGATTTATAATGACTAGTGTCAGTGACTGATGTCAGAAGGGACCAACAATTTTGTCCATGAGTGTATATTTGTATAGGAGGTGCATGTGGTACACTGGTCACATCTATATAGGGTATGTGCAGTACATGGGTCACATCTATAGGGGGTATGTGCAGTACATGGGTCACATCTATAGGGGGTATGTGCAGTACATGGATCACATATATAGGGTGTATGTGCGGTACGTGGGTCTCATCTATAGGGGGTATGTGCGGTACGTGGGTCTCATCTATAGGGGGTGTGTATAGTACATGGGTCACATCTATAGGGTGTATGAGCGGCACGAGGGTCTCACCTATATGGGGTATGTGGGTGTATGAGCGGCACGAGGGTCTCATCTATAGGGGGTATGTGCAGTACATGGGTCACATCTATAGGGGGTATGTGCGGTACGTGGGTCTCATCTATAGGGGGTGTGTATAGTACACGGGTCACATCTATAGGGTGTATGTGCGGTACGCGGGTCACATCTATAGGGTGTATGTGCGGTACGTGCGTCACATCTATAGGGGGTATGTGTGGTGCATGGGTCACATCTATAGTGGGTATGTGGGGTACATGGGTCACATCTATAGGGGGGGTGTGCGGTACATGCGTCACATCTATAGGGGTATGTGCGGTACGTGGGTCACATCTATAGGGGGTGTGTGTAGTACGTGGGTCACATCTATAGGGGGTGTGTGTAGTACGTGGGTCACATCTATAGAGGGTATGTGCAGTACATAGGTCACATCTATAGGGTGTATGTGCGGTACGTGGGTCACATCTGTAGGGGGTATGTGCGGTACGTGGGTCACATCTATAGGGGGTATGTGCGGTACGTGGGTCACATCTATAGGAGGTATGTGCGGTACGTGGGTCTCATCTATAGTGGGTATGTGCGGTACGTGGGTCTCATCTATAGTGGGTATGTGCGGTACGTGGGTCTCATCTATAGGGGGTATGTGCGGTACGTGGGTCTCATCTATAGGGGGTATGTGCGGTACGTGGGTCTCATCTATAGGGGGTATGTGCGGTACGTGGGTCTCATCTATAGGGGGTATGTGCGGTACGTGGGTCTCATCTATAGGGGGTATGTGCGGTACGTGGGTCTCATCTATAGGGGGTATGTGCGGTACGTGGGTCACATCTATAGGGTGTATGTGCGGTACGTGGGTCACATCTATAGGGGTATGTGCAGTACGTGGGTCACATCTACAGGGGGTATGTGCAGTACGTGGGTCACATCTGTAGGGGGTATGTGCGGTACGTGGGTCACATCTGTAGGGGGTATGTGCGGTACGTGGGTCACATCTATAGGGGGTATGTGCGGTACATGGGTCACATCTATAGGAGGTATGTGCGGTACGTGGGTCTCATCTATAGTGGGTATGTGCGGTACGCGGGTCTCATCTATAGTGGGTATGTGCGGTACGTGGGTCTCATCTATAGGGGGTATGTGCGGTACGTGGGTCTCATCTATAGGGGGTACGTGGGTCTCATCTATAGGGGGTATGTGCGGTACGTGGGTCTCATCTATAGGGGGTATGTGCGGTACGTGGGTCTCATCTATAGGGGGTATGTGGGGTACATGGGTCACATCTATAGTGGGTATGTGGGGTACATGGGTCACATCTATAGAGGTGTGTGCGGTCGGAGGTGCGTCCCCTTTGGTACTGATGGTTGATCACACTCCGTGCTCTGCAGTCCTGGTGTTTGTAGTCTTTCAGGGAAATTATCCGCCATTTACAAGTCTCCAGATGTGTTTAATGCTTTATTGAAGGTTAAGCGTCTTGACATCGGGGCGCAGAGCCCTGAGCCTCGAAACGCGTGGAGCCAAGACTGAGCCTCGAAACGCGTGGAGCCAAGACTGAGGCCTGAGCCTCAAAACGCGTGGGTTCACAACACTGGGCCCCTGACTGTTCGCTCCTTCCCTCAGGGCTGTGTCCGGGGCGGTGGATACACGGCTCAGCTCTTCCCTACATTTCAGTCTTTCCTCCTGGCAGCAGAGTCTTCATTTATGATTATTGGATCAAAGATCAAAGTTCACAAATCGCGAGTCCAGAGCAGAAGAGACAGCGACCAGGAAGATCAACAGGAGAGCCCAAGAGAAAGTAACCGGAGTGTGAGGTGTGGATACATGGGGTACCGGGGTGTGAGGAGTGGATACATGGGGTACCGGGGTGTGAGGTGTGGATACATGGGGTACCGGGGTGTGGATACATGGGGTACCGGGGTGTGAGGTGTGGATACATGGGGTACCGGGGTGTGAGGTGTGGATACATGGGGTACCGGGGTGTGAGGAGTGGATACATGGGGTACCGGGGTGTGGATACATGGGGTACCGGGGTGTGAGGTGTGGATACATGGGGTACCGGGGTGTGAGGTGTGGATACATGGTACCGGGGTTGGGGGGTACATGGGTACCGGGGTGTGAGGAGTGGATACATGGGGTACCGGGGTGTGAGGTGTGGATACATGGGGGGTACCGGGGTGTGAGGTGTGGATACATGGGGTAGCCGGGGTGTGAGGTGTGGATACATGGGGTACCGGGGTGTGAGGTGTGGATACATGAGGGGTAGCGGTACAGGGGTACGGTGTGGTGTGGATACTGATGTACGGGTGTGAGGTGCGGATACATGTAGGGGTGTAGTGGATCGTGGGTAGTGAGGGTGAGGTGGATACATAGAGTACTGGGGTGTGAGGTGCGGATACATGGGGTAGTGAGGGGGTCTGTGTGTGGTGCGGATACATGGGGTAAGGGGGTGTGAGGTGCGGATACATGGGGTACCGGGGTGTGAGGTGCGGATACATGGTGGGTAACCGGGTGTGAGGTGCGGATACATGGGGTACCGGGGTGTGAGGTGGGATACATGGGGTAAGGGGGTGTGAGGTGCGGATACATGGGGTACCGCGGGTCGTGACAGTGTAGTGTAACATAGAGCCTCACCAGGAGTGTGAGGTCGTATACATGGGCTAAGTGGGTGTAGAGGCCGCGTACAGTGTGTGTACACAGGCGCTGCACGAGTGTAGCGGTAACACTCGGCCCCGTCCACCAGGTGTAGTGTAGACCTGCGACCCTCCACGCGAGGTTACCGTAGTGTAACACACGGCCCCTCCACCAAGTGTAGTGTAACACACGGCCCCCTCCACCAAGTGTAGTGTAACACACGGCCCCCTCCACCAAGTGTAGTGTAACACACGGCCCCTCCACCAAGTGTAGTGTAACACACACCCCTCCACCAAGTGTAGTGTAACACCCACCCCCTCCACCAAGTGTAGTGTAACACACACCCCTCCACCAAGTGTAGTGTAACACACAGCCCCTCCACCAAGTGTAGTGTAACACACGCCCCCTCCACCAAGTGTAGTGTAACACACGGCCCCCTCCACCAAGTGTAGTGTAACACACGGCCCCTCCACCAAGTGTAGTGTAACACACTCACGGACCCCCCCCACCAAGTGTAGTGTACACACCCCCTCCACCAAGTGTAGTGTAAACACACCCCCTCCACCAAGTGTAGTGTAACACACGGCCCCTCCACCAAGTGTAGTGTAACACCCGGCCCCCTCCACCAAGTGCAGTGTAACACACGGCCCCTCCACCAAGTGTAGTGTAACACACACCCCCTCCACCAAGTGTAGTGTAACACACACCCCCTCCACCAAGTGTAGTGTAACACACACCCCCTCCACCAAGTGTAGTGTAACACACAGCCCCTCCACCAAGTGTAGTGTAACACACAGCCCCCCACCAAGTGTAGTGTAACACCACGGCCCCTCCACCAAGTGTAGTGTAACACACACCCCTCCACCAAGTGTAGTGTAACACACACCCCCTCCACCAAGTGTAGTGTAACACACAGCCCCCTCCACCAAGTGTAGTGTAACACACGGCCCCTCCACCAAGTGTAGTGTAACACACACCCCTCCACCAAGTGTAGTGTAACACACACCCCTCCACCAAGTGTAGTGTAACACACACCCCCTCCACCAAGTGTAGTGTAACACACGCCCCCTCCACCAAGTGTAGTGTAAACACACAGGCCCCTCCACCAAGTGTAGTGTAACACACGGCCCCCTCCACCAAGTGTAGTGTAACACACACCCCCTCCACCAAGTGTGTGTAACACACGCCTCCCTCCACCAAGTGTAGTGTAACACACAGCCCCCTCCACCAAGTGTAGTGTAACACACAGCCCCTCCACCAAGTGTAGTGTAACACCACCCCCTCCACCAAGTGCAGTGTAACACACACCCCCTCCACCAAGTGCAGTGTAACACACAGCCCCTCCACCAAGTGTAGTGTAACACACGGCCCCCTCCACCAAGTGTAGTGTAACACACACCCCCTCCACCAAGTGTAGTGTAACACACAGCCCCCTCCACCAAGTGTAGTGTAACACACAGCCCCCTCCACCAAGTGTAGTGTAACACACAGCCCCTCCACCAAGTGTAGTGTAACACACCCCCTCCACCAAGTGTCAGTGTAACACACACCCCCTCCACCAAGTGCAGTGTAACACACCCCCCTCCACCAAGTGTAGTGTAACACACACCCCCTCCACAAGTGTAGTGTAACACACAGCCCCTCCACCAAGTGTAGTGTAACACACACACCCCTCCACCAAGTGTAGTGTAACACACGGCCCCCTCCACCAAGTGTAGTGTAACACACGGCCCCCTCCACCAAGTGTAGTGTAACACACGGCCCCCTCCACCAAGTGTAGTGTAACACCCGGCCCCTCCACCAAGTGTAGTGTAAACACCCGGCCCCTCCACCAAGTGTAGTGTAACACACACCCCCTCCACCAAGTGTAGTGTAACACACCGGCCCCTCCACCAAGTGTAGTGTAACACACACCCCCTCCACCAAGTGTAGTGTAACACACACCCCCTCCACCAAGTGTAGTGTAACACACACCCCTCCACCAAGTGTAGTGTAACACACGGCCCCTCCACCAAGTGTAGTGTAACACACCGGCCCCTCCACCAAGTGTAGTGTAACACACACCCCCTCCACCAAGTGTAGTGTAACACACGGCCCCTCCACCAAGTGTAGTGTAACACACGGCCCCTCCACCAAGTGTAGTGTAACACACGGCCCCTCCACCAAGTGTAGTGTAACACCACTGGCCCCTCCACCAAGTGTAGTGTAACACACCGGCCCCTCCACCAAGTGTAGTGTTACACACCGGCCCCCTCCACCAAGTGTAGTGTAACACACGGCCCCTCCACCAAGTGAGTGTACACACACGCCCCCTCCACCAAGTGTAGTGTAACACACGGCCCCCTCCACCAAGTGTAGTGTAACACACAGCCCCCTCCACCAAGTGTATGTGTAACACACACGGCCCTCTCCACCAAGTGTAGTGTACAACACCCAGGCCCCTCCACCAAGTGTAGTGTAACACCGGCCCCTCCCCAAGTGTAGTGTAACACACGGCCCCTCCACCAAGTGCAGTGTAACACACCCCCCTCCACCAAGTGCAGTGTAACACACACCCCTCCACCAAGTGCAGTGTAACACACGCCCCCTCCACCAAGTGTAGTGTAACACACGGCCCCTCCACCAAGTGAGTGTAACACACCCCCCTCCACCAAGTGAGTGTAACACACCCCCCTCCACCAGTGTAGTGTAACACACGCCCCTCCACCAAGTGTAGTGTAACACCGGCCCCCTCCACCAAGTGAGTGTACACCGGCCCCCCCACCAGTGAGTGTAACACACGCCCCTCCACCAGTGTAGTGTAACACACGGCCCCCTCCACCAAGTGAGTGTAACACCGCCCCCTCCACCAAGTGTAGTGTAACACACGCCCCTCCACCAGTGTAGTGTAACACACGCCCTCCACCAAGTGTAGTGTAACACCGCCCCTCCACCAAGTGTATGTAACACACGGCCCCCTCCACCAAGTGTAGTGTAACACACGCCCCTCCACCAAGTGAGTGTAACACACAGCCCCTCCACCAAGTGTAGTGTAACACCCCCCCTCCACCAAGTGTAGTGTAACACACGGCCCCTCCACCAGTTAGTTAACACGGCCCTCACAAGTGTAGTGTAACACACGGCCCCTCCACCAAGTCAGTGTAACACACGGCCCCTCCACCAAGTGATGTAACACACCCCCCCTCCACCAAGTGTAGTGTAACACACGGCCCTCCACCAAGTGAGTGTAACACACACCCCTCCACCAATGTAGTGTAACACACACCCCCTCACCAATGTATGTAACCACAGCCCCCTTATAACCACCACAATGTAGTGTAACACACGGCCCCCTCCACCAAGTGTAGGTAACACCCCCCCTCACCAAGTCATGTAACACAGCCCCTCCACCAATGCAGTGTAAACCACCCCCTCCACCAAGTGTGTGAACACACGCCTCCACAAGTATGTAACCCGCCCTCCACCAAGTGAGTGTAACACACGGCCCCCTCCCCAAGTGCATGAACACAGCCCTCACAAGTGTAGTGTAACACACGGCCCCCTCCACCAAGTGTAGTGTAACACACGGCCCCTCCACCAAGTGCAGTGTAAACACGCCCCCCCACCAATGCAGGTAACACACGCCCCCTCCACCAGTGTAGTGTAAACACGGCCCCTCCACCAAGTGAGTGTAACACCGGCCCCCTCCACCAGTGTAGTTAACAACGCCCCCTCCACCAAGTGTAGTTAACACCGGCCCCCTCCACCATGTAGTGTAACACACGCCCCCTCCACCAAGTTATGTAACACACGCCCCCTCCACCAAGTGGTGTAACACACCCCCTCCCAAGTGAGTGTAACACACGCCCCTCCACCAAGTGTATGTAACACACGGCCCCCTCCACCAAGTGTTGTAACACACCCCCCTCCACAAGTGAGTGTAACACACGGCCCCCCCCCAAGTGATGTAAACACACCCCTCCACCAAGTGTATGTAACACACCTCCCTCCACAAGTAGTAACACCCCCTCCACCAAGTGTATGTAACACACAGCCCCTCCACCAAGTGTAGTGTAACACACGGCCCCTCCACCAAGTGTATTAAACACAGCCCCCTTACCAGCCCCCTCCACCAAGTGAGTGTAACACACGGCCCCCTCCACCAAGTGAGTTACACACGCCCCTCACCATATGTAACAACACCCTCCACCAAGTGTATGTAACACACGCCCCCTCCACCAAGTGTAGTGTAACACACGCCCCTCCACCAAGTGTTGTAACACACGCCCCCCCACCATAGTTAACACACGGCCCCCTCCACCAAGTGTATGTAACACACGGCCCTCCACCAGTGTAGTGTAACACACGCCCCCTCCACCAAGTGATGTAACACACGCCCCTCCACCAAGTGAGTGTACACACGGCCCCCTCCACCAAGTGAGTGTAACACACGGCCCCCTCCACCAAGTGAGTGTAACACCGCCCCCTCCACCAAGTGTATGTAACACACGCCCCCTCCACCAAGTGTTGTAACACACGGCCCCTCCACCAAGTGTAGTGTAACACACGCCCCTCCACCAGTGTATTAACACCGGCCCCTCCACCAAGTGATGTAACACACGCCCCCTCCACCAATGATGTAAACACGCCCCCTCCACCAAGTGTAGTGTAACACACGGCCCCTCCACCAAGTGTAGTGTAACACACGGCCCCCTCCACCAAGTGTAGTGTAACACCGGCCCCTCCACCAAGTGTAGTGTAAACACACCGCCCCTCCACCAAGTGTAGTGTAACACACGCCCCCTCCACCAAGTGTAGTGTAACACACACCCCCTCCACCAAGTGTAGTGTAACACCACGGCCCCCTCCACCAAGTGTAGTGTAACACACGGCCCCTCCACCAAGTGCAGTGTAACACACACCCCCTCCACCAAGTGTAGTGTAACACACGCCCCCTCCACCAAGTGTAGTGTAACACACGGCCCCTCCACCAAGTGTAGTGTAACACACGGCCCCCTCCACCAAGTGTAGTGTAACACACAGCCCCTCCACCAAGTGTAGTGTAACACCACAGCCCCTCCACCAAGTGTAGTGTAACACACGGCCCCCTCCACCAAGTGTAGTGTAACACACGGCCCCCTCCACCAAGTGCAGTGTAACACACGGCCCCCTCCACCAAGTGTAGTGTAACACACGGCCCCCTCCACCAAGTGTAGTGTAACACACGGCCCCCTCCACCAAGTGTAGTGTAACACACGGCCCCCTCCACCAAGTGCAGTGTAACACACGGCCCCCTCCACCAAGTGTAGTGTAAACACACGGCCCCCTCCACCAAGTGTAGTGTAACACACGGCCCCCTCCACCAAGTGCAGTGTAACACACGGCCCCCTCCACCAAGTGCAGTGTAACACACACCCCCTCCACCAAGTGTAGTGTAACACACAGCCTCCCTCCACCAAGTGTAGTGTAACACACGGCCCCTCCACCAAGTGTAGTGTAACACACAGCCCCCTCCACCAAGTGTAGTGTAACACACGGCCCCTCCACCAAGTGTAGTGTAACACACACCCCCTCCACCAAGTGTAGTGTAACACACAGCCCCTCCACCAAGTGTAGTGTAACACACGGCCCCCTCCACCAAGTGTAGTGTAACACACAGGCCCTCCACCAAGTGTAGTGTAACACACAGGCCCTCCACCAAGTGTAGTGTAACACACGGCCCCTCCACCAAGTGTAGTGTAACACCCGGCCCCTCCACCAAGGGTTTGTTTCCTCCTGAATTAACACTTTGTTACCTGTGGCTCTCTAGGCTTGGATGCCTCACAGCCAGAGCTGGCCCCGCCCAGCCTCAGTGCCCAGCTCCGCCCACTGCACTCACAGGGCAATGCACATTAATATAATCACATAGGAAATAGACAGATTTACCGGATATATATGAAATCTATTATGTCAGGACCCCCCCCCTCATTATTGCAGCTGCAGAGGGCACCGCACAGGGCCGCTATCACAGGCCTTATCTTGTCCTGCTGTGGCAGCACTGAGGTCCGATATGAAAACTGCTCCCCTCACCTGAGTCCTGGCTAATCCACTGCCTGGAGTCCCCCTGTGCACTGCTTGTGGCTTCTGTTCGCTGCCTGGAGTCCCCTTGCGCTACCTGGGGCCCCTTTGTGCTGACTGGACCCTGTGCGCTGCCTGGGGCCTCTGTGTGCTACCTCGGGCCCCTTTGTTTTGCATTGCGTCCCTGACCACTGACTGGGGCTCTGTACACTTCCTGGAGCCCCTGTGTTCGGCCTGGGGCGTCTGTGCGCTGCCTGGGGCCCCTTTGTGCTGACTGGGGCCCTGTGCGCTGCCTGGGGCCTCTGTGTGCTACCTGGGGCCCCTTTGTGCTGACTGGACCCTGTGCGCTGCCTGGGGCCTCTGTGTGCTACCTCGGGCCCCTTTGTTTTGCATTGCGTCCCTGACCACTGACTGGGGCTCTGTACACTTCCTGGAGCCCCTGTGTTCGGCCTGGGGCGTCTGTGCGCTGCCTGGGGCCCCTTTGTGCTGACTGGGGCCCTGTGCGCTGCCTGGGGCCTCTGTGTGCTACCTGGGGCCCCTTTGTGCTGACTGGACCCTGTGCGCTGCCTGGGGCCTCTGTGTGCTACCTGGGGCCCCTTTGTGCTGACTGGGGCCCTGTGCGCTGCCTGGAGTCCCCCTGCGCTACCTGGGGCCCCTTTGTGCTGACTGGACCCTGTGCGCTGCCTGGGGCCTCTGTGTGCTACCTGGGGCCCCTTTGTGCTGACTGGGGCCCTGTGCGCTGCCTGGAGTCCCCCTGCGCTACCTGGGGCCCCTTTGTGCTGACTGGGGCCCTGTGCGCTGCCTGGAGTCCCCCTGCGCTACCTGGGGCCCCTTTGTGCTGACTGGGGCCCTGTGCGCTGCCTGGGGCCTCTGTGTGCTACCTGGGGCCCCTTTGTGCTGACTGGGGCCCTGTGCGCTGCCTGGAGTCCCCCTGCGCTACCTGGGGCCCCTTTGTGCTGACTGGACCCTGTGCGCTGCCTGGGGCCTCTGTGTGCTACCTGGGGCCCCTTTGTGCTGACTGGGGCCCTGTGCGCTGCCTGGAGTCCCCCTGCGCTACCTGGGGCCCCTTTGTGCTGACTGGACCCTGTGCGCTGCCTGGGGCCTCTGTGTGCTACCTGGGGCCCCTTTGTTTTGCATTGCGTCCCTGACCACTGACTGGGACTCTGTACACTTCCTGGAGCCCCTGTGTTTCGGGCCCTGGGGTGTCTGTGCGCTGCCTGGGGCCCTTTTGTGCTGACTGGGGCCCTGTGCGCTGCCTGGAGTCCCCCTGCGCTACCTGGGGCCCCTTTGTGCTGACTGGACCCTGTGCGCTGCCTGGGCCTCTGTGTGCTACCTGGGGCCCCTTTGTGCTGACTGGGGCCCTGTGCGCTGCCTGGAGTCCCCCTGCGCTACCTGGGGCCCCTTTGTGCTGACTGGACCCTGTGCGCTGCCTGGGGCCTCTGTGTGCTACCTGGGGCCCCTTTGTGCTGACTGGACCCTGTGCGCTGCCTGGGGCCTCTGTGTGCTACCTGGGGCCCCTTTGTGCTGACTGGGGCCCTGTGCGCTGCCTGGAGTCCCCCTGCGCTACCTGAGGCCCCTTTGTGCTGACTGGGGCCCTGTGCGCTGCCTGGAGTCCCCCTGCGCTACCTGGGGCCCCTTTGTGCTGACTGGGGCCCTGTGCGCTGCCTGGGCCTCTGTGTGCTACCTGGGGCCCCTTTGTGCTGACTGGGCCCTGTGCGCTGCCTGGAGTCCCCCTGCGCTACCTGGGGCCCCTTTGTGCTGACTGGACCCTGTGCGCTGCCTGGGGCCTCTGTGTGCTACCTGGGGCCCCTTTGTGCTGACTGGGGCCCTGTGCGCTGCCTGGAGTCCCCCTGCGCTACCTGGGGCCCCTTTGTGCTGACTGGACCCTGTGCGCTGCCTGGGCCTCTGTGTGCTACCTGGGGCCCCTTTGTTTTGCATTGCGTCCCTGACCACTGACTGGGCTCTGTACACTTCCTGGAGCCTCTGTGTGCTACCTGGGGCCCCTTGTGCTGACTGGGCCCCTTTGTGCTGACTGGGGCCCTGTGCGCTGCCTGGGGCCTCTGTGTGCTACCTGGGGCCCCTTTGTGCTGACTGGGGCCCTGTGCGCTGCCTGGAGTCCCCCTGCGCTACCTGGGGCCCCTTTGTGCTGACTGGACCCTGTGCGCTGCCTGGGCCTCTGTGTGCTACCTGGGGCTCCTTTGTGCTGACTGGGGCCCTGTGCGCTGCCTGGAGTCCCCCTGCGCTACCTGGGGCCCCTTTGTGCTGACTGGACCCTGTGCGCTGCCTGGGGCCTCTGTGTGCTACCTGGGGCCCCTTTGTGCTGACTGGACCCTGTGCGCTGCCTGGGCTCTGTGTGCTACCTGGGGCCCCTTTGTGCTGACTGGGCCCTGTGCGCTGCCTGAGTCCCCCTGTGCTACCTGGGGCCCCTTTGTGCTGACTGGACCCTGTGCGCTGCCTGGGGCCTCTGTGTGCTACCTGGGGCCCCTTTGTGCTGACTGGACCCTGTGCGCTGCCTGGGCCTCTGTGTGCTACCTGGGGCCCCTTTGTGCTGACTGGGCCCTGTGCGCTGCCTGGAGTCCCCCTGCGCTACCTGGGGCCCCTTTGTGCTGACTGGACCCTGTGCGCTGCCTGAGGCCTCTGTGTGCTACCTGGGGCCCCTTTGTGCTGACTGGGGCCCTGTGCGCTGCCTGGAGTCCCCCTGCGCTACCTGGGGCCCCTTTGTGCTGACTGGACCCTGTGCGCTGCCTGAGGCCTCTGTGTGCTACCTGGGGCCCCTTTGTGCTGACTGGGGCCCTGTGCTGCCTGGAGTCCCCTGCGCTACCTGGGGCCCCTTTGTGCTGACTGGACCCTGTGCGCTGCCTGAGGCCTCTGTGTGCTACCTGGGGCCCCTTTGTGCTAACTGGGACCCTGTGCGCTGCCTGAGGCCTCTGTGTGCTACCTGGGGCCCCTTTGTGCTGACTGGGGCCCTGTGCGCTGCCTGGAGTCCCCCTGCGCTACCTGGGGCCCCTTTGTGCTGACTGGACCCTGTGCGCTGCCTGAGGCCTATGTGTGCTACCTGGGGCCCCTTTGTGCTGACTGGACCCTGTGCGCTGCCTGGAGTCCCCCTGTGCTACCTGGGGCCCCTTTGTGCTAACTGGGACCCTGTGCGCTGCCTGGGGCCTCTGTGTGCTACCTGGGGCCCCTTTGTGCTGACTGGGGCCCTGTGCGCTGCCTGGAGTCCCCCTGCGCTACCTGGGGCCCCTTTGTGCTGACTGGACCCTGTGCGCTGCCTGAGGCCTCTGTGTGCTACCTGGGGCCCCTTTGTGCTGACTGGGGCCCTGTGCGCTGCCTGGAGTCCCCCTGCGCTACCTGGGGCCCCTTTGTGCTGACTGGACCCTGTGCGCTGCCTGAGGCCTCTGTGTGCTACCTGGGGCCCCTTTGTGCTGACTGGGGCCCTGTGCGCTGCCTGGAGTCCCCCTGCGCTACCTGGGGCCCCTTTGTGCTGACTGGACCCTGTGCGCTGCCTGAGGCCTCTGTGTGCTACCTGGGGCCCCTTTGTGCTGACTGGGGCCCTGTGCGCTGCCTGGAGTCCCCCTGCGCTACCTGGGGCCCCTTTGTGCTGACTGGACCCTGTGCGCTGCCTGAGGCCTCTGTGTGCTACCTGGGGCCCCTTTGTGCTAACTGGACCCTGTGCGCTGCCTGGGGCCTCTGTGTGCTACCTGGGGCCCCTTTGTGCTGACTGGGGCCCTGTGCGCTGCCTGGAGTCCCCTGCGCTACCTGGGGCCCCTTTGTGCTGACTGGACCTGTGCGCTGCTGGGGCCTCTGTGTGCTACCTGGGGCCACTTTGTTTGCATTGCGTCCTGACCACTGACTGGGCTCTGTACACTTCCTGGAGCCCTGGTTCGGCCTGGGGCCCCTTGTGCTGACTGCGGCCTGTGCGCTGCCTAGGGCCCCTTTGTTATGCATTGGGCCTCTGAGCACTGACTAGGTCCCTGTGTGCTACCTTTGGCCCCTGAGCACTGACTGGGGCCCATTTGTGCTTCCTTGGGGCATCTGAGCGCTGCCTGGGGCCCTGTGCACTTCCTGGGGCCCCCATTCACTGCCGAGGCCCTGTGCACTTCCTGGGGCCCCGTTATTGAGTCTATCACTCCATAGTCCCGGATATAATCTGGTAATCCGGCCTAGGCCAGTGGCCACTTTAACCCCGGGTATATTGTGGGCCTGTTACACCGGATAACCCCTGCTGATAACTGCTCAGCGCTGCCCTCTGCCGTCCACATACATGTACTGCCTTATGTCTCCGCCTGGTGCTGCCTCTTGCGCAGTTCTCTGCCGCCACCTAGCGGACAGCCCCAGTAGTAGCGCGCAGGTCGTTCTGTACAGTCTGCTTCTCTATGGTCTCTGGAGTTGCTTCCGTTGCGTCAGATATCATCGTCCCGGGAAACTTCCTGCTCTGCTCAGTAGTTCCGCCAGTATGGAGTGATTACATGATTCATCCAAACTGAGGGTGAGGAGCAGGAAGGGCCAGAGGTGAGAGCACACCAGGGGGGGGGGAGGGGATAGCAGTGTACAGGGTTATATACAGGGTTATATACAGGATATAGGGCAGGTGGAGGCAGTATAGAGGGGATTGTATACAGGATATAGGGCAGGTGGAGTGCAGTATAGAGGGGATTGTATACAGGGTATAGGGCAGGTGGAGGCAGTATAGAGGGGATTGTATAAAGGGTATGGGCAGGTGGAGAGCAGTATAGGGGGGATTTTATACAGGATATAGGGCAGGTGGAGAGCAGTATAGAGGGGATTGTATAAAGGGTATGGGCAGGTGGAGAGCAGTATAGGGGGGATTGTATACAGGATATAGGGCAGGTGGAGTGCAGTATAGAGGGGATTGTATACAGGATATAGGGCAGGTGGAATGCAGTATAGAGGGGATTGTATACAGGGTATAGAGCAGGTGGAGTGCAGTATAGAGGGGATTGTATACAGGTATAGGGCAGGTGGAGAGCAGTATAGAGGGGATTGTATACAGGGTATAGGGCAGGTGGAGTGCAGTATAGAGGGGATTGTATACAGGGTATAGGGCAGGTGGAGTGCAGTATAGAGGGGATTGTATAAAGGGTATGGGCAGGTGGAGAGCAGTATAGGGGGGATTGTATACAGGATATAGGGCAGGTGGAGTGCAGTATAGAGGGGATTGTATACAGGATATAGGGCAGGTGGAATGCAGTATAGAGGGGATTGTATACAGGGTATAGGGCAGGTGGAGTGCAGTATAGAGGGGATTGTATACAGGATATAGGGCAGGTGGAGTGCAGTATAGAGGGGATTGTATACAGGGTATAGGGCAGGTGGAGAGCAGTATAGAGGGGATTGTATACAGGGTATAGGGCAGGTGGAGAGCAGTATAGAGGGGATTGTATACAGGATATAGGGCAGGTGGAGTGCAGTATAGAGGGGATTGTATAAAGGGTATAGGGCAGGTGGAGAGCAGTATAGAGGGGATTGTATACAGGGTATAGGGCAGGTGGAGAGCAGTATAGAGGGGATTGTATACAGGGTATAGGGCAGGTGGAGAGCAGTATAGAGGGGATTGTATACAGGGTATAGGGCAGGTGGAGAGCAGTATAGAGGGGATTGTATACAGGGTATAGGGCAGGTGGAGTGCAGTATAGAGGGGATTGTATACAGGGTATAGGGCAGGTGGAGAGCAGTATAGAGGGGATTGTATACAGGGTATAGGGCAGGTGGAGTGCAGTATAGAGGGGATTGTATACAGGATATAGGGCAGGTGGAGTGCAGTATAGAGGAGATTGTATACAGGGTATAGGGCAGGTGGAGTGCAGTATAGAGGGGATTGTATACAGGGTATAGGGCAGGTGGAGAGCAGTATAGAGGGGATTGTATACAGGGTATAGGGCAGGTGGAGTGCAGTATAGAGGGATTGTATACAGGATATAGGGCAGGTGGAGTGCAGTATAGAGGGGATTGTATACAGGATATAGGGCAGGTGGAGTGCAGTATAGAGGGGATTGTATACAGGGTATAGGGCAGGTGGAGTGCAGTATAGAGGGGATTGTATACAGGGTTATAGGGCAGGTGGAGTGCAGTATAGAGGGGATTGTATACAGGGTATAGGGCAGGTGGAGTGCAGTATGGAGGGGATTGTATACAGGGTATAGGGCAGGTGGAGAGCAGTATAGAGGGGATTGTATACAGGGTATAGGGCAGGTGGAGTGCAGTATAGAGGGGATTGTATACAGGATATAGGGCAGGTGGAGTGCAGTATAGAGGGGATTGTATACAGGGTATAGGGCAGGTGGAGAGCAGTATAGAGGGGATTGTATACAGGATATAGGGCAGGTGGAGAGCAGTATAGAGGGGATTGTATACATGGTATAGGGCAGGTGGAGTGCAGTATAGAGGGGATTGTATACAGGGTATAGGGCAGGTGGAGAGCAGTATAGAGGGGATTGTATACAGGGTATAGGGCAGGTGGAGTGCAGTATAGGGGGGATTGTATACAG
Source organism: Allobates femoralis (assembly GCA_033576535.1). NCBI lineage: Eukaryota > Metazoa > Chordata > Amphibia > Anura > Aromobatidae > Allobates > Allobates femoralis. The sequence continues at coordinate 630,349,935 of JARQOC010000001.1, forward strand.
GATATAGGGCAGGTGGAGAGCAGTATAGGGGGGATTGTATACAGGGTATAGGGCAGGTGGAGTGCAGTATAGAGGGGATTGTATACAGGGTATAGGGCAGGTGGAGTGCAGTATAGAGGGGATTGTATAAAGGGTATGGGCAGGTGGAGTGCAGTATAGAGGGGATTGTATACAGGATATAGGGCAGGTGGAGTGCAGTATAGAGGGGATTGTATACAGGGTATAGGGCAGGGTGGAGTGCAGTATAGAGGGGATTGTATACAGGATATAGGGCAGGTGGAGGCAGTATAGGAGGGATTGTATACAGGATATAGGGCAGGTGGAGTGCAGTATAGAGGGGATTGTATACAGGATAAGGGCAGGTGGAGTGCAGTATAGAGGGGATTGTATACAGGTATAGGGCAGGTGGAGGCAGTATAGAGGGGATTGTATACAGGGTATAGGCAGGTGGAGAGCAGTATAGAGGGGATTGTATACAGGGTATAGGGCAGGTGGAGGCAGTATAGGGGGATTGTATACAGGATATAGGGCAGGTGGAGTCAGTATAGAGGGGATTGTATACAGGATATAGGGCAGGTGGAGTGCAGTATAGAGGGATTGTATACAGGATATAGGGCAGGTGGAGCAGTATAGAGGGGATTGTATACAGGTATAGGGCAGGTGGAGTGCAGTATAGAGGGATTGTATACAGGTATAGGCAGTGGAGTGCAGTATAGAGGGGATTGTATACAGGTATAGGGCAGTGGAGGCAGTATAGAGGGATTGTATACAGGATAGGGCAGGTGGAGTGCAGTATAGAGGGGATTGTATACAGGTATAGGCAGGTGGAGTGCAGTATAGAGGGGATTGTATACAGGTATAGGCAGGTGGAGAGCAGTATAGAGGGGATTGTATACAGGATATAGGGCAGGTGGAGTGCAGTATAGAGGGGATTGTATACAGGATATAGGGCAGGTGGATGCAGTATAGAGGGGATTGTATACAGGAATAGGGGCAGGTGGAGAGCAGTATAGAGGGGATTGTATACAGGTATAGGGCAGGTGGAGGCAGTATAGAGGGATTGTATACAGGTATAGGGCAGGTGGATGCAGTATAGAGGGGATTGTATACAGGATATAGGGCAGGTGGAGTGCAGTATAGAGGGATTGTATACAGGTATAGGGCAGGTGGAGACAGTATAGAGGGATTGTATACAGGTATAGGGCAGGTGGAGAGCAGTATAGAGGGGATTGTATACAGGATATAGGGCAGGTGGAGTGCAGTATAGAGGGGATTGTATACAGGATATAGGGCAGGTGGAGAGCAGTATAGAGGGGATTGTATACAGGGTATAGGGCAGGTGGAGTGCAGTATAGAGGGGATTGTATACAGGGTATAGGGCAGGTGGAGTGCAGTATAGAGGGGATTGTATACAGGATATAGGGCAGGTGGAGTGCAGTATAGAGGGGATTGTATACAGGGTATAGGGCAGGTGGAGAACAGTATAGAGGGGATTGTATACAGGGTATAGGGCAGGTGGAGAGCAGTATAGAGGGGATTGTATACAGGATATAGGGCAGGTGGAGAGCAGTATAGAGGGGATTGTATACAGGATATAGGGCAGGTGGAGTGCAGTATAGAGGGGACTGTTCACTGTCAGATCGGTGTATTCTGCCTCTTCTAGGAGCGCACACATACGGTGCACACCTCACCACTGACATACAGGGAATCTGTCATAATATAGAGTCACAGACCCTGATTCCAACGATGTGTCGCTTACTGGGCTGAGCACTGTTAATCAGCTGTAGATGATCATCAGAGGACGCCTCGTCTCCTGCAGACAGTCCAGCACATTCACCAGCTGCTAAACCTGCAGCAAACTGTCATTTTATCAGTCACAGCAACCAGCTCAATAAGTGACACATCGCTGGAATCAGGGTCTCTGTCTCTACAAACAGAGTGGGCACAGACAGCTCCTGCCGGGGACAGCATGGCGGGGTGAACAGAGCGAGCACAGACAGCTCCTGCTGGGGACAGCATGGCAGAGTAAACAGCGGGCACAGACATCTCCTGCTGGGGACATCATGGCGGGGTGAACAGAGCGGGCACAGACATCTCCTGCCGGGGACAGTATGGCAGAGTAAACAGAGCAGGCACAGACATCTCCTGCCGGGGACAGCATGGCAGAGTAAACAGCGGGCACAGACATCTCCTGCCGGGGACAGCATGGCGGGGTAAACAGCGGGTACAGACTGCTCCTGCCGAGGACAGCATGGCGGGGTAAATAGAGCGGGCACAGAGCACTCCTGCTGGGGACAGCATAGCGGGGAAAGCAGCGGGGACAGCATGGTGGGTTAAACAGAGCGGGCACAGACTGTTCCTGCTGGGGACAGCATGGCGGGGTAAACAGCGGGCACAGACTGCTCCTGTCAGGGACAGCATGGTGGGGTAAACAGAGCGGGCACAGACAGCTCCTGCTGGGGACAGCATGGCGGGATAAACAGCAGGCACAGACAGCTCCTGCTGGGGACAGCATGGCGGGGTAAACAGCGGGCACAGACTGCTCCTGCCGGGGACAGAATGGCGGGGTAAACAGAGCAGGCACAGACAGCTCCTGCCGGGGACAGCATGGCGGGGTGAACAGAGCGGGCACAGACATCTCCTGCTGGGGACATCATGGCGGGGTAAACAGCGGGCACAGACTGCTCCTGTCCGGTCTTTCCGCTCTGCTCTGCAGAAGTGCGCTCTTAGCTGACGTCACACTGATTGACAGCTGCCTCATTGCTACCTGATTGGAGGAGTCGGCTGTCAATCATTGTGATGTTGGCTTTGACGCTCGTCACCAGGGGGGAGAAGCCGCAGTCACCGGCAGGAGCAGTCTGTGACCAAAGCGGCCGGCAGTAACCAGCACTGGGCACAGCAGCCATTGGGCTGCAGCCTCCCGCCTGTTGCTGCTTAGGCACAATTTATTTATTTTTAATAGAAATTCCAGATAATTAAAACAGTTCATGGATGAAGGGAGAGAAAAGACGAGACACCACGTGTCTGCAGGAAGAGTCTGCCCGCGGCCTCAATACCCCCAGAGATAGCACCTCCATACCCGAAACACCGTCACCGCACTCTGCAGAGGAAACCATTGTCCTGGTCAGACGTCCTCCATGACAAAGACTGACATAAGACATAAGGAAATACAATTTATTTAATAATAATGAAGCCAGATATAGAATATCACCCATAGCATTATATAACTCCTCAATACATAGTATATAATATCATACCCTTGGTGTAGTTCAGTCCCCGTGTTGATGCCGTGTTTCACCTCTCTCCGCAGACTGTGTCCGCCCCTGGCTGTGATGGATGATGTCCTGGCCCGGTTCTGCGGCTCGTCCCGGTCTGACCCACTGCCGGTCTGGGTCCAGGGACATGTCGGCATCTGCTTCAATCATCTGATTGTTAGCTGCGTTCCTCACGTTCTCTTGGCTGTGAGCAGCGCGTGTCACGCTGGAGCGCCCAGGTGAGAACTGTGCCGGCAAGATGGCGTCCTCCTCTGCGGGGTTGGCATCTGATGACTGTGGTGCCGTCCTCCTCCGCGGGGTTGGTGCCTGCTGACTGTGGTGCCGTCCTCCTCTGCGGGGTTGATGTTTGATGACTGTGGTGTGGTCCTCCTCTGCGGGGTTGATGTTTGATGACTGTGGTGTGGTCCTCCTCTGCGGGGTTGATGTTTGATGACTGTGGTGTGGTCCTCCTCTGTGGGGTTGATGTCTGCTGACTGGTGTCTCCTCCTCCGCGGGGTTGGTGCCTGCTGACTGTGGTGTCTCCTCCTCCGCGGGGTTGGCATCTGCTGACTGTGTTGTCTCCTCCGTGGGGTTGGCATCTGCTGACTGTGGTCCTCCTCTGCGGGGTTGGCATCTGCTGACTGTGGTGTCTCCTCCTCCGCTGGGTTGGTGTCTGCTGACTGTGGTGTCTCCTCGTCCGTTGGGTTGGCATCTGCTGACTGTGGTGTCTCCTCCTCTGCGGGGTTGATGTTTGCTGACTGTGGTGTCTCCTCCTCTGCGGGGTTGATGTCTGCTTATTGTGGTGTCTCCTCCTCCGCTGGGTTGGCATCTGCTGACTGTGGTGTCTCCTCCTCTGCTGGGTTGGCGTCTGCTGACTGTGGTGTCTCCTCCTCTGCGGGGTTGATGTCTGCTGACTGTGGTGTCTCCTCCTCTGCGGGGTTGATGTCTGCTGACTGTGGTGTCTCCTCCTCTGCGGGGTTGATGTCTGCTGACTGTGGTCCTCCTCTGCGGGGTTGATGTCTGCTGACTGTGGTGTGGTCCTCCTCTGCAGGGTTGGTATCTGCTGACTGTGGTGTCTCCTCCTCCTTTGGGTTGATGTCTGCTGACTGTGGTGTCTCCTCCTCTGTGGGGTTGATGTCTGCTGACTGTGGTGTCTCCTCCTCTGCGGGGTTGATGTCTGCTGACTGTAGTGTCTCCTCCTCTGTGGGGTTGATGTCTGCTGACTGTAGTGTCTCCTCCTCTGCGGGGTTGATGTCTGCTGACTGTGGTGTCTCCTCCTCTGCGGGGTTGATGTTTGCTGACTGTAGTGTCTCCTCCTCTGCGGGGTTGATGTCTGCTGACTGTAGTGTCTCCTCCTCTGCGGGGTTGATGTCTGCTGACTGTGGTGTCTCCTCCTCTGCGGGGTTGATGTCTGCTGACTGTGGTGTCTCCTCCTCTGCGGGGTTGATGTCTGCTGACTGTGGTCCTCCTCTGCGGGGTTGATGTCTGCTGACTGTGGTGTCTCCTCCTCTGCGGGGTTGGCGTCTGCTGACTGTGGTGTCTCCTCCTCTGCGGGGTTGGCGTCTGCTGACTGTGGTGTCTCCTCCTCTGCGGGGTTGGTGTCTGCTGACTGTGGTGTCTCCTCCTCTGCGGGGTTGGTGTCTGCTGACTGTGGTGTCTCCTCCTCTGCGAGGTTGATGTTTGCTGACTGTGGTGTGGTCCTCCTCTGCGGGGTTGGCGTCTGCTGACTGTGGTGTCTCCTCCTCTGCGGGTTGGTGTCTGCTGACTGTGGTGTCTCCTCCTCTGCGGGGTTGATGTTTGATGACTGTGGTGTGGTCCTCCTCTGCGGGGTTGGCGTCTGCTGACTGTGGTCCTCCTCTGCGGGGTTGATGTCTGCTGACTGTGGTGTCTCCTCCTCTGCGGGGTTGGCGTCTGCTGACTGTGGTGTGGTCCTCCTCTGCGGGGTTGGTGTCTGCTGACTGTGGTGTCTCCTCCTCTGCGGGGTTGGTGTCTGCTGACTGTGGTGTCTCCTCCTCTGCGGGGTTGATGTTTGATGACTGTGGTGTGGTCCTCCTCTGCGGGGTTGATGTCTGCTGACTGTGGTGTCTCCTCCTCTGCGGGGTTGATGTCTGCTGACTGTGGTGTCTCCTCCTCTGCGGGGTTGGCGTCTGCTGACTGTGGTCCTCCTCTGCGGGGTTGATGTTTGCTGACTGTGGTGTTGTCTTCCAGGCGCGGTTCCTCCTCCGGCTCCTCCACCTCCTTTTGGCTCTGCAGGACGCTCCTCGCCCTCTCGGTGTCGCTCCTTTGTGTTGCTGACTTGGTGCTCGGATCTCTGTTTCCTCATGTAGTCTCCTCGGGTTGGAGCTCCTCTCCGGCGGTGTGTCCGTCTTGGCGTGGGTCACTCACTTCCTGGCACTCCTGCACCTGCGGAGGTCCTGTTATGTGGACTCCAGGGGTCCTGTGACTTTGGCGGCTCCGGTGGTCCTGGTGGTCCCGTCAGTGGTGATCTCGGTGGTCTGGTTGTGTGCGGAGGGCGCGGTGCGGAGGCCTCTGGACCCGGTGCTGCTCTCCCGATTCTCCCTCTCATGTCTTCGCCTCCTCTGTATCTTTGTGTATTTTTGCAGCTTTCTGGTCCGTCCTCCCGGCCTCTCCCCTCGGGGCACGGTCTCCATCAATGATGACGGTGAATATTCTCCATTGGTGGCCTCGTTTCCCTCGGACGATGAGGACGAGGCAGCAGAGGATGGGGAGAGCTGGCTGTCACGCTTTTTCTATGTTTGGATGCAGCCGCTCCTGCGCAGAGGGGCAGGTGGAGGACTGAAGCGCCCCCAGGATGTCTGTCTCCTGCCCCGTCATCTCCAGACATGGAGGATCCGCCAGGCTATCTTCTCCAGCTGTGACTCCGGGGCCCCGCACCTTTTCCGGGTGTTGCACTCCTGCTTCGGGGCTCATTACTACTCCCTGGGGCTCCTGAAGTTGGTGTCCTGCGCTCTGGGCTTTACGGGGCCCATCCTGCTGAATCTCCTGGTGAATTTCATGGAGACTAGGGCGGAGGCGCTGAGCTGGGGCGTTCTGTACACCGCCGGACTCTTCACCACTGGACTCCTCGGCGCCCTTGTGCAGAATCAGTTCACACATCAGATTAACAAGCTAATGCTGTCCGTACGGGCGGCGGTGCTGACCAGCGTCTACCAGAAGACCCTGCGCGGAGAGGGCACCGGCCTGGCCACGTTCTCCCCGGGGGAAGTCGTCAACTTCATGAGCACAGACGCCGATCGCATCGCCAACTTCTGCCGCAGCTTCCACGAGCTCTGGAGCCTCCCGGTGCAGTTCGCAGTCACTCTCTACCTACTGTACCGGCAGGTGGACATTGCCTTCCTGGGGGGCGTGGGCCTAGCGCTTCTGCTGGTGCCACTCAACAAGGTGGTGGCCGGACGGATCATGAAGAACAACAAAGAAATGCTGCAACATAAGGATGCCCGAGTCAAGGTACGTGTATGTCTGTGATGTCACCTCCTGTATAATATAACTGAGATCTGGAGAGTGGTGATGTCACTGCTGTATAATATAACTGAGATCTGGAGAGCGGTGATGTCACCTCCTGTATAATATAACTGAGATCTGGAGAGTGGTGATGTCACCTCCTGTATAATATAACTGAGATCTGGAGAGCGGTGATGTCACCTCCTGTATAATATAACTGAGATCTGGAGAGCGGCGATGTCACTGCTGTATAATATAACTGAGATCTGGAGAGCGGTGATGTCACTGCTGTATAATATAACTGATATCTGGAGAGCAGTGATGTCACCTCCTGTATAATATAACCGAGATCTGGAGAGCGGTGATATCACCTCCTGTATAATATAACTGAGATCTGGAGAGCGGTGATGTCACCTCCTGTATAATATAACTGAGATCTGGAGAGCGGTGATGTCACCTCCTGTATAATATAACTGAGATCTGGAGAGCGGTGATGTCACCTCCTGTATAATATAACTGAGATCTGGGGAGCGGTGATGTCACCTCCTGTATAATATAACTGAGATCTGGAGAGCGGTGATGTCACTCCTGTATAATTAACTGAGATCTGGGGAGCAGTGATGTCACCTCCTGTATAATATAACTGAGATCTGGAGAGCGGTGATGTCACCTCCTGTATAATATAACTGAGATCTGGAGAGCGGTGATGTCACCTCCTGTATAATATAACTGAGATCTGGAGAGCGGTGATGTCACCTCCTGTATAATATAACTGAGATCTGGAGAGCGGTGATGTTCACCTCCTGTATAATATAACTGAGATCTGGGGAGCGGTGATGTCACCTCCTGTATAATATAACTGAGATCTGGAGAGCGGTGATGTCACCTCCTGTATAATATAACTGAGATCTGGGGAGCGGTGATGTCACCTCCTGTATAATATAACTGAGATCTGGAGAGCGGTGATGTCACCTCCTGTATAATATAACTGAGATCTGGAGAGCGGTGATGTCACTGCTGTATAATATAACTGAGATCTGGGAGCAGTGATGTCACCTCCTGTATAATATAACTGAGATCTGGAGAGCGGTGATGTCACCTCCTGTATAATATAACTGAGATCTGGAGAGCGTGATGTCACTGCTGTATAATATACCTGAGATCTGGGAGCGGTGACGTCCCTCCTGTATAATATAACTGAGATCTGGAGAGCGGTGATGTCACCTCCTGTATAATATAACTGAGATCTGGGAGAGCGGGTGATGTCACTCCTGTATAATATAACTGAGATCTGGAGAGCAGTGATGTCACTGCTGTATAATATAACTGAGATCTGGGGAGCAGTGATGTCACTCTGTATAATATAACTGAGATCTGGAGAGACGGTGATGTCACTGCTGTATAATATAACTGAGATCTGGAGAGTGGTGATGTCACTCTGTATAATATAACTGAGATCTGGAGAGCGGTGATGTCACCTCCTGTATAATATAACTGAGATCTGGAGAGCAGTGATGTCACCTCCTGTATAATATAACTGAGATCTGGGGAGCAGTGATGTCACCTCCTGTATAATATAACTGAGATCTGGAGAGCGGTCATGTTACCTCTTGCTTCCTCTGTAGCTGATGACGGAGCTCCTGTCCGGGATGCGGGTGGTGAAGTTTTACACTTGGGAGCAGCACTTTTCCAGCTGTGTGTCCAGGTTACGGGACCAGGAGCTGCGGAGTCTTCGCACTATAAAGCTGCTGGACGCCGTGTGTGTTTACCTGTGGGCGGCGCTGCCTGTGCTCATATCCATCATCACATTCATCACTTATGTGTTACTGGGGCATCAGTTGACAGCTGCTAAGGTCAGTGCCCGGCTGCAGGTGATGTATCTTACCCTCGAATATTACCCTCTGTGTACCTTCCGTCCGACCCTGATCTTGATCACTTTCCTATCTACTTCCGTGCACCATGATCTGCTACTTCACTCTATCTATCACTATCTACCTCCGTCTCACTCTGTCTGATCCACTCGCTCACTTTCCTATCTTTCATCCACCTGATCTGCTCACTTTCCTCTCCATCCACCCTGATCTCGCTCACTTTCCTATTTGCGTCATCACCCTGATCTCGCTCACTTTCCTATGTAGCTGTCATCCACCTGATCTCGCTCACTTCTCCTCTGCTGCCTCCATCCCCCTGATCTCGCTCACTTTCCTATTCTTCCATCCACCCTGATCTCGCTCACTTTCCTATTCTTCCATCCACCCTGATCTCGCTCACTTTCCTATCTACCTCCATCCACCCTGATCTCGCTCACTTTCCTATTGCTTCCATCCACCCTGATCTCGCTCACTTTCCTATTTTCATTCCATACCTGATCTCGCTCACTTTCCTATCTTCCATCCACCCTGATCTCGCTCACTTTCCTATCTTCCATCCACCCTGATCTGCTCACTTTCCTATCTTCCATCCACCCTGATCTCGCTCACTTTCCTATCTGCTGTCCATCCCCCTGATCTCGCTCACTTCCTCTGTCTCCATCCACCCTGATCTTGCTCACTTTCCTATCTTTCCATCCACCCTGATCTCGCTCACTTTCCTATCTACCTTCCATCCACCCTGATCTCGCTCACTTTCCTATCTACCCTCCGTCCACCCTGATCTCGCTCACTTTCCTATCTAGCCTCTATCACCGTGATCTCGCTCACTCTCCTGCTGTCTGCCCTCCATCCACCCTGATCTCGCTCACTTTCCTATCTTCCATCCACCCTGATCTCGCTCACTTTCCTATCTACCCTCCGTCCACCCTGATCTCGCTCACTTTCCTATCTTCCATCCACCCTGATCTCGCTCACTTTCCTATTTGCTGTTCATCCACCCTGATCTCGCTCACTTTCCTATCTTCCATCCACCCTGATCTCGCTCAATTTCCTATCTTCCATCCACCGTGATCTCGCTCACATTTCCTATCTTCCATCCACCTGATCTGCTCACTTTCCTATCTTCCATCCACCCTGATCTCGCTCACTTTCCTATCTTCCATCCACCCTGATCTCGCTCACTTTCCTATCTTCCATCCACCCTGATCTCGCTCCCTTTCCTATCTTCCATCCACCCTGATCTCGCTCACTTTCCTATCTTCCATCCACCCTGATCTCGCTCACTTTCCTATCTTACCATCGTCCACCCTGATCTCGCTCACTTTCCTATCTTCCATCACCTGATCTCGCTCACTTTCCTATCTTCCATCCACCCTGATCTCGCTCACTTTCCTATCTTCCATCCACCCTGATCTCGCTCACTTTCCTATCTTCCATCTACCCTGATCTCGCTCACTTTCCTATCTTCCATCCACCCTGATCTCGCTCACTTTCCTATCTTCCATCCACCCTGATCTCGCTCACTTTCCTATCTTCCATCCACCCTGATCTCGCTCACTTTCCTATCTTCCATCCACCCTGATCTCGCTCACTTTCCTATCTTCCATCCACCTGATCTCGCTCACTTTCCTATCTTCCATCCACCCTGATCTCGCTCACTTTCCTATCTTCCATCCACCCTCATCTCGCTCACTTTCCTATCTTCCGTCCACCCTGATCTCGCTCACTTTCCTATCTTCCATCCACCCTGATCTCGCTCACTTTCCTATCTTCCATCCACCTGATCTCGCTCACTTTCCTATCTTCCATCCACCCTGATCTCGCTCACTTTCCTATCTTCATCCACCTGATCTCGCTCACTTTCCTATCTCTCATCACCCTGATCTCGCTCACTTTCCTATCTTCCATCCACCCTGATCTCGCTCACTTTCCATCTTCCATCCACCCTGATCTCGCTCACTTTCCATCTTCCATCCACACGATCTCGCTCAACTTTCCTATCTTCCATCCACACCTGATCTCGCTCACTTTCCTATCTTCCATCCACCCTGATCTCGCTCACTTTCCTATCTTCCATCCACCTGATCTGCTCACTTTCCTATCTTCCATCTACCCTGATCTCGCTCACTTTCCTATCTACTCTCCACCCTGATCTCGCTCACTTTCCTATCTATCCCTCCACCTGATCTCGCTCACTTTCCTATTCTTCCATCCACCCCGATCTCGCTCACTTTCCTATTTCCATCCACCCTGATCTCGCTCACTTTCCTATCTTCCATCCACCCTGATCTCGCTCACTTTCCTATCTTCCATCCACCCTGATCTCGCTCACTTTCCTATCTTCCATCCACCCTGATCTCGCTCACTTTCCTATTTTCCATCCACCCTGATCTCGCTCACTTTCCTATCTACCCTCCGTCCACCCTGATCTCGCTCACTTTCCTATCTACCCTCCGTCCACCCTGATCTCGCTCACTTTCGTATCTAAATACTACTCAAAAAAAGGCAGCATCAGAAAATCTTACCATCAGCAGCCAAAACAAAAATCAACACAGCGCTTACAGGCTGCAGTCATACCCCAGTATGTGGAGCAGCCCAGGAGCAGGCAGATAAATCACCTCTACCTACAATACATGTGGGAGGCGACCTGCCTGCACATAATGAGCTGCATAGGACGCCATTCACACTGATACATATGTGGAGTGTCTGATGGCTACCAACCGGTCCTGCCACCTGACTAGATGGGCTGCCCAGTACGATGTCTCAGCACCACTGGATGAATGGCGCCACATGGGGCCCAGCTGCACCCCGCGAAAATGATAAAAAAAAAGTTTTTTATGATAGACAAAAAACCTTTTATATGGGGATTGGTTCATGTATTGGCCAAAACACTTAAGCTCATGATCCACGTCACGGATCCCCATAGCTCATGATCCACGTCACGGATCCCCATAGCTCATGATCCACGTCACGGGTCCCCATAGCTCATGATCCACGTCACGGATCCCCATAGCTCATGATCCACGTCACGGGTCCCCATAGCTCATGATCCACGTCACGGATCCCCATAGCTCATGATCCACGTCACGGGTCCCCATAGCTCATGATCCACGTCACGGGTCCCCATAGCTCATGATCCACGTCACGGATCCCCATAGCTCATGATCCACGTCACGGATCCCCATAGCTCATGATCCACGTCACGGATCCCCATAACTCATGATCCACGTCACGGATCCCCATAGCTCATGATCCACGTCACGGATCCCCATAGCTCATGATCCACGTCACGGATCCCCATAGCTCATGATCCACGTCACGGATCCCCATAGCTCATGATCCACGTCACGGATCCCCATAGCTCATGATCCACGTCACGGATCCCCATAGCTCATGATCCACGTCACGGATCCCCATAGCTCATGATCCACGTCACGGATCCCCATAGCTCATGATCCACGTCACGGATCCCCATAGCTCATGATCCACGTCACGGATCCCCATAGCTCATGATCCACGTCACGGATCCCCATAGCTCATGATCCACGTCACGGATCCCCATAGCTCTTGATCCACGTCACGGATCCCCATAGCTCATGATCCACGTTACGGATCCCCATAGCTCATGATTCACGTCACGGATCCCCATAGCTCATGATCCACGTCACGGGTCCCCATAGCTCATGATCCACGTCACGGGTCCCTGATCTCGCTCACTCTCCTGCTTTCTACTCTCCATCCTCCCTGATCTCGCTCACTTTCCTACTTTCTACTCTCCGTCCTCCCTGATCTCGCTCTTTTTCCTATCTACTCTCCGTCCTCCCTGATCGTGATCACTTTCCTTTCTACTCTCCGTCCTCCCTGATCTCGCTCACTTTCCTATCTACCCTCCGTCCTTCCTGATCTCGCTCATTTTCCTATCTACTCTCCGTCCTCCCTAATCTCGCTCATTTTCCTACTTTCTACTCTCCGTCCTCCCTGATCTCGCTCACTCTCCTGCTTTCTACTCTCCTTCCTCCCTGATCTCGCTCACTCTCCTGCTTTCTACTCTGACCTCCCTGATCTCACTCACTTTTCTAACTACCCTCCATCTTCCCTGATCTCACTCACTCTCCTGCTTTCTACTCTCTGTCCTCCCTGATCTCGCTCACTCTCCTGCTTTCTACTCTCCATCCTCCCTGATCTTACTCACTCTCCTGCTTTCTACTCTCCGTCCTCCCTGATCTCGCTCACTCTCCTGCTTTCTACTCTCCTTCCTCCCTGATCTCGCTCACTCTCCTGCTATCTACTCTCCTTCCTCCCTGATCTCGCTCACTCTCCTGCTTTCTACTCTCTGTCCTCCCTGATCTCGCTCACTCTCCTGCTTTCTACTCTCCGTCCTCCCTGATCTCGCTCACTCCCCTGCTTTCTACTCTCCGTCCTCCCTGATCTTGCTCACTTTCTTATCTACCTCCATCTGTCCTCACTTTCTTCTATTCTCTGTCCTCCCTGACCTCCCTCACTATCTCTTCTTTTCTCTCTTCGCTGTCACTCTTGTGTTGTCCTCTGGTCCTGGCCTCTTATGTTGCACCCTCTTGCAGGTCTTCACCTCTTTGGCGTTGGTCGGGATGCTCATTATGCCCCTCAATAATGTGCCCTGGGTCCTCAATGGGGTTTTAGAGTCCAAAGTGTCACTGGATCGAGTGCAGAGCTTCCTGGCGCTGCCGGATCAGGACGTGCTGTACTACTACCAGGCGGAAGGTAAGACCCGGCGTCTTTACCTTATGTGATCTGATGTTCTCTGATGCCTCGTTCTCTCAGCTCCTTCCAGGGACAGCGACATCGCACTGGAGATGAGGAACGCGACCTTCACCTGGGGGTCAGAGGTCAGCGACGAGCAAACCGGATCCCTCACTCTACACATTCAGCATCTGTCCGTCAGAAAGGTGAGAAACCTGCACCCCGTATCCCATGCTTCAGTCACCTCCAGAGCTGCACTCACTATTCTGCTGTTACATCATGTCTTATCCTCCAGTCACCTCCAGAGCTGCACTCACTATTCTGCTGTTACATTATGTCTTATCCTCCACTGAGAACCTGCAGAGCTGCACTCACTATTCTGCTGTTACATTGTGTCTTATCGTCCAGTCACCTCCAGAGCTGCACTCACTATTCTGCTGTTACATTGTGTCTTATCGTCCAGTCACCTCCAGAGCTGCACTCACTATTCTGCTGTTACATTGTGTCTTATCGTCCAGTCACCTCCAGAGCTGCACTCACTATTCTGCTGTTACATTGTGTCTTATCGTCCAGTCACCTCCAGAGCTGCACTCACTATTCTGCTGTTACATTGTGTCTTATCGTCCAGTCACCTCCAGAGCTGCACTCACTATTCTGCTGTTACATCATATCTTATCCTCCAGTCACCTCCAGAGCTGCACTCACTATTCTGCTGTTACATCGTGTCTTATCCTCCAGTCACCTCCAGAGCTGCACTCACTATTCTGCTGTTACATCATGTCTTATCCTCCAGTCACCTCCAGAGCTGCACTCACTATTCTGCTGTTAGATCGTGTCTTATCCTCCAGTCACCTCCAGAGCTGCACTCACTATTCTGCTGTTACATCATGTCTTATCCTCCAGTCACCTCCAGAGCTGCACTCACTATTCTGCTGTTACATCGTGTCTTATCCTCCAGTCACCTCCAGAGCTGCACTCACTATTCTGCTGTTACATCATGTCTTATCCTCCAGTCACCTCCAGAGCTGCACTCACTATTCTGCTGTTACATCGTGTCTTATCCTCCAGTCACCTCGAGAGCTGCACTCACTATTCTGCTGTTACATCATGTCTTATCCTCCAGAGCTGCAGTCACTATTCTGCCATTACATCATGTCTTATCCTCCAGTCACCTCCAGAGCTGCACTCACTATTCTGCTGTTACATCATGTCATCATCCAGTCACCTCCAGAGCTGCAGTCACTATTCTGCTGTTACATCATGTCTTATCCTCTAGTCACCTCCAGAGCTGCACTCACTATTCTGCTGTTACATCATGTCTTATCCTCCAGTCACCTCCAGAGCTGCACTCACTATTCTGCTGTTACATCATGTCTTATCCTCCAGTCACCTCCAGAGCTGCACTCACTATTCTGCTGTTACATCGTGTCTTATCCTCCAGTCACCTCCAGAGCTGCACTCACTATTCTGCTGTTACATCATGTCTTATCCTCCAGTCACCTCCAGAGCTGCACTCACTACTCTGCTGTTACATCATGTCTTATCCTCCAGAGCTGCAGTCACTATTCTGTTGTTACATCATGTCTTATCCTCCAGTCACCTCCAGAGCTGCACTCACTATTTTGCTGTTACATCATGTCTTATCCTCCAGTCACCTCCAGAGCTGCAGTCACTATTCTGCTGTTACATCATGTCTTATCCTCCAGTCACCTCCAGAGCTGCACTCACTATTTTGCTGTTACATCATGTCTTATCCTCCAGTCACCTCCAGAGCTGCACCCACTATTCTGCTGTTACATCGTGTCTTATCCTCCAGTCACCTCTAGAGCTGCAGTCACTATTCTGCTGTTACATCATGTCATCATCCAGTCACCTCCAGAGCTGCAGTCACTATTCTGCTGTTACATCATGTCATCATCCAGTCACCTCCAGAGCTGCACTCACTATTCTGCTGTTACATCATGTCATCATCCAGTCACCTCCAGAGCTGCACTCACTATTCTGCTGTTACATCGTGTCTTATCCTCCAGTCACCTCCAGAGCTGCACTCACTATTCTGCTGTTATATCATGTCTTATCCTCCAGTCACCTCCAGAGCTGCACTCACTATTCTGATGTTACATCGTGTCTTATCCTCCAGTCACCTCCAGAGCTGCACTCACTATTCTGCTGTTACATTGTTAGATCATGTCTTATCCTCCAGTCACCTCCAGAGCTGCACTCACTATTCTGCTGTTACATCTTGCCTTATCCTCCAGTCACCTCCAGAGCTGCACTCACTATTCTGCTGTTACATCTTGCCTTATCCTCCATTCACCTCCAGAGCTGCACTCACTATTCTGCTGTTACATCTTGCCTTATCCTCCAGTCACCTCCAGAGCTGCACTCACTATTCTGCTGTTACATCATGTCTTATCCTCCAGTCACCTCCAGAGCTGCACTCACTATTCTGCTGTTACATCATGTCTTATCCTCCAGTCACCTCCAGAGCTGCACTCACTATTCTGCTGTTACATCGTGTCTTATCCTCCAGTCACCTCCAGAGCTGCACTCACTATTCTGCTGTTACATCATGTCTTATCCTCCAGTCACCTCCAGAGTTGCACTCACTATTCTGATGTTACATCGTGTCTTATCCTCCAGTCACCTCCAGAGCTGCACTCACTATTCTGCTGTTACATTGTTAGATCATGTCTTATCCTCCAGTCACCTCCAGAGCTGCACTCACTATTCTGCTGTTACATCTTGCCTTATCCTCCAGTCACCTCCAGAGCTGCACTCACTATTCTGCTGTTACATCTTGCCTTATCCTCCATTCACCTCCAGAGCTGCACTCACTATTCTGCTGTTACATCTTGCCTTATCCTCCAGTCACCTCCAGAGCTGCACTCACTATTCTGCTGTTACATCATGTCTTATCCTCCAGTCACCTCCAGAGCTGCACTCACTATTCTGCTGTTACATCATGTCTTATCCTCCAGTCACCTCCAGAGCTGCACTCACTATTCTGCTGGTACATCATGTCTTATCCTCCAATCACCTTCAGAGCTGCAGTCACTATTCTGCTGCTACATCATGTCTTATCCTCCAGTCACCTCCAGAGCTGCACTCACTATTCTGCTGGTACATCATGTCTTATCCTCCAATCACCTCCAGAGCTGCAGTCACTATTCTGCTGTTACATCATGTCTTATCCTCCAGTCACCTCCAGAGCTGCACTCACTATTCTGCTGGTACATCATGTCTTATCTTCCAATCACCTCCAGAGCTGCAGTCACTATTCTGCTGTTACATCATGTCTTATCCTCCAATCACCTCCAGAGCTGCACTCACTATTCTGCTGTTACATCAGGTCTTATCCTCCAGTCACCTCCAGAGCTGCACTCACTATTCTGCTGTTACATCATGTCTTATCCTCCAGTCACCTCCAGAGCTGCACTCACTATTCTGCTGTTACATCATGTCTTACCCTCCAGTCACCTCCAGAGCTGCACTCACTATTCTGCTGTTACATCAGGTCTTATCCTCCAGTCACCTCCAGAGCTGCACTCACTATTCTGCTGTTACATCATGTCTTATCCTCCAGTCACCTCCAGAGCTGCACTCACTATTCTGCTGTTACATCGTGTCTTATCCTCCAGTCACCTCCAGAGCTGCACTCACTATTCTGCTGTTTCATCATGTCTTATCCTCCAGTCACCTCCAGAGCTGCACTCACTATTCTGCTGTTACATCATGTCTTACCCTCCAGTCACCTCCAGAGCTGCACTCACTATTCTGCTGTTACATCATGTCTTATCCTCCAGTCACCTCCACAGCTGCACTCACTATTCTGCTGTTACATCGTGTCTTATCCTCCAGTCACCTCCAGAGCTGCAGTCACTATTCTGATAATAATGTAAAGGAGAGTGTTACCAGGCACTGGTGACGTCACAATATGTACAATATGTGGAGACCAAGTGGCGTAGCTCAATCCCAAAGAGTAGATACAAACTTTTCCATAGAAGTGAATGGTGCTCACCACCAGGCGTTTTCATTAGTGCAGCTGCTTTATTCCATTACAGCGGAATCCAGGGTTACCCAGTGCTGGGAGGGGTGGGGGTGCGGAGAGGACTATTCTGGTAATGCCTATGAGCTCTAACTCCACCGGTGTCTTGTTTTCAGGGTTTGCTGCTGGCGGTTGTCGGGAAGGTCGGATGTGGGAAGAGCTCTCTGTTATCAGCCATCAGCGGGGAGCTGCGCAGGTAATAGCGGCTGTGGTTCGGCTGGTGCGTGTCCCGGTGCAGGATTCATTGCGGGTTCTAGTGCAGGTGCTGGGCTGGTGGTGGCAGCTGTAGTTGGGCGGCGTGTCTTCTGGTGCATGTCGTGGTGTGAGTCCTGTTGTGGGTCCTGGTGCAGGTGGTGGCAGCTGTGGTTGGGCGGTGCGGGTCCTGGTGCGAGTCCCATTGTTGGTCCTGGTGCAGATTCTGGGGCAGGTGGTGGTGGCTGTGGTTGGGCGGCGCATCTTCTGATGCGGTCCTGTTGAGGGTCCTGTTGCAGATCTTAATGCAGGTCCTGGGGCAGGTGGTGGCGTTGTGGTTGGGCGGTGGGGGTCCTGGTGCGAGTATTGTTGTGAGTCCTGGTGCAGGTCCTGGGGCAGGTGGCTGGGGTTATGGTTGGACAGCGCGTCTTCTGGTGCAGGTTCTGGTGCAGGTCCTAATGCAGGTCCTGGGGCAGGTGGTGGTGGCTGTGGTTGGACAGCGCGGGTCCTGGTGCAGGTGGTGGCGGCTGTGGTTGGACAGCGCGGATCCTGGTGCAGGTCTTAGTGCAGGTCCTGGGGCAGGTGGTGGTGGCTGTGGTTGGACCGCGCAGGTTCTGGTGCAGGTCCTAGTGCTGGTCCTGGGGCAGGTGGTGGCGGCTGTGGTTGGCAGTGCGGGTCCTGGTGCAGGTCCTAATGCAGGGCCTGGGGCAGGTGGTGGCGGCTGTGGTTGGACAGCGCGGGTCCTGGTGCAGGTCCTGGGGCAGGTGGTGGTGGCTGTGGTTGGACAACGCAGGTCCTGGTGCAGGTTCTGGTGCAGGTCCTAATGCAGGTCCTGGGGCAGGTGGTGGCGGCTGTGGTTGGACAGTGCGGGTCCTGGTGCAGGTTCTGGTGCAGGTCCTAATGCAGGTCCTGGGGCAGGTGGTGGCGGCTGTGGTTGGACAGCGCGGGTCCTGGTGCAGGTCCTAGTGCAGGTCCTGGGGCAGGTGGTGGTGGCTGTGGTTGGACAGCGCAGGTCCTGGTGCAGGTCCTAATGCAGGTCCTGGGCAGGTGTGGTGGTGGCTGTGGTTGGACAGTGCGGGTCCTGGTGCAGGTTCTGGTGCAGGTCCTAATGCAGGTCCTGGGGCAGGTGGTGGCGGCTGTGGTTGGACAGTGTGGGTCCTGGTGCAGGTCCTAATGCAGGTCCTGGGGCAGGTGGTGGCGGCTGTGGTTGGACAGCGCGGGTCCTGGTGCAGGTTCTAGTGCAGGTCCTGGGGCAGGTGGTGGTGGCTGTGGTTGGACAGCGCAGGTCCTGGTGCAGGTCCTAATGCAGGTCCTGGGGCAGGTGTGGTGGTGGCTGTGGTTGGACAGTGCGGGTCCTGGTGCAGGTTCTGGTGCAGGTCCTAATGCAGGTCCTGGGGCAGGTGGTGGCGGCTGTGGTTGGACAGTGTGGGTCCTGGTGCAGGTCCTAATGCAGGTCCTGGGGCAGGTGGTGGCGGCTGTGGTTGGACAGCGCGGGTCCTGGTGCAGGTCCTAGTGCAGGTCCTGGGGCAGGTGGTGGTGGCTGTGGTTGGACAGCGCGGGTCCTGGTGCAGGTCCTAATGCAGGTCCTGGGGCAGGTGGTGGTGGCTGTGGTTGGACAGTGCGGGTCCTGGTGCAGGTTCTGGTGCAGGTCCTAATGCAGGTCCTGGGGCAGGTGGTGGCGGCTGTGGTTGGACAGTGTGGGTCCTGGTGCAGGTCCTAATGCAGGTCCTGGGGCAGGTGGTGGCGGCTGTGGTTGGACAGCGCGGGTCCTGGTGCAGGTCCTAGTGCAGGTCCTGGGGCAGGTGGTGGTGGCTGTGGTTGGACAGCGCGGGTCCTGGTGCAGGTCCTAATGCAGGTCCTGGGGCAGGTGGTGGTGGCTGTGGTTGGACAGTGCGGGTCCTGGTGCAGGTTCTGGTGCCGGTCCTAATGCAGGTCCTGGGGCAGGTGGTGGCGGCTGTGGATGGGCGGTGCATCTTTTGATGCGGGTCCTGGTTCAGGTCTTAGTGCCGGTGGTGACCCGCTTGTCATCTGCTCTAGGACGGGTGGAGATCTATTTGTCGCTCACCAGGAGTCGGGTTTCGGCTTTGTGGCTCAGGAGTCGTGGATCCAGTTCACCTCGATCCGGGAGAACATCTTGTTTGGGAAGGAATATGAGGAGCGTCTGTACCGGGGGGTGCTGGAGGCCTGCGCCCTGACCCCTGACCTCAGCGTGAGTCATGTGACAGGGGGCTTCTGGATTCTGGGATCTGTTAGATCACTTATCCTGCCTTCTCTATTCCAGATCCTACCTGCCGGTGACCTGACGGAGGTCGGGGAGAATGGTGTGACACTGAGTGGGGGGCAGAAGGCGCGGGTGAGCCTGGCGCGGGCCGTCTATCAGGTGAGGCCTATCTGTAGATATGACGGGTGTAATGGGAGAGGTGGCAGCGTTGGGGTCACATGACCTTCACCCTCCACAGGACAAGGACATCTACCTCCTGGACGACCCTCTGGCCGCAGTGGACACAGATGTGGCCGCTCACCTCATGGACAGATGCATTCTGGGTATTCTCCAACACAAGACGCGGATCCTCTGCACCCACCGCACCGAACTCCTGGAGAAGGCGGACATGATTGTACTGATGGAGGACGGCAGGATAGCCTGTACAGGTGGGTGCCCCGCCCTCTGGGCAACTGGGTGCCCCGCCCTCTGGGCAACTGGGTGCCCCGCCCTCTGGGCAACTGGGTGCCCCGCCCTCTGGGCAACTGGGTACCCCGCCCTCTGGGCGACTGTGTGCCCCTCCCTCTGGACAGGTGACTGGTGGGTGCCCCTCCCTCTGGACAGGTGACTGGTGGGTGCCCCTCCCTCTGGACAGGTGACTGGTGGGTGCCCCTCCCTCTGGACAGGTGACTGGTGGGTGCCCCTCCCTCTGGACAGGTGACTGGTGGGTGCCCCTCCCTCTGGACAGGTGACTGTTGGGTGCCCCTCCCTCTGGACAGGTGACTGGTGGATGCCCCTCCCTCTGGACAGGTGACTGGTGGGTGCCCCTCCCTCTGGACAGGTGACTGGTGGGTGCCCCTCAGGTGACTGGTGGGTGCCCCTCCCTCTGGACAGGTGACTGGTGGGTGCCCCGCCCCCTGGACGGCTGGGTGCCCCGCCCCCTGGACGGCTGGGTGCCCCGCCCCCTGGACGGCTGGGTGCCCTGCCCCCCGTCCCCTGGACGGCTGACTGTTCGATGCCCCGCCCCGTGGAGGGTTGACTGGTCTGCGACCCTCTCTGTTCATGGCTGGATGCTGCTTCCTCTGAACAGGTGGCTATTGGATACCATATCATCTTGACAGCTGGATGCCCTGTTCCCTGGACAGGTGTTGCGGGGTGCCCCGTTCCCTGGACAGGTGTTGCGGGGTGCCCCGTTCCCTGGACAGGTGTTGCGGGGTGCCTCACCCTCTGCACAGCCGGGTATGGTGCTCCCTGTAATCCCTTATTTCCTTGCAGGTCCTCCTGCAGAGATCTTACCGCAGGTGAGGAAGTCTCCTGCGCTGGCGCTGTCTCCCGGGCAGAGCGCAGAGAGCGGTGAGTATCTCCATTATTCACACTTGTGGTGCTGCCAGTATTGGGGGATGGAAAGATGATGGGCAGCTGACAGCCCCTGACCGCCTACACCAGCTGTCACTCTAGCTGTCTGTGACGAATTTGCCACTGAACCTGGCAGCTCCACAGCGCCTCCTCCCCACTCAGTCCAGTCAGGGAACTGACTGAAGATAAAAGAGGGACCACAGCTGCCCTGTCAGTGCTGGATTATTAAGGCACCTCTCAGTGAGTGTTGTATATATCCAGTGCCAGGCCAGAAGCACATATAATCTCCTCCACCCCGTCACTGATAGCGGCCCTGAATAACACAAGCACTAATTGCTGCCACCAGCTTCTGGTTTAATATAAGTCCGGTCCGTGGTCGGGCTTATATTGGGTCAGAAATCAACCCAGGTAGCGTTACATGAGCACACAGACGTGAGGATCGAGATAAGAGAGCAACTCAAGATTAAATGTTAATGATTTAATCACAGTAGGGTCACACTAGATATTTATGTACCGGTACTATAGAGATATTACAGATACTACAGCCAGTTCTACAAATAAAAGATAAATGAAATACAGAATTACACACACATGTGATCAGTTACCAGTTTCTTGATGCTGATGGCCACATAGGGGCAGTGTGGAGCCACCGGGTCCCCTTGGGTATACTCTGCCACGTGACGTAATGGGGTCTTCCTCAGACGTACAGTGCCTACAAGTAGTCTTCAACCCCCTGCAGATTTAGCTGGTTGACACATGCGGAATTAACTTGGCATTGTGACATTTGGACTGTAGATCAGCCTGGAAGTGGGAAATGCACTGCAGCCAAAAAGATTTTTTTTATTTTTTTTTTTTAAAGCGTTAAAAGTTAATTCTGAGGGCCATTTATTATTCAACCCCTCAAACCACCAGCATTCTGTTTGGTCCCCCTAAAGTATTAAGAAGTAGTTCAGGCACAAAGAACAATGAGCTTCACATGTGTGGATTAATTATCTCTTTTCTGACTATTTAAGACCCTCCCCAAACTTGTGAACAGCACTCATACATGGTCAACATGGGAAAGACAAAGGAGCATCCCAAGGCCATCAGAGACAAGATCCTGGAGGGTCACAAGGCTGGCAAGGGGTACAAAACCCTTTCCAAGGAGTGGGGCCTACCTGTCTCCATTGTTGGGAGCATCATCCGGAAGTGGAAGGCTTATGGAACTACTGTTAGCCTTCCACGGCCTGGACAGCCTTTGAAAGTTTCCTCCCGTGCCGAGGCCAGGCTTGTCCGAAGAGTCAAGGCTAACCCAAGGACAACAAGGAAGGAGCTCCGGGAAGATCTCATGGCAGTGGGGACATTGGTTTCAGTCAATACCATAAGTAACGTACTCCACCGCAATGGTCTCCGTTCCAGACGAGCCCGTAAGGTTCCTTTACTTTCAAAGCGTCATGTCAAGGCTCGTCTACAGTTTGCTCATGATCACTTGGAGGACTCTGAGACAGACTGGTTCAAGGTTCTATGGTCTGATGAGACCAAGATCGAGATCTTTGGTGCCAACCACACACGTGACGTTTGGAGACTGGATGGCACTGCATACGACCCCAAGAATACCATCCCTACAGTCAAGCATGGTGGTGGCAGCATCATGCTGTGGGGCTGTTTCTCAGCCAAGGGGCCTGGCCATCTGGTCCACAGCCATGGGAAGATGGATAGCACGGCCTACCTGGAGATTTTGGCCAAGAACCTCCGCTCCTCCATCAAGGATCTTAAGATGGGTCGTAATTTCATCTTCCAACAAGACAACGACCCAAAGCCAAGAAAACCAAGGCCTGGTTCAAGAGGGAAAAAATCAAGATGATGGAGTGGCCTAGTCAGTCTCCTGACCTTAACCCAATTGAAAACTTGTGGAAGGAGCTCAAGATTAAAGTCCACATGAGACACCCAAAGAACCTAGATAACTTGGAGAAGATCTGCATGGAGGAGCGGGCCAAGATAACTGCAGAGACCTGTGCCGGCCTGATCAGGTCTTATAAAAGACCATTATTAGCTGTAATTGCAAACAAGGGTTATTCCACAAAATATTAAACCTAGGG
This sequence comes from Allobates femoralis, assembly GCA_033576535.1. Taxonomy (NCBI): domain Eukaryota; kingdom Metazoa; phylum Chordata; class Amphibia; order Anura; family Aromobatidae; genus Allobates; species Allobates femoralis. The sequence continues at coordinate 630,373,115 of JARQOC010000001.1, forward strand.
GTTGAATAAAAATTGACCCACACTTTTATGTTTAAAATTTATAAAAATTCAACTGAGCAACATAACTTTTTGGTGTGTAAGATTTATGCTTCTGTTAATAAATCCTACTCTCGTTTACAGTTTGAAGGCTCTAACTTATTGGCATCTTATCAAACCAGCTAAATCTGCAGGGGGTTGAAGATTACTTGTAGGCACTGTAATACACTGATGAGATATGGCAGGGGCTTTCTGAGACCCCCCACACCCGCACACCTTCCCCTTGTAACCTCATATGGACTGGCTTTTCCATACCTAAACAATAGCTATGAAGCTGCAGCCTTTCCCATAACTCTGCCTGGGAGTGTCATAGGTGGAGGGTGATGCTCTCATATTTTGGTTATGATTTTCGCTTTCTGACGGTCGGGCACACGACATGTCTGCGGTCGTCACAATATCCAGTCTGGGGTAGATACAGGGGGGAAATAAGTATGTAGTCAGCCCCCAATTGTGCGCGGTCTCCCCTTATAGAGATGAGGTCGGCCTGTAACATCACAGGTGACCTCAACTACCGTGTTTCCCCGATAGTAAGACCCCCCTGAAAGTAAGACAGGGTGGGGGGGGACGGGGGGTCTGCTAATGTAAGACCCCCCCGAATGTAAGGCAGGGTAGGGGGGAGGGGGGGTCTTACTATCGGGGAAACACGTGGGGGGGTTTACATACATACATATACACGTACAGACACATATATACACATATATACACACCATACACACCACACACACCACACACACACATAGCAACACTTCTTACCGGGTCCGGTGTGGGGTCCCCGATGGTCCTGTGCCGTTCTCTGTGCTCCGGTCCGGTCCCCGAGATGATCCGCTGCCGTCCGCCGTGTTCCGGTGCCGGTCCTAGGCTCCATGGTCCCTGCTCTTCTGGAGTTCAGGCCTAGCTCCGCCCAGGTCATAGTGTGGGCCAATCAGCATAGCGGCGCTGACGTCAGAGGCAAGCGCCCGATGACACTTGCTTGAGCGCCGCTATGCTGATTGGCCCACACTATGACCTGGGCGGAGCTAGGCCTGAACTCCGGAAGAGCAGGGACCATGGAGCCTAGGACCGGCACCGGAACACGGCGGACGGCAGCGGATCATCTCGGGGACCGGACCGGAGCACAGAAGACGGCACAGGACCATCGGGGACCCCACACCGGACCCGGTAAGAAGTGGTGCTATGTGTGTGTGTGGTGTGTGTGGTGTGTATGGTGTGTATATATGTGTATGCATGTGTCTGTCTGTATGTGTGGGAATGTGTGGATGGATGGCTGCAGTGTGTGGATGGATGGTGGGGCCTCCAATGTAAGGTTCCCCCCGAAAGTAAGACAGGGGGCCACTTTTGGCCACAAAAAGAATGTAAGACCCTGTCTTACTTTCGGGGAAACACGGTATGAGAGACAAAAGGAGGAAACTAATCCTGATCTCACATCGTCTGATGATCGGGAAAGAAATGATTTCATATGTTGGTGGGAAATAAGTGTTTGGTCAATAAGAAAACTTCCTCTCAATCCTTTATTCTTTCTCCTTTGTTGGCAATGACAGAGGTGAGACGTTTTGTGTAAGTCTTCACACGGTTGGCACACGCTGGTGTGTTGGCACACACTGGTGCTGGTATGTGGGCACACGCTGGTACTGGTGTGTTGGCACACGCTGGTACTGGTGTGTTGGCACACGCTGGTGCTGTATGTCGGCACACGCTGGTACTGGTGTGTTGGCACACGCTGGTACTGGTGTGTTGGCACACGCTGGTGCTGGTATGTGGGCACACGCTGGTACTGGTGTGTTGGCACACGCTGGTGCTGTATGTTGGCACACGCTGGTACTGGTGTGTTGGCACACGCTGGTACTGGTGTGTTGGCACACGCTGGTGCTGGTGTGTTGGCACACACTGGTGCTGGTATGTGGGCACACGCTGGTGCTGGTATGTGGGCACACGCTGGTGCTGGTGTGTTGGCACACGCTGGCGCTGGTGTGTTGGCACACACTGGTACTGGTATGTCGCCACACGCTGGCGCTGGTGTGTTGGCACACACTGGTACTGGTGTGTCGGCACACGCTGGCGCTGGTGTCGGCCCATTCCTCCATGCAGATCTCCTCTAGAGCAGTGATGTTTTGCGGCTGTCGCTGGACAACATGGACTTTCACCTCCCTCCAAAGGTTTCTATAGGGTTGAGATCTGGAGACTGGTTTGGCCACTCCAGGACCTGGAAATGCTTCTTATGAAGCCCTCCTTCATTGCCCTGGCGGTGTGCTTGGGATCATTGTCATGCTGCAAGACCCAGCCATGTTTCATCTTCAATGCCCTCGCTGATGGAAGGAGGTTTGCACTCACAATCTCACGACACATGGCCCCATTCATTCTTTCATGTACATGGATCAGTCGTCCTGGTCCCTTGGCAGAGACACAGCCCTAAAGCATGATGTTGCCTCCCCCATTATTCATAGTAGGTATGGTGTTCTTTGAATGCAACTCAGCATTCTTTCCCCTCCAAACACGACGAGTTGTGTTTCTACTTTGGTTTCATCTGACCATATGACATTCTCCCAATACTCTTCTGGATCATCCAAATACTCTCTAGGAAACTTCAGACAGGCTCGGACTTGTTCTGGCTTAAGAAGGGGGACACATCTGGCACTGCAGGATCTGAGTCCCTGGCGGTGTAGTGTGTTACAGATGATAGCCTGTGTTACATTGGTCCCAGCTCTCTGCAGATCATTCCCTAGATCCCCCATGTGGCTCTGGGATTTTTCCTCACCGTTCTTGAGCTCATTTTGATCCCACGGGGAGAGATCTTCCGTGGAGCCCAGATTGAGGGAGATTATCAGGGGTCTTGTATGTCTTACATTGTCTACTTATTGCTCCACAGTTGATTTATTCACACCAAGCTGCTGCCTATTGCAGGTTCAGTACCTTCCCAGCCTGGTGCAGGGCTACAATGTTATCCTGGTGACCTTCCACAGCTCTTTGGTCTTCACCATAGTGGAGGTTGGAGTGTGACTGTTTGAGGTTGTGGACAGGAGTCTATATATACTGATAACAAGGTCACACAGGTGCCAGTACTACAGGTAATGATGGAGGACAGAGGAGCCTCTTATAAGAAGACGTTACAGGTCTGTGATAACAAGGTCACACAGGTGCCAGAACTGCAGGTAATGATGGAGGACAGAGGAGCCTCTTATAGAAGACGTTACAGGTCTGTGATAACAAGGTCACACAGGTGCCAGTACTACAGGTAATAATGGAGGACAGAGGAGCCTCTTATAGAAGAAGTTACAGGTCTGTGATAACAAGGCCACACAGGTGCCAGTACTACAGGTAATGATGGAGGACAGAGGAGCCTCTTATAGAAGACGTTACAGGTCTGTGATAACAAGGTCACACAGGTGCCAGAACTGCAGGTAATGATGGAGGACAGAGGAGCCTCTTATAGAAGACGTTACAGGTCTGTGATAACAAGGTCACACAGGTGCCAGTACTACAGGTAATAATGGAGGACAGAGGAGCCTCTTATAGAAGAAGTTACAGGTCTGTGATAACAAGGCCACACAGGTGCAGAACTACAGGTAATGATGGAGGACAGAGGAGCCTCTTATAGAAGAAGTTACAGGTCTCTGATAACAAGGTTATACAGGTGCCAGAACTGCAGGTAATGATGGAGGACAGAGGAGCCTCTTATTGTAGATGTTACAGGTCTCTGATAACAAGGTCATACAGGTGCCAGTACTACAGGTAATGATGGAGGACAGAGGAGCCTCTTATAGAAGAAGTTACAGGTCTGTGAGAGACAGAAATCTTTACTTGTTTGTAGGTGACCAAATACTTATTTTCCACCAAAATATGAAAAAATTTGTTTCCAGATCAGACAATGATTTTCAGGATTAGTTTTCTCCTTTTGTCTCTCATAAGTTGAGGTCACCTATGATGTTAATTACAGGCCGACCTCATCTCTATAAGTGGGAGAAAGCGCACAATTGGGGGCTGACTACATACTTCTTTTCCCCACTGTAGGAAAGTCGTACAGTTATGTAGAAATATGTGTTATGATCTTAAAGCTCTGTAGGTGTCATATTTATGATTGTCATATTTAGGGAAGTGATGTGTAGTGAAATATTAAGACTCCTCTTCCTGGCTCCGAAGTGTCTGCCACGATTCTATGAAACCTTATGGCAGAGGAAAATGACTTCTCACCTCTCTGCGGATTCATGGTGGGGGGGGGTCTTCTGTTTGTACAATTGTCTCTGGTCCCAATATAACTAAAAAAGAGGAGCAAACGCAGATCGGGTCTCATCTTTATAAATGATTGGCGGCTTAAGAGCCTTGATAGTCTCTGTCACCATAAACTATGACATCTTTTAATCACTATGTATTAATTTATTTATTCATACATTTATTTGTTTTGTTTAATATTAATAAGAAAAAGATGTCATGAGATTAATATATAGATGAACACCACAGTCACTGAAAAACTAATTAATTAATAGGTTAATAATTGATTAAATGCACAATTGCACATGTATTAATATATAGTTCACACACATTTTGTCACTATCTGACACATATTAGTGCTGTAGTGAATTGTGGGTTTGAGTGGACACCGCGTCCCTGCAGATGTCAGTGTAGAGCAATGAACATCCTCAGATCAATGATCAGATCCAGGAGATGAAGTAACCTCCGTCCACAGGAGGGAAGGGGGGACGATGCTGACCGCTGATATAGGAATGAGGGTTCATAGCTTTACTCCTTACACTGTCTCTAGCTGTCTCTCTAGCTGTCTCTCTGGCTGTCTCTCTGGCTCTCTCACTGGCTTTCTCTCTAGCTGTCTTTCTGGCTGTCTCTCTGACTCTCTCTAGCTGTCTCTCTGGCTGTCTCTTGCTGTCCTCTAGCTGTCTCTCTGGCTGTCTCTCTTGCAGTCTCTCTGGCTCTCTCTAGCTGTCTCTCTGGCTGTCGCTCTAGCTGTCTCTCTTGCAGTCTCTCTGGCTTTCTCTAGCTGTCTCTTCCTGTCTCTCTAGCTGTCTCTCTAGCTGTCTCTCTTGCTGTCTCTAGCTGTCTCTCTGGCTGTCGCTCTAGCTGTCTCTCTTGCTGTCTCTCTGGCTCTCTCTCTAGCTGTCTCTCTTGCAGTCTCTCTGGCTCTCTCTAGCTGTCTCTTGCTGTCTCTCTAGCTGTCTCTTGCAGTCTCTCTTGCAGTCTCTCTGGCTGTCTCTCTGGCTGTCTCTCTGGCTGTCTCTTGCTGTCTCTCTTGCTGTCTCTCTAGCTGTCTCTCTTGCTGTCTCTCTGGCTCTCTCTAGCTGTCTCTCTGGCTGTCTCTCTAGCTGTCTCTCTTGCAGTCTCTCTGGCTGTCGCTCTAGCTGTCTCTTGTCTTCCTAGGTTCCAGTGAGAGTCCCGCAGAGGATGGCGATGTGGAGCCAGGGCTCGGTGGGGAGGAGGAGAAGCAGGAAGGCGCGGTGTCCCTGCAGGTGTACGCGGCGTACTGGAGGGCAGTGGGGACAGCCCTGGCGGTGTCGGTGCTCCTGGCGTTATTCTTCATGCAGGGTGAGTGATGAATGGCTGACACCTGCGAGCATCGGTGGGATCTGGGGATCTTCACATGTGGTCTCTGCTTCCAGCATCCAGGAACGTCTCTGATTGGTGGCTGTCGTACTGGATCTCCAGATTACCAGATGACACTCCGCAGAACGACTCTGTGATCGCTCCTCCGCTGCCGGCTCCATCCCTTCTGCTCTTTACTGCCGGTGGTCTGGTGTAAGTAGATGGTCGGCTCATGTGGTAAGAGCGCCCTCTACCTGCGCTGTGTAGTGTGATGTCTCTGGTTGTGTGGTAAGAGCGCCCTCTACCTGCACTGTGTAGTGTGATGTCCCTGGTTGTGTGGTAAGAGCGCCCTCTACCTGCGCTGTGTAGTGTGATGTCTCTGGTTGTGTGGTAAGAGCGCCCTCTACCTGCACTGTGTAGTGTGATGTCCCTGGTTGTGTGGTAAGAGCGCCCTCTACCTGCACTGTGTAGTGTGATGTCCCTGGTTGTGTGGTAAGAGCGCCCTCTACCTGCACTGTGTAGTGTGATGTCCCTGGTTGTGTGGTAAGAGCGCCCTCTACCTGCGCTGTGTAGTGTGATGTCTCTGGTTGTGTGGTAAGAGCGCCCTCTACCTGCACTGTGTAGTGTGATGTCCCTGGTTGTGTGCTTGTTCTCAGTGTCATACACTTGTGTTGCTCAGGACCCCGTGCGGTGCACCAGTCTGGTGGGCAGAACTCGTCTGAGGACGTGGCTTCTATCTCTCGATGTCGGGGGGATCGCCGGGGTGAACACCATCTCTCGGCGCTCCGCGCTCTTCTCTTTGCGTTTGGGACTGTCCGTGCAGCGACCCGTGATCCACCAGCGCCTGTTACAGCGGGTGCTAACGGTAAGAACCGCGGGGAGTTCTCTACGTAGAGCTGCAGATCGGTCTGTCAGATGTCCCACAGGTCTGAGTCTGTGTGGGGCTGCAGCCGGGTCGAGTGTGCAGGGTCCAGCTGGGTCGGGTCTGTGTGAGGGTCCAGCTGGGGTCGGGTCTGTGTGAGGGTCCTGCTGGGGTGGGTCTGTGTGAGGGTCCTGCCGGGTCGGGTCTGTGTGAGGGTCCTGCCGGGTCGGGTCTGTGTGAGGTCCTGCCGGGGTCGGTCAGTGTGAGGTCCTGCCGGGGTCGGGTCAGTGTGAGGGTCCTGCCGGGGTCGGGTCAGTGTGAGGGTCCTGCCGGGTCGGGTCCGTGTGAGGGTCCTGCCGGGGTCGGGTCCGTGTGAGGGTCCTGCGGGGTCGGGTCCGTGTGAGGTCCTGCCGGGTCGGGTCAGTGTGAGGGTCCTGCCGGGGTCGGGTCAGTGTGAGGGCCCTGCCGGGTCGGGTGTGTGTGAGGGCCCTGCCGGGGTCGGTGTGTGTGAGGGTCCTGCCTGGGTCGGGTCAGTGTGAGGGCCCTGCCTGGGTCGGGTCAGTGTGAGGCCCTGCCGGGGTCGGGTCGGTGTGAGGGCCCTGCCGGGTCGGGTCGGTTGAGGGCCCTGCCGGGTCGGTCGGTGTGAGGGTCCTGCCGGGTCGGGGGGTGTGAGGGCCCTGCCGGGGTCGGGTCAGTGCGAGGTCCTGCCGGGGTCGGGTCCGTGTGAGGGTCCTGCCGGGGTCGGGTCAGTGTGAGGGTCCTGCGGGGTCGGGTCAGTGTGAGGGCCCTGCCGGGTCGGGTGTGTGTGAGGGCCCTGCCGGGGTCGGGTGTGTGTGAGGGTCCTGCCTGGGTCGGGTCAGTGTGAGGGTCCTGCCTGGGTCGGGTCAGTGTGAGGGCCCTGCCTGGGTCGGGTCGGTGTGAGGGCCCTGCCGGGGTCGGGTCGGTGTGAGGGCCCTGCCGGGTCGGGTCGGTGTGAGGGCCCTGCCGGGGTCGGGTCGGTGTGAGGGTCCTGCCGGGGTCGGGGGGTGTGAGGGCCTGCCGGGGTCGGGTCAGTGCGAGGGTCCTGCCGGGGTCGGGTCAGTGTGAGGGCCCTGCCGGGGTCGGGTCCGTGTGAGGGTCCTGCCGGGGTCGGGTCAGTGTGAGGGCCCTGCCGGGGTCGGGTCGGTGTGAGGGCCCTGCCGGGGTCGGGTCGGTGTGAGGGTCCTGCCGGGGTCGGGGGGGTGTGAGGGCCTGCCGGGGTCGGGTCAGTGCGAGGGTCCTGCCGGGGTCGGGTCAGTGCGAGGGCCCTGCCGGGGTCGGGTGTGTGTGAGGGTCATGCTGGGGTATAGCTGTAGGCCGTTGATGAACTGTCTTTGCTGCCTTCTGGTCTTCAGGCCACGGTGACCTTCTTTGACACGACGCCCCTCGGGCCGCATCATTAACCGCTTCTCCTCGGACCTGTACTCTGTGGACGACTTCCTGCCCTTCATGCTGAACATCTTCTTGGCCAACGTGTTTGGCCTCCTGGGAATGGTGGTGATGATCAGCTACGGCCTGCCGCTGATCCTGCCCATCCTGCTGCCTCTGGCCGTCCTGTACTACTTCATCCAGAGATTCTACCGTCACACCTCGCGGGAGCTGAAGAGACTGCACAGCATCACCCTCTCCCCCATCTACAGCCACTTCTCCGAGACTCTGACCGGCCTGACTACCATCCGAGCCACACGCCGTGCCGACAGGTGCGTTGTTCCAGGACCATCCAACAGTGGGTCCAGGTAGGGTCAGGTCTGTGTGGGAGTCCAACTGGGCTGACCACCATCCAAGCCACAAGGTGTGTTGTGTCACGACGAGCTAGATTAGGGAGATGATCGGCCGGTCTATAGAGATGTGTTTTTTACAGCACTCTTAACAATGTGGGGCTAGGTATTAATCGGATTGTCCAGGGTAGCGCATTGCAGAAAAACCGTTCAGCACGAGATAAGTCCTGGAGACTGATGCTGTCCGAGTGTCTGGTTGGCGCATTCAGTCTGTTGATCACTGAGTAGTTGGCAGAAGGAAAGGACCATTCTATGTTTCTACAGAACGCCCTCCAGAATTTGCACATGACCCGAGTTCCTCAGTTGGAGACCCCATATTTTTTGGAATGCTGTGTAGACACACAATGTGTTTCCTTAAGGATTGCGAGTTCGGCAATCCAGAAAGGGGGATGAAAAGTCAGTACTAAAGTCTAAGGTGGTCTGGGTTCAGTAGGGCGTGCTTGTGGTGTCTGGGTTCAGTTGGGCGTGCTTGTGGTGGTCTGGGTTCAGTTGGGCGTGCTTGTGGAGGTCTGGGTTCAGTTGGGCTTGCGTGTGGTGGTCTGGGTTCAGTTGGGCGTGCTTGTGGCGGTCTGGGTTCAGTTGGGCGTGCTTGTGGCGGTCTGGGTTCAGTTGGGCGTGCGTGTGGTAGTCTGGGTTCAATTGGGCGTGCTTGTGGTGGGCTGGTTCAGTTGGGCGTGCTTGTGGCGGTCTGGGTTCCGTTAGTGCGTGTGGTGGTCTGGGTTCAGTTAGGCGTGCGTGTGGTGGTCTGGGTTCAGTTAGGCGTGCGTGTGGTGGTCTGGGTTCAGTTGGGCGTGCGTGTGGTGGTCTGGGTTCAGTTAGTGCGTGTGGTGGTCTGGGTTCAGTTGGGCGTGCTTGTGGTGGTCTGGGTTCAGTTGGGCGTGCTTGTGGTGGTCTGGGTTCAGTTGGCGTGCTGTGGGGTCTGGGTTCAGTTGGGCGTGATTGTGGGGGTCTGGGTTCAGTTGGGCGTGCTTGTGGCGGTCTGGGTTCAGTTGGGCGTGCTTGTGGTGGGCTGGGTTCAGTTGGGCGTGCTTGTGGTGGTCTAGGTTCAGTTGGGCGTGCTTGTGGTGGACTGGGTTCAGTTGGGCGTGCTTGTGGCGGTCTGGGTTCAGTTGGGCGTGCTTGTGGCGGTCTGGGTTCAGTTGGGCGTGCGTGTGGTGGTCTGGGTTCAGTTAGGAGTGCGTGTGGTGGTCTGGTTTCAGTTGGGCGTGCTTGTCGTGGTCTGGGTTCAGTTGGGCGTGGCTGTGTGGTTGTCTGGGTTCAGTTGGGCGTGCGTGTGGTTGTCTGGGTTCAGTTAGGGGTGCGTGTGGTGGTCTGGGTTCAGTTGGCGTGATTGTGGGGGTCTGGTTCAGTTGGGCGTGCTTGTCGGCTGGTCGTGGTTCAGTTGGGCGGTGCTGTGCGGTCTGGGTTCAGTTGGGCGTGCTTGTGGGGTCTGGGTTCAGTTGGGCGTGCTTGTGGGGGCTGGGTTCAGTTGGGCGTGCTTGTGGCGGGCTGGGTTCAGTTGGGCGTGCTTGTGGGGCTGGGTTCAGTTGGGCGTGCTTGTGGCGGGCTGGGTTCAGTTGGGCGTGCTTGTGGCGGTCTGGGTTCAGTAGGGCGTGCTTGTGGCGGTCTGGGTTCAGTAGGGCGTGCTTGTGGCGGTCTGGGTTCAGTGGGCGTGCTTGTGGGTCTGGGTTCAGTGGGCGTGCTTGTGGCGGTCTGGGTTCAGTTGGGCGTGCTTGTGGGGTCTGGGTTCAGTTGGGCGTGCTTGTGGCGGTCTGGTCAGTAGGGCGTGCTTGTGGCGGTCTGGGTTCAGTAGGCTTGTGCGGGGTCTGGGTTCAGTAGGGCGTGCTTGTGGGTGGGTCAGTGGCGTGTTGTGCGTCTGGGTTCAGTAGGGCGTGCTTGTGGCGGTCTGGGTTCAGTGGGCGTGCTTGTGGCGGTCTGGGTTCAGTAGGGCGTGCTTGTGGCGGTCTGGGTTCAGTATGGGCGTGCTTGTGGGCTGGTCTGGGTTGTTGGGGCGTGTCTTGTGGCGGCTGGGTTCAGTAGGGCGTGCTTGTGGCGGTCTGGGTTCAGTAGGCGTGCTTGTGGCGGTCTGGGTTCAGTAGGGTGCTGTGCGTTGGTTAGTAGGTGCTTGGGCTGGGTTCAGGTGTGTGGCGTGTTCAGTGGCGGCGTGGCTGGGACACATTTTATTTGTATAAACAGATTTCTTTCAAGTCCTTAAAATGTCTGGATATCAATCATCTGGTATATCAGGTGTTACTTTTGGGTCTCCTGCTTTGGACAGGTCTTGTGTTTGGGTCGGCTGCGTTGAACCACTGTTGTATTTGGGTTTTCTGCTTCAAACTGGTGTTACGTTTGGGTTGCCTGCTTTGGACGGTTGTTTTTGGTTTGCCAGCTTTGGACGGTTGTTGTTTGGGTTGCCAGCTTTGGACGTTGTTGTTTGGTTTGCCAGCTTTGGACGGTTGTTTTTGGGTTGCCTGCTTTGGACGGTTGTTGTTTGGTTGCCTGCTTTGGACGGTTGTTGTTTGGGTTGCCAGCTTTCTACGGGGCTTTTGTTTGGGTCACAAGACTTGGACTGTGTTGGGTTTGCATCCTATGCTTTCTACGGTTGTTGCATCTGGGTTGCCTGTTTGGACTGATGTTACGTTTGGGTCACCTGCTTTGGATGGTTTTGGATTTGAGTTGGTTGTTTTGGACGGGTGTTAGGTTTGAGTGGCCTGCTTTCATTAGGTGTTGCTTTTGGGTCACCTGCTCTGGACGGGTGTTGGATTTGGGTCACCTGCTCTGGACAGGTGGTGGATTTGGTCACCTGCTCTGGACGGGTGGTGGATTTGGGTCACCTGCTCTGGACGGGTGGTGGATTTGGGTCACCTGCTCTGGACGGGTGTTGGATTTGGGTCACCTGCTCTGGACGGTGTTGATTTGGGTCACCTGCTCTGGACGGGTGTTGGATTTGGGTCACCTGCTCTGGACGGTGTTGATTTGGTCACTGCTCTGGACGGGTGTTGGATTTGGGTCACCTGCTCTGGACGGGTGTTGGATTTGGGTCACCTGCTCTGGACGGGTGTTGGATTTGGGTCACCTGCTCTGGACGGGTGTTGGATTTGGTCACCTGCTCTGGACGGGTGTTGGATTTGAGTCACTTGCTCTGGACGGGTGTTGGATTTGGGTCACCTGCTCTGGAGGGTGTTGGATTTGGGTCACCTGCTCTGGACGGGTGTTGGATTTGGGTCACCTGCTCTGGACGGGTGTTGGATTTGGGTCACCTGCTCTGGACGGGTGTTGGATTTGGGTCACCTGCTCTGGACGGGTGTTGGATTTGGGTCACCTGCTCTGGACGGGTGTTGGATTTGGGTCACCTGCTCTGGACGGGTGTTGGATTTGGGTCACCTGCTCTGGACGGGTGTTGGATTTGAGTCACCTGCTCTGGACGGGTGTTGGATTTGGGTCACCTGCTCTGGACGGGTGTTGGATTTGGGTCACCTGCTCTGGACGGGTGTTGGATTTGGGTCACCTGCTCTGGACGGGTGTTGGATTTGGGTCACCTGCTCTGGACGGGTGTTGCGTTTGGGTTGCCTGCTTTGGACAGATATGTTTTAGACAGTCGATATGTTGTTTTATAACCAATAAAGCTTGTCTTGTTCCATCATCATCTCTCGGACAATTCAGGTTTGCAGAAGAATGTGAATCTCGGATGGAGCTGAACCAGCGCTGCCTGTTTGCCAGTAACTCGGCCGTGCAGTGGTTGGACATCCGGCTACAGATGATTGGAGTAATGGTGGTCACTGCCATCGCCATCATTGCACTCATCCAGCACCAGAGAAGCTCCGGAGATCCAGGTACTGACACTTTGTGTCTTGTTGTCTGCACCTCACCTGCGTCTCACCTGCGTCTCACCTGCGTCTCCCTGCTCTCACTGCGTCACCTGCGCCACCTGCGCCCCATGCGTCACTGCGTCTCACCTGCGCCCTCCACCTGCGTCTCACCTGCGCCACCTGCGTCTCACCTGCGTCTCACCTGCGTCTCACCTGCGTCTCACCTGCGTCTCACCTGCGTCTCACCTGCGTCTCACCTGCGTCCCACCTGCGTCTCACCTGCGTCCACCTGCGTCTCACCTGCGTCTCACCTGCGTCTCACCTGCGTCCACTGCCTTCTCTTGTCCTTAGGTTTGGTGGGACTGTCTCTGTCTTACGCTCTGTCTATCACTGGTTTGCTGTCTGGACTCATCTCCAGCTTCACACAGACGGAGGCCTTTATGGTCAGCGTGGAAAGAGCGGAGGAGTATTCCACCACCCTGCCCTCCGAACCCACCCAGGGGTCAGTGACGGTGAGTGCGAGGTCAAGCACAACTCCACATTGTCCCCTTCATTCAGACCCCTCGGTGTGTGTGTCCTGGTTTGGATGAATGTTATGGTGGATTGTCTGTTCTGGTTGGTTGTAGTGTTTGTAGAGATGCTCGTATTGGTGTTGGCTGGTTTAGGTGGGTTTTGTGCCTTGTATTGGTGTTGGATGGTTTAGGTGGGTATTGTGCCTTGTATTGTGTTGGATGGTTTAGGTGGGTATTGTGCCTTGTATTGGTGTTGGTGGTTTAGGTGGGTATTGTGCCTTGTATTGGTGTTGGCTGGTTTAGGTGGGTATTGTGCCTTGTATTGGTGTTGGATGGTTTAGGTGGGTATTGTGCCTTGTATTGATGTTGGCTGGTTTAGGTGGGTATTGTGCCTTATATTGGTGTTGGCTGGTTTAGGTGGGTATTGTGCCTTGTATTGTGTTGGATGGTTTAGGTGGGTATTGTGCCTTGTATTGGTGTTGGAGGTTTAGGTGGGTATTGTGCCTTGTATTGGTGTTGGCTGGTTTAGGTGGGTATTGTGCCTTGTATTGGTGTTGGCTGTTTAGGTGGGTATTGTGCCTTGTATTGGTGTTGGCAGGTTTAGGTGGGTATTGTGCCTTGTATTGGTGTTGGTGGTTTAGTGTGGGTATTGTGCCTTGTATTGGTGTGGCTGCTTTAGGTGGGTATTGTGCCTTGTATTGGTGTTGGCTGCTTTAGGTGGGTATTGTGCCTTGTATTGGTGTTGGCAGGTTTAGGTGGGTATTGTGCCTTGTATTGGTGTTGGATGGTTTAGGTGGGTATTGTGCCTTGTATTGGTGTTGGATGGTTTAGGTGGGTATTGTGCCTTTATTGGTGTTGGATGGTTTAGGTGGGTATTGTGCCTTGTATTGGTGTTGGCTGGTTTAGGTGGGTATTGTGCCTTGTATTGGTGTTGGATGGTTTAGGTGGGTATTGTGCCTTTATTGGTGTTGGATGTTTAGGTGGTATTGTGCCTTGTATTGGTGTTGGCAGGTTTAGGTGGGTATTGTGCCTTGTATTGGTGTTGGATGGTTTAGGTGGGTATTGTGCCTTGTATTGGTGTTGGATGGTTTAGGTGGGTATTGTGCCTTGTATTGGTGTTGGATGGTTTAGGTGGGTATTGTGCCTTGTATTGGTGTTGGATGGTTTAGGTGGGTATTGTGCCTTGTATTGGTGTTGGATGGTTTAGGTGGGTATTGTGCCTTGTATTGTGTTGGATGGTTTAGGTGGGTATTGTGCCTTGTATTGGTGTTGGATGGTTTAGGTGGGTATTGTGCCTTGTATTGGTGTTGGATGGTTTAGGTGGGTATTGTGCCTTGTATTGGTGTTGGCTGGTTTAGGTGGGTATTGTGCCTTGTATTGTGTTGGCTGGTTTAGGTGGGTATTGTGCCTTGTATTGGTGTTGGCTGTTTAGGTGGGTATTGTGCCTTGTATTGGTGTTGGCTGGTTTAGGTGGGTATTGTGCCTTGTATTGGTGTTGGCTGGTTTAGGTGGGTATTGTGCCTTGTATTGGTGTTGGCTGGTTTAGGTGGGTATTGTGCTTGTATTGGTGTTGGATGGTTTAGGTGGGTATTGTGCCTTGTATTGGTGTTGGCTGGTTTAGGTGGGTATTGTGCCTTGTATTGGTGTTGGCTGGTTTAGGTGGGTATTGTGCCTTGTATTGGTGTTGGATGGTTTAGGTGGGTATTGTGCCTTGTATTGGTGTTGGCTGGTTTAGGTGGGTATTGTGCTTGTATTGTGTTGGTGGTTTAGGTGGGTATTGTGCCTTGTATTGGTGTTGGCTGGTTTAGGTGGGTATTGTGCCTTGTATTGGTGTTGGTGGTTTAGGTGGGTATTGTGCCTTGTATTGATGTTGGCTGGTTTAGGTGGGTTTGTGCCTTGTATTGGTGTTGGCTGGTTTGAGTGGGTATTGTGCCTTGTATTGGTGTTGGCTGGTTTAGGTGGGTATTGTGCCTTGTATTGGTGTTGGCTGGTTTAGGTGGGTATTGTGCCTTGTATTGGTGTTGGCTGGTTTAGGTGGGTATTGTGCCTTGTATTGGTGTTGGATGGTTTTAGGTGGGTATTGTGCCTTGTATTGTGTTGGATGGTTTAGGTGGGTATTGTGCCTTGTATTGGTGTTGGCTGGTTTAGGTGGGTATTGTGCCTTGTATTGGTGTTGGTGGTTTAGGTGGGTATTGTGCCTTGTATTGTGTTGGCTGGTTTAGGTGGGTTTGTGCCTTGTATTGTGTTGGTGGTTTAGGTGGGTATTGTGCCTTTATTGGTGTTGGCTGTTTAGGTGGGTATTGTGCCTTGTATTGGTGTTGGTGGTTTAGGTGGGTATTGTGCCTTGTATTGGTGTTGGATGGTTTAGGTGGGTATTGTGCCTTGTATTGTGTTGGTGTTTAGGTGGGTATTGTGCCTTGTATTGTGTTGGTGGTTTAGGTGGGTATTGTGCCTTGTATTGGTGTTGGATGGTTTAGGTGGGTATTGTGCCTTGTATTGGTGTTGGATGGTTTAGGTGGGTATTGTGCCTTGTATTGGTGTTGGTGGTTTAGGTGGGTATTGTGCCTTGTATTGTGTTGGTGGTTTAGGTGGGTATTGTGCTTGTATTGTGTTGGATGGTTTAGGTGGGTATTGTGCCTTGTATTGGTGTTGGTGGTTTAGGTGGGTATTGTGCCTTGTAGTTGATTTGGTGGTATGTGTTTATTGGGTTGGTGGTTTAGTGGTTTGTGCTTGTATTGGTGTTGGATGGTTTAGGTGGGTATTGTGCCTTGTATTGGTGTTGGTGGTTTAGGTGGGTATTGTGCCTGTATTGTGTTGGTGGTTTAGGTGGTATTGTGCCTTGTATTGGTGTTGGATGGTTTAGGTGGGTATTGTGCCTTGTATTGTGTTGGCTGGTTTTAGGTGGGTATTGTGCCTTGTATTGGTTTGGATGTTTAGGTGGGTATTGTGCCTTGTATTGTGTTGCTGGTTTAGGTGGGTATTGTGCCTTGTATTGATGTTGGCTGGTTTAGGTGGTATTGTGCCTTGTATTGGTGTTGGTGGTTTAGGTGGGTATTGTGCCTTGTATTGGTGTTGGCTGGTTTAGGTGGGTATTGTGCCTTGTATTGGTGTTGGATGGTTTAGGTGGGTATTGTGCCTTGTATTGATGTTGGCTGGTTTAGGTGGGTATTGTGCCTTGTATTGGTGTTGGATGGTTTAGGTGGGTATTGTGCCTTGTATTGTGTGGCTGGTTTAGGTGGGTATTGTGCCTTGTATTGTGTTGGCTGGTTTAGGTGGGTATTGTGCCTTGTATTGGTGTTGGATGGTTTAGGTGGGTATTGTGCCTTGTATTGGTGTTGGCTGGTTTAGGTGGGTATTGTGCCTTGTATTGGTGTTGGCTGGTTTAGGTGGGTATTGTGCCTTGTATTGGTGTTGGATGGTTTAGGTGGGTATTGTGCCTTGTATTGGATGTTGGATGGTTTAGGTGGGTATTGTGCCTTGTATTGGTGTTGGCTGGTTTAGGTGGGTATTGTGCCTTGTATTGGTGTTGGCTGGTTTAGGTGGGTATTGTGCCTTGTATTGGTGTTGGCTGGTTTAGGTGGGTATTGTGCCTTGTATTGGTGTTGGCTGGTTTAGGTGGGTATTGTGCCTTGTATTGGTGTTGGTGGTTTGGTGGGTATTGTGGCCTTTGTATTGGTGTTTGGATGGTTTAGGTGGGTATTGTGCCTTGTATTGGGTGTTGGCTGGTTTAGGTGGGTATTGTGCCTTGTATTGGTGTTGGCTGGTTTAGGTGGGTATTGTGCCTTGTATTGGTGTTGGATGGTTTAGGTGGGTATTGTGCCTTGTATTGGTGTTGGCTGGTTTAGGTGGGTATTGTGCCTTGTATTGGGATGTTGTGCTGAGGTTTTAGGTGGGTATTGTGCCTTGTATTGGTGTTGGATGGTTTAGGTGGGTATTGTGCCTTGTATTGTGTTGGATGGTTTAGGTGGGTATTGTGCCTTGTATTGGTGTTGGATGGTTTAGGTGGGTATTGTGCCTTGTATTGTGTTGGATGGTTTAGGTGGTATTGTGCCTTGTATGGTGTTGGATGGTTTAGGTGGGTATTGTGCCTTGTATTGGTGTTGGATGGTTTAGGTGGGTATTGTGCCTTGTATTGGTGTTGGATGGTTTAGGTGGGTATTGTGCCTTGTATTGTGTTGGATGGTTTAGGTGGGTATTGTGCCTTGTATTGGTGTTGGTGGTTTAGGTGGGTATTGTGCCTTGTATTGGTGTTGGTGGTTTAGGTGGGTATTGTGCCTTGTATTGGTGTTGGTGGTTTAGGTGGGTATTGTGCCTTGTATTGGTGTTGGCTGGTTTAGGTGGGTATTGTGCTTGTTTGTGTTGGTGGTTTAGTGGGTATTGTGCCTTTGTATTGGTGTTTGGTGGTTTAGGTGTGGTTATTGTGCCTTGTATTGTGTTGGCTGGTTAGGTGGGTATTGTGCCTTGTATTGGTGTTGGTGGTTAGGTGGGTATTGTGCCTTGTATTGTTGGCTGGTTTAGGTGGGTATTGTGCCTTGTATTGGTGTTTGGTGTTTAGGTGGGTATTGTGTTGTATTGGTGTTGGCTGTTTAGGTGGTATTGTGCCTTGTATTGTGTTGGCTGGTTTAGGTGGGTATTGTGCCTTGTATGTGTTGGTGGTTTAGGTGGGTATTGTGCCTTGTATTGGGTTGGCTGTTTAGGTGGGTATTGTCCTTGTATTGGTGTTGGCTGGTTTAGGTGGGTATTGTGCCTTGTATTGATGTTGATTGTTTAGGTGGGTATTGTGCCTTGTATTGGTGTTGGCTGGTTTAGGTGGGTATTGTGCCTTGTATTGATGTTGGCTGGTTTAGGTGGTATTGTGCCTTGTATTGTGTTGGTGGTTTAGGTGGTATTGTGCCTTGTATTGTGTTGGATGGTTTAGGTGGTATTGTGCCTTGTATTGGTGTTGGTGGTTTTGGTGGTATTGTGCTTGTATTGTGTTGGTGTTTAGGTGGGTATTGTGCCTTGTATTGGTGTTGGTGTTTAGGTGGGTATTGTGCCTTGTATTGTGTTGGATGGTTTAGGTGGGTATTGTGCCTTGTATTGGTGTTGGTGGTTTAGGTGGGTATTGTGCCTTGTATTGGTGTTGGCTGGTTTAGTGGGTATTGTGCCTTGTATTGTGTTGGCGGTTTAGGTGGGTATTGTGCCTTGTATTGTGTTGGGTTTAGTGGGTATTGTGCCTTGTATGTGTTTGCTGTTTAGGTGGGTTTGTGCTTGTATTGTGTGGCTGGTTTAGGTGGGTATTGTGCCTTGTATTGTTGTGTTTAGGTGGTTTGTGCTTGTATTGGTGTGATGTTTAGGTGGGTATTGTGCCTTGTATTGTGTTGGCTGGTTTAGGTGGTATTGTGCCTTGTATTGGTGTTGGCTGGTTTAGGTGGGTATTGTGCCTTGTATTGATGTTGGCTGGTTTAGGTGGGTATTGTGCCTTGTATTGTGTTGGTGGTTTAGGTGGTATTGTGCCTTGTATTGGTGTGTGTTGGTTTAGGTGGGTATTGTGCCTTGATTGGTGTTTGATGGTTGGTGGGTATTGTGCCTTGTATTGTGTTGGCTGGTTTAGGTGGGTATTGTGCCTTGTATTGTGTTGGCTGGTTTAGGTGGGTATTGTGCCTTGTATTGGTTTGGGTTTGGTGGTATTGTGTTGTATTGTTGTGGGTATTGGTGGTATTGATGCTTGATGGTTTGGTGGTTTGTGGTATTGGTGTTTGGTGTTGGTGGTTTGTGGGTATATGTTGCTTTATTGGGTTGCTGGTTTAGGTGGGTTTGGTGGTATTGTGTTGATTGGTGTGGTTTAGGTGGGTATTGTCCTTGTATTGTGTTGGCTGGTTTAGGTGGGTATTGTGCCTTGTATTGGTGTTGGTGGTTTGGGGTATTGTGCCTTGTATTGGTGTTGGTGGTTTAGGTGGGTATTGCCTTGTATTGGTGTTGCTGGTTTAGGTGGGTATTGTGCCTTGTATTGTGTTGGCTGGTTTAGGTGGGTATTGTGCTTGTATTGGTGTTGCTGGTTTAGTGGGTATTGTGCCTTGTATTGGTGTTGGTGGTTAGGGGGTATTGTTGATGTGTGGTAGGGTTGGCTATGTGCGGTGGTGGGTATGTCTGTTGTGTGGTGTTAGTGGGTATTGTGCCTTGATGTTGTGTTTAGTGGTTTGCCTTATTATTTGGTGTTTGGTGTATGCTTGTATGTTTGGTTGTATGGGTGGTTGGTGTTGTTGTATTGTTGGTGGTTTGGGTGTGCCTTGATTGTGTGGTGGTTTAGTGGTATTGTGCTTGTGTTGTGTAGGTGGTTTGTGCTTGTATTGTGTGGGTTTAGTGGGTTTGTGCTGATGGTGTTGGTGTTAGTGGGTATTGCCTGTATTGTGTGGTGTTTGGGTATTGTGCTTGTATTGTGTGTGGTTGTGGTATTGTGCTTGATTGTTGTGTTTAGTGGTTGTGCCTTGTTTGTTGTGTTAGTGGTATGTGCTTGGGTTGGTGGGATTTTTGTGTGTTATGGTTGCTTGATGATGTGTGTTATGTTGTCCTTATGTGTTGTGTTAGGTGGGTTTGTGCCTAGTGTGGTTGGCTTGTATTGTGGTTGGGTTGTGCTTGTATTGAGGGTGTTAGGTGTATTTTGTATTGTGTGTGGTTTAGTGGTATGGCTTTATTGTGTGGTTTAGTGGGTTTGTGCTGATTGTGTGTGGTGGTGTATGTGCCTTGTATGTGTTGGTTTAGGTGTATTGCTTGTTGTGTGGTTTAGTGGATTGTGCTTGTATGTGTGTGTTTGGTGGATGTCTTGTTGTGGGGTTAGTGGTATTGTCCTTTATGTTTGGTTAGTGGATGGCTTGTATTGTGTTGGCTGGTTTAGGTGGGTATTGTGCCTTGTATTGATGTTGGCTGGTTTAGGTGGTATTGTGCCTTGTATTGGTGTTGGCTGGTTTAGGTGGGTTTGTGCCTTGTATTGGTGTTGGCTGGTTTAGGTGGGTTGTGCTTGTATTGGTGTGGTGGTTTAGGTGGTTGTGCTTGTATTGGTGTTGGTGTTTAGGTGGTTTGTGCTTGTATTGTGTTGGTGGTTTAGGTGGGTATTGTGCCTTGTATTGGTGTTGGTGGTTTAGGTGGGTTGTGCCTTGTATTGGTGTTGGCTGGTTTAGGTGGGTATTGTGCTTGTATTGTGTTGGTGTTTAGGTGGGTATTGTGCTGTATTGGTGGTTTAGGTGGGTTTGTGCCTTGTATGATTTGGCTGGTTTAGGTGGTATTGTGCCTTGTATTGTGTTGGTGGTTAGTGGGTTTGTGCCTTGTATTGGTGTTGGCTGGTTTAGGGGTATTGTGCCTTGTATGGTTTGTGTTAGTGGGTTGTGCTTGTATTGTGTTGGTGGTTAGTGGGTATTGTGCCTTGTATTGTGTTGTGTTTAGGTGTATTGTGCTTGTATTGGTGTTGGGGTTTAGGTGGTATTGTGCTGTATTGTTTGTGGTTTATGATTGTGCTTGATTGATGTGGTGGTTAGGTGGGTATTGTGCCTTGTATGGTGTTGTGGTTTAGGTGGTATTGTGCCTTGTATTGATGTGGCTGGTTTAGTGGGTATTGTGCTTGTATTGTGTTGGTGGTTAGGTGGGTATTGTGCCTTTATGTGTTGAGGTTTAGGTGGGTATTGTGCCTTGTATTGTGTTGGTGGTTTAGGTGGTTTGTGCCTTGTATTGTGTTGGTGTTTAGTGGGTTTGTGTTGTATTGGTGTTGGATGGTTTAGGTGGGTATTGTGCCTTATTGGTGTTGTGGTTTAGTGGGTTTGTGCTTGTATGTGTTGGCTGTTTGGTGGTATTGTGCCTGTATTGTGTTGGCGTTTGTGGTATGTGTGTATGTGTTGGTGTTTAGGTGGGTTTGTGCCTTGTATGTGTTGGTGGTTAGGTGGTATTGGCCTGTATTGTGTTGGTGTTAGGTGGGTTGTGCTTGTATTGTGTTGTGGTTTAGGGGTTGTCTGTATTGGTTGCTGTTAGGTGGGTATTGTGCCTTGTATTGATGTTGTGGTTTAGGTGGTATTGTGCTGTATTGTGTTGGTGTTAGGTGGGTATTGTGCCTTGTATTGTTTGGGTTTAGGTGGGTATTTGCCTTGTATGTGTGGTGGTTTAGGTGGGTATTGTGCTTGTATTGGTGTTGGTGGTTTAGGTGGGTATTGTGCCTTGTATTGAGTTGGTGGTTTAGGTGGGTATTGTGCTTGTATTGTGTTGGTGTTTAGGTGGTATTGTGCCTTGTATTGTGTGGTGGTTTAGGTGGGTTGTGCCTTGTATTGTGTTGGTGGTTTGTGGTATTGTGCCTTGTATTGTTGGTGGTTTAGTGGTATTGTGCTTTATGGTGTGGTGGTTTAGGTGGGTTTGTGCCTTGTATTGATGTTGGCTGGTTTAGGTGGGTATTGTGCCTTGTATTGGTGTTGGCTGGTTTAGGTGGGTATTGTGCCTTGTATTGGTGTTGGCTGGTTTAGGTGGGTATTGTGCCTTGTATTGGTGTGGCTGGTTTAGGTGGGTATTGTGCCTTGTATTGATGTTGGCTGGTTTAGGTGGGTATTGTGCCTTGTATTGGTGTTGGCTGGTTTAGGTGGGTATTGTGCCTTGTATTGGTGTTGGCTGGTTTAGGTGGGTATTGTGCCTTGTATTGATGTGGCTGGTTTAGGTGGGTATTGTGCCTTGTATTGATGTTGGCTGGTTTAGGTGGGTATTGTGCCTTGTATTGGTGTTGGCTGGTTTAGGTGGGTATTGTGCCTTGTATTGGTGTTGGTGGTTTAGGTGGGTATTGTGCCTTGTATTGATGTTGGCTGGTTTAGGTGGGTATTGTGCCTTGTATTGATGTTGGCTGGTTTAGGTGGGTATTGTGCCTTGTATTGGTGTTGGTGGTTTAGGTGGGTATTGTGCCTTGTATTGGTGTTGGCTGGTTTAGGTGGGTATTGTGCCTTGTATTGATGTTGGCTGGTTTAGGTGGGTATTGTGCCTTGTATTGGTGTTGGATGGTTTAGGTGGGTATTGTGCCTTGTATTGGTGTTGGCTGGTTTAGGTGGGTATTGTGCCTTGTATTGGTGTTGGATGGTTTAGGTGGGTATTGTGCCTTGTATTGGATGTTGGATGGTTTAGGTGGGTATTGTGCCTTGTATTGATGTTGGATGGTTTAGGTGGGTATTGTGCCTTGTATTGTGTTGGCTGGTTTAGGTGGGTATTGTGCCTTGTATTGGTGTTGGCTGGTTTAGGTGGGTATTGTGCCTTGTATTGGTGTTGGCTGGTTTAGGTGGGTATTGTGCCTTGTATTGGTGTTGGCTGTTTAGGTGGGTATTGTGCCTTGTATTGGTGTTGGCTGGTTTAGGTGGGTATTGTGCCTTGTATTGATGTTGGCTGGTTTAGGTGGGTATTGTGCCTTGTATTGGTGTTGGCTGGTTTAGGTGGGTATTGTGCCTTATATTGGTGTTGGCTGCTTTAGGTGGGTATTGTGCCTTGTATTGGTGTTGGCTGCTTTAGGTGGGTATTGTGCCTTGTATTGGTGTTGGCTGCTTTAGGTGGGTATTGTGCCTTGTATTGGTGTTGGCTGCTTTAGGTGGGTTTGTGCCTTGATCCTCCCATTCTTCTGATGTGCTGTTTTAGATTTAGCTACAGCATCTTCAAAGAGGTAAGCAATACAGGGTAAGTCATGTGACCAGATGTCTCTGGGGTCCTGGTCATGTGACAGACGGGGTCCCTGGGTCCTCTAGGTTGGATGTCCCATGTTGTTAGTGTCATATCCTCTTTCTCACAAAACACCACTGACCACCTCTTAAATTTAAAAACAATTAAAACCAAAAAAGGTGTTACAAAGCTGGTGTGCAGAAGGTATGTACAGGTTACTGAGCAATAGGCAATAATACCGAGTCAGAGTATAGTACAATGTATTTGCTGGCAGATCTAAACAAATGTCTCAAATACAGTCCAATTTGCAATCAAATTACATTACAGTTATGGCAAATTGTGCCCTATTAACTGTAATTACACTGCACCCTGCAGCTATGGTCAGGGCCAAACCCTCCAAGCTTCACCATAAATGAAGACCAGAAAGGTCTTGTACACCCTCTAATATGTCCTGCATAAGGGTCAAGGATACAGAGTAATCTGCCAGCCAACTCAGCCCTCAGGTATATACAATATAATCACTATGATCACATACCCAGCCACCAGCTATCCGAGGACCCGACCCAACGCGTGTCATCCGCCTAGGACTTCTCAGGGAAAGAGAGGTAAGTGGCAATGGGCCTTGCGCTGTTATAATCCCAGATCATGTAAAAATCTATAGCCGGAACTTTAGACAGGTGCGCAACGGAGCTCCTGGTCCCGAGGCGCAGCACTGTGTCTGGTGCCGCTGTCAGTGCGGTTAATCACCCAGATCATAGAAAAATAGTACTAGAGTGTACTTGACTGCATAGCACAAGTGTGAGCAGTTAATTGTCCCTGATGCCGCAATCCCCTATACTTGTATGGGGATTACGCAACCATGCGCTAAGTGCTCCAACTCAGCCAGCGACTCCATTTCCAGCACCTCCAAGTCCTAACTGTAGGGGATACGAACCGGCGCAAGGCTCGACTGCCATCCCACCTTCAAGACAGGGTGCACGCCATGCGATAATAATTGGAAACAATATTTAGAGAATACTGATCTGTATCATTGAACAGCCCCATATGTTCCCATTATGCTAATCAGAAGGAAAAAAGAACAGAAAACAATTAATAAAGTATACACAGCATTATCATTATAATTATACTGAGGGTAATATATTCAATACCATATAGTCAAAAAATAGGTTGCCAGTGAACTAAAGTCACTGGCAAACCTTGCAGGATCCTGCAAAATGATATTACCCCGTGCCAGCACAGAATGAAATATACATAAACAAGAAATCAGCATAAAGAAGGAAATACAGAAATAAGATTAATTTAAACAAAACAAAACAAATGGGGAATGTTCAGTGAAGAAAAATCAGATCCAGAGATGTCCTATATATTGAGTGGCCGAATGCCCCAGTTTTATGTCATTATTCTCTCCTCCATCCTCCTCCACAGGGGCCCCAATTACAGCCATTATATCAAAGTCTTCAAATGGACCTGTTAAATTAAAATACAGACAGTTACTAAGATCACACAATCAAAATTCACGTTTGTTTGAAAAAACCAGTGTAAACAGATCTTCATTGAGGCCATCCGGGGCCACTGTCCTTAGATCAAAAATGTACCGAGATTCAAGTTGTAAGAGTTGTCAGGTGATATTTCCTCCTCGAATGCTACCACTGACATCATCAAAAACCAGGACCCTCAAACTGGATGGACTTCCACGATGTTCAGTCAAAAGCTTGCTTGCTATTTGCACACACAGATGCACAGGAGGAATTGAGCATTTTTCATGGCAACCAGTATTAAATGCCTTCCTGACCCCTTTTTACTATGTTAGGATCAGTTTTTTCTATTGGCTAAAATACTCGTTTGTATGGTTGCTATGGAGACAGCTTCGTTACATTGGCTGGGTGATGACCTGTATAGACGTCACTGAGCTATGAAATAGCTGCACATGTGCAGTAGCACTCCCAGAGATCCAAGATGGCTGCGCCCAGTACAGGGACAAGGTAATGGCTCCGATTTGCAGCATCAGTGCTAATAAGCATTACAGGTGCTATAGATTTTTACTAATGATTGGGATATATAACAGGCTGCACAGGGCACCATTGGCACTT
Source organism: Allobates femoralis (assembly GCA_033576535.1). Classification (NCBI taxonomy): domain Eukaryota; kingdom Metazoa; phylum Chordata; class Amphibia; order Anura; family Aromobatidae; genus Allobates; species Allobates femoralis. The sequence goes on from JARQOC010000001.1 coordinate 630,397,367, forward strand.
ACCTCTCTTTACCTCTCTTCCCCTGAGGAAGTCCTAAGCGCACGACACGCGTTGGGTCGGGTCCTCGGATAGCTGGTGGCTGGGTATGTGATCATAGTGATTATATTGTATATACCTGAGGGCTGAGTTGGCTGGCAGATTACTCTGTATCCTTGACCCTTATGCAGGACATATTAGAGGGTGTACAAGACCTTTCTGGTCTTCATTTATGGTGAAGCTTGGAGGGTTTGGCCCTGACCATAGCTGCAGGGTGCAGTGTAATTACAGTTAATAGGGCACAATTTGCCATACTGTAATGTAATTTGATTGCAAATGGACTTTATTTGAGACATTTGTTTAGATCTGCCAGCAAATTACATTGTACTATACTCTGACTCGGTATTATTGCCTATTGCTCAGTAACCTGTACATACCTTCTGCACACCAGCTTTGTAACACCTTTTTTGGTTTTAATTGTTTTTAAATTTAAGAGGTGGTCAGTGGTGTTTTGTGTTTTTCTATAGAGTTTTTTTATATTAATAAAGATTGATTATAGTGATCATCCCTGCTGCTATGTTCTTTTTCTTCAATTGCTACATGTTTTTGCATAGTGGGATAGATCCTACCTATATGTGATAGTGGTGCCCCCAGACCCTAATTTTTATATCCTCTTTCTCAGGTGCAGCCAGATTGGCCCCAGCACGGACACATTGCCTTCAGACAGGCAGTCTTGTGTTATCGGCCCGGTCTCCCCAATGCTCTGGACGGAGTCACCTTCACCATTCGTGCGGGGAGAAGATCGGCGTGGTGGGCCGCACCGGCTCGGGGAAGTCCACGCTGTTCCTGGCTCTGTTCAGAATGATGGAGCTGAATTCTGGATCCATCCTCATCGATGACGTCCCCACCCAAGAGCTGAGCTTAAATGTGCTGAGGTGAGGGACAGTACTGACCCCGCACCATAGGTGGAGATCTAGGAAGGATCCGCCGCTGGTAGAGATCGGCCCTAGGAGGGATCACCGCTGGTAGAGCTCGGTCCTAGGAGGGATCACCACTAGTAGAGATTGGCCCTAGGAAGGATCACCGCTGTAGAGATTGGCCCTAGGAAGGATCACCGCTGGTAGAGATCGGCCCTAGGAAGGATCACCGCTGGTAGAGATCGGCCCTAGGAAGGATCACCGCTGGTAGAGATCTTCCCTAGGAAGGATCACCGCTGGTAGAGATCGGCCCTAGGAAGGATCACCGCTGGTAGAGATCGGCCCTAGGAAGGATCACCACTAGTAGAGCTCGGTTCTAGGAGGGATCACCACTTGTAGAGCTCGGTCCCCAGGAAGGATCACCGCTGTGGAGCTCGGTCCTAGGAAGGATCACCACTAGTAGAGATCGGCCCTAGGAAGGATCACCACTAGTAGAGATCGGTTCCTAGGAAGGATCACCGCTGGTAGAGATCGGTCCTAGGAAGGATCACCACTAGTAGAGCTCGGTCCTAGGAAGGATCCGCCGCTGGTGGAGCTCGGTCCTAGGAAGGATCGTTGCTGGTGGAGCTTGGTCCTAGGAAGGATCACCGCTTGTAGAGCTCGGTCCTACTAAGGATCGCCACTGCTGGAGCTCGGTCCTACTAAGGATCACCACTGGTGGAGCTCGGTCCTAGGAAGGATCACCACTAGTAGAGCTCGGTCCTAGGAAGCATCACCACTAGTAGAGCTCGGTCCTAGGAAGGATCACCGCTGGTAGAGCTCAGTCCTAGGAAGGATCCGCCGCTGGTGGAGCTCGGTCTTAGGAAGGATCACCAGTGGTGGAGCTCGGTCCTAGGATGGATCAAAACTAGTAGAGCTTGATCCTAGGAAGGATCCGCCGCTGGTGGAGCTCGGTCCTAAGAAGGAGCGGCGCTGGTGGAGATCGGTCCTAGGATGGAGTGTCGCTGGTGAAGATCAGTCCCTAGGAAGGATCGTTGCTGGTGGAGCTCGGTCCTAGGAAGGATCACCGCTTGTAGAGCTCGGTCCTACTAAGGATCACAACTAGTAGAGCTCGGTCCTAGGAAGGATCACCACTAGTAGAGCTCGGTCCTAGGAAGGATCACCACTAGTAGAGCTCGGTCCTAGGAAGGATCCGCCGCTGGTGGAGCTCAGTCCTAGGAAGGATCCGCCGCTGGTGGAGCTCAGTCCTAGGAAGGATCACCAGTGGTGGAGCTCAGTCCTAGGATGGATCAAAACTAGTAGAGCTCGGTCCTAGGAAGGATCGCCACTGGTGGAGCTCGGTCCTAAGAAGGAGCGGCGCTGGTGAAGATCAGTCCTAGGAAGGATCGTTGCTGGTGGAGCTCAGTCCTAGGAAGGATCACCGCTCGTTCCTAATAAGGATCGCCACTGGTGGAGCTTAGTGCTAGGAAGGATCGTTGCTGGTAGAGCTCGGTCCTAGGAGGGATCACCACTGGTAGTGATCGTCCTTTCTCTTCCAGGTCGCGGCTGGCGATCATCCCTCAGGACGCCTTCCTGCTCAGTGGAAGTGTGCGGCAGAATCTTGACCCGCTGTCCCGTCACTCGGACATGGAGCTGCTGGACGTGCTGGCGCACTGCCATTTACAGGAGCCGGTGTCTCGCATGGGTGAGGGTGTTTGCTGGTGAGGGGGTGGGGGTGTATACCGTGTATTGTCTATATCCCCTCTCCCCTGTGCTGGTGAGGGGGGGGGGGTATACCGTGTATTATCTATATCCTCTCTCCTGTGCAGGCGGGCTGGACTCGGAGGTCGGAGAGAGAGGGAAGAACTTCTCCCTGGGGCAGAGGCAGCTCCTGTGCTTGGCCCGAGCTCTGCTGACCGAGGCAAAGGTGAGGTGATGGGTAGAGCGTCAGCTCCCCGGGCGACACTGCAGTGCAGCTCATTGTGACTCTTTGTATCATAGATACTCTGCATCGATGAAGCCACAGCCAGCGTGGACCACCAGACAGACCACCTGCTGCAAGTGACCATCCGAGAGAGGTTCATGGACCGCACCGTCCTCACCATCGCACACAGGTGCCCCAAATACCTCTCTATAGTAACACCACATATATACAGGGGGGGTCACTATATACACTGTACAGGGGGGGGCGCTATATACACTGTACAGGGAGGGGGGGGTCACTATATACACTGTACAGGGGGGTCACTATATACACTGTACAGGGGGGGTCCATATATGTACGGGGGGGGTCACTATATACACTGTACAGGGGGGGGGCACTATATACACTGTACAGAGGGGGTCACTATATACACTGTACAGGGGGGGCACTATATACACTGTACAGGGGGGTCACTATATACACTGTACAGAGGGGGTCACTATATACACTCTACAGGGGGGGGCACTATATACAGGGGGGCATCTATACAGATACACCTAAATACAAGGGGAACGGTGGTGATATCATCTCCCTGTTTGTGGCACGTTAGTATATGGGGGAAACATTACTGTGAATGGTGAAGTCACCAAACACAACCAGCGCTATTGTCTGACACCAACCCCAAGTGGAGAGATCCCCCCTAGACTGCGGGATCACAGACACTGATGGTCTGGTGCGGTGTGTGGGGTACAGAGATAGTGGGGTCATTCTTCATCAATGGAAACCTCAATGCCCCCGGATATCTGACATTGTTACATGATTCCCATATCCTCATCTGAAGGTAATTGTCTACGCTGTGAAGATACGAGATGTGCAGCCTCTGACACAGCGGATCCTGGAGGCCTGTGCAGCCTCTGACACAGCGGATCCTGGGGGCCTGTGCAGCCTCTGACACAGCGGATCCTGGAGGCCTGTGCAGCCTCTGACACAGCGGATCCTGGAGGCCTGTGCAGCCTCTGACACAGCGGATCCTGGAGGCCTGTGCAGCCTCTGACACAGCGGATCCTGGAGGCCTGTGCAGCCTCTGACACAGCGGATCCTGGAGGCCTGTGCAGCCTCTGACACAGCGGATCCTGGAGGTCTGTGCAGCCTCTGACACAGCGGATCCTGGAGGCCTGTGCAGCATCTGACACAGCGGATCCTGGAGGCCTGTGCAGCATCTGACACAGCGGATCCTGGAGGCCTGTGCAGCCTCTGACACAGCGGATCCTGGAGGCCAGTGCAGCCTCTGACACAGCGGATCCTGGAGGCCAGTGCAGCCTCTGACACAGCGGATCCTGGAGGCCAGTGCAGCCTCTGACACAGCGGATCCTGGAGTCCTGTGCAGCATCTGACACAGCGGATCCTGGAGGTCTGTGCAGCATATGACACAGCGGATCCTGGAGGCCTGTGCAGCCTCTGACACAGCGGATCCTGGAGGCCTGTGCAGCCTCTGACACAGCGGATCCTGGAGTCCTGTGCAGCTTCTGACACAGTGGATCCTGGAGTCCTGTGCAGCATCTGACACAGCGGATCCTGGAGGCCTGTGCAGCATCTGACACAGCGAATCCCGGAGGCCTGTGCAGCATTTCTTCTGCGGTGTTGTTATCAGTAGTGAGAGCAGAGGGTTGTATGGACAATCCAGCACAATGGGCAGCACTGTGAACACATTGCATAAGTGTCATAAACTTGTAAATAACTCATGAAAGAATAATGTGACATTAATACCAAGCACAGCATTGTTCTTATGAAATTCTCAATATGTTTGAGGTGTCACATGACCCTCTAACCATTGAAAAAAATAAAGTTGGATACAAAATGGCCGACTTAAAAATGGCCGCCAGGGTCACCCCCCATCTGGAAAAGTTTTTTTCTCCTCTCCCATATACTAATGTGCCACAAACAGGAAGTTGATATCACCAACCATTCCCATTTTATTTAGGTGCATCCATGTAAATAGCCCCCCTGTATATGTAGGTGTCCCTGCTTACTCCATCCTCCTCTCCACATGTATCACACAGGTGTCCTGCTCTACTCCACCTCCTCCACATGTATCACACAGGTGTACTGCTCTACTCCACCTCCTCCACATGTATCACACATGGTGTACTGCTCTACTCCACCTCCTCCACATGTATCACACAGGTGTACTGCTCTACTCCACCTCCTCCACATGTATCACACAGGTGTACTGCTCTACTCCACCTCCTCCACATGTGTCACACAGGTGTACTGCTCTACTTCCCCCTCCTCCACATGTATCACACAGTGTACTGCTTACTCCCCCTCCTCCACATGTATCACACAGGTGTACTGCTCTACTCCACCTCCTCCACATTCTCACACAGGTGTACTGCTCTCTCCACCTCCTCCACATGTATCACACAGGTGTACTGCTCTACTCCCCTCCTCCACATGTATCACACAGGTGTACTGCAATCCACTCCACTTCCTCCACATTATCACACAGGTGTACTGCTCTACTCCACCTCCTCCACATGTATCACACAGTGTACTGCTCACTCCACCTCCTCCACATGTATCACACAGGTGTACTGCTCCACTCCACCTCCTCCCAGTATCAACAGTGTACTGCTCACTCCCTCCACATTATCACACAGTGTACGCTCTACTCCACCTCTCCACATTACACACAGGTGTACTGCTCACTCCACCTCCTCCACATATCACACAGGTGTACTGCTCTACTCCACCTCCTCCACATGTATCAACAGGTGTACTGCTCATCCACCTCCTCCACATTATCACACGGTGTACGCTCTACCCACCTCCTCCACATGTATCACACAGTGTACTGCTCACTCCACTCCTCCACAGTATCACACAGGTGTCTGTCTACTCCACCTCCCCCTTCACCGTGTACGCTCTACTCACCTCCTCCACATGTATCACACAGGTGTACTGCTCTACTCCCCTCCTCCACATGTATCACACAGTTACTGCTCACTCCACCTCCTCCACTTATCACACGGTGTACTGCTCACTCCACTCCTCCACATACACACAGGTGTACTGCCTACTACTCCACATCACCTCTCCTACATTTATCACACGGTGTACTGCTCACTCCACTCCTCCCATTATCACACAGGTGTACTGCTCTACTCCACCTCCTCCACATGTATCACACGGTGTCTGCTCTACTCCACCTCCTCCACATGTATCACACAGTGTACTGCTCACCACTCCTCCACATTATCACACGGGTCTGCCTACTCACCCCTCCACATTATCACACAGGTTACTGCTCTACTCCACCTCCTCCACATATCACACGGTGTACTGCTCACTCCCTCCTCCACATATCACAAGGTGTACTGCTCACCCACCTCCTCCCATGATCACACAGTTACTGCCCACTCCACCTCCTCCACATGTACACACGGTTCTGCCCACTCCACCTCCTCCACATTATCACACAGGTGTCCTGCTCTACTCCACCTCCTCCACATGTATCACACAGTGTACTGCTCACACTCCCACATGATCACACAGGTGTCTGCTCATCCACCTCCTCCACATGTATCACACAGGTGTACTGCTCTACTCCACCTCCTCCACATTATCACACAGGTGTACTGCTCTACTCCACCTCCTCCACATGTATCACACAGGTGTACTGCTCACTCTCCCCTCCTCCACATGTATCACACAGGTGTACTGCTCTACTCCACCTCCTCCACATGTATCACACAGGTGTACTGCTTACTCCTCCTCCATTATCCACAGGTGTACTGCTCCTCCACCTCCTCCACATGTATCACACAGGTGTACTGCTCTACTCCACATGTATCACACGGTGTACTGCTTCTATCACCCTCCACATTATCACACAGGTGTACTGCTCACTCCACTCCTCCACATGTATCACACAGGTGTACTGCTCTACTCCACCTCCTCCACATGTATCACACAGGTGTACTGCTCACTCCACCTCCTCCACATGTATCACACAGGTGACTGCTCTACTCCCCTCCTCCACATGTATCACACAGGTGTACTGCTCACTCCACTCCTCACATTATCACACAGGTGTACTGCTCTACTCCACCTCCTCACATTATCAACAGGTGTACTCTACCCACCTCCTCCACATGTATCAACAGGTGTACTGCTCTACTCCACCTCCTCCACATGTATCACACGGTGTACTGCTCTACTCCCCCTCTCCACATTATCCACAGGTGTACTGCTCTACTCCACCTCCTCCACATGTATCACACAGGTGTACTGCTCTACTCCCCTCCTCCACATGTATCACACAGGTGTACTGCTCTACTCCACCTCCTCCACATGTATCACAGTGTACTGCTCTACTCCCCTCCTCCACATGTATCACACAGTGTACTGCTCTACTCCACCTCCTCCACATGTATCACACAGGTGTACTGCTCTATCCCCTCCACATGTATCACACAGGTGTACTGCTCACTCCATCTCCACATATATCACACAGGTGTACTGCTCTACTCCACTCCTCCACATGTATCACACAGGTGTACTGCTCTACTCCACTCCTCCACATGTATCACACAGGTGTACTGCTCCACTCCACCTCCTCACATGTATCACACAGGTGTATGCTCTACTCCACCTCCTCCACATGTATCACACAGGTGTACTGCTCTACTCCACCTCCTCCACATGTATCACACAGGTGTACTGCTCTACTCACCTCTCCACATGTATCACACAGGTGTACTGCTACTCACCTCCTCCACATGTATCACACAGGTGTACTGCTACTCACCTTCCCACACCTTCTCCACATGTATCACACAGGTGTACTGCTCTACTCCACTCCTCCACATTATCACACAGGTGTACTGCTCACTCCACCTCCTCACATGTATCACACAGGTGTCTGCTCTACTCCCCTCCTCCACATGTATCACACAGGTGTACTGCTCTACTCCACCTCTCCACATGTATCACACAGGTGTCTGCTCTACTCCACCTCCTCCACATGTATCACACAGGTGTACTGCTCTACTCCACCTCCTCCACATGTATCACACAGGTGTACTGCTCTACTCCATCAATGTATCACACTGGTGTACTGCCACTCACTTCCTCACATATATCACACAGGTGTACTGCTCTACTCCACCTCCTCCACATGTATCACACAGGTGTACTGCTCTACTCCACCTCCTCCACATGTATCACACAGGTGTACTGCTCACTCCACCTCCTCCACATGTATCACACAGGTGTATGCTCTACTCCCCTCTCCACATGTATCACACAGGTGTCTGCTCTACTCCACCTCCTCCACATGTATCACACAGGTGTACTGCTCTACTCCACCTCCTCCACAGTATCACACAGGTGTACTGCTCTACTCCACCTCCTCCACATGTATCAACGTGTACTGTCTACTCCACTCCCCTTAGTATCACACGGTGTACTGCTCTACTCACCTCTCCACATGTATCACACAGGTGTACTGCTCTACTCCACCTCCTCACATGTATCACACAGGTGTACTGCTCTACTCCACCTCCCACATGTATCACACAGGTGTACTGCTCTACTCCACCTCCTCCACATGTATCACACAGGTGTACTGCTCTACTCCACCTCCTCCACATGTATCACACAGGTGTACTGCTCTACTCCACCTCCTCCACATGTATCACACAGGTGTACTGCTCTACTCCACCTCCTCCACATGTATCACACAGGTGTACTGCTCTACTCCACATGTATCACACGGTGTACTGCTACTCCACTCCTCCACATTATCACACAGGTGTACTGCTCCACTCACCTCCTCCACATTATTCACACAGGTGTACTGCTCTACTCCACCTCCTCCACATGTATCACACAGGTGTCTGCTCTACTCACCTCCCACATGTATCACACAGGTGTACTGCTCTACTCCACCTCCTCCACATGTATCACACAGGTGTACTGCTCTACTCCACCTCCTCCACATGTATCACACAGGTGTACTGCTCTACTCCACCTCCTCCACATGTATCACACAGGTGTACTGCTCTACTCCACCTCCTCCACATTATCACACGGTGTACTGCTCTACTCCACCTCCTCCACATTTTATCACACAGGTGTACTGCTCTACTCCACCTCCTCCACATGTATCACACAGGTGTACTGCTCACTCCACCTCCTCACATGTATCACACAGGTGTACTGCTCTACTCCACCTCCTCCACATGTATCACACAGGTGTACTGCTCTACTCACTCCCACATGTATCACACAGGTGTACTGCTCTACTTCCACCTCCTCCACATGTATCACACAGGTGTACTGCTCTACTCCACCTCCTCCACATGTATCACAAGGTGTCCTGCTCTACTCCACCTCCTCCACATGTATCACACAGGTGTACTGCTCCACTCCACTTCCTCCACATATTATCACACAGGTGTACTGCTCTACTCCCCCTCCTCCACATGTATCACACAGGTGTACTGCTCTACTCCACCTCCTCCACATGTATCACACAGGTGTACTGCTCTACTCCACCTCCTCCACATGTATCACACAGGTGTACTGCTCTACTCCACCTCCTCCACATGTATCACACAGGTGTACTGCTCTACTCCACCTCCTCCACATGTATCACACTGGTGTACTGCTCTACTCCACCTCCTCCACATGTATCACACGGTGTACTGCTCTACTCACTCCTCCACATGTATCACACAGGTGTACTGCTCTATCCCACCTCCTCCACATGTATCACACAGGTGTACTGCTCACTCTACTCTCCACATGTATCACACAGGTGTACTGCTCTACTCCACCTCCTCCACATTATCACACAGGTGTTGTCTACTCACTCCACCTCCTCCACATGTATCATCACAGGTGTACTGCTCTACTCCCACCTCCTCCACATGTATCACACAGGTGTACTGCTCACTCCACCTCCTCCACATGTATCACACAGGTGTACTGCTCTACTCCCCTCCTCCACATGTATCACACAGGTGTACTGCTCTACTCACCTTCCTCCACATGTATCACACAGGTGTACTGCTCTACTCCACTGTATCCTCCCTGTATCATTCACCTCCTCCCATGTATCCACGGTGTACTGCTCCTACTCCACCTCCTCCACATGTATCACACAGGTGTACTGCTCTACTCTCCCCTCTCCACATGTATCACACAGGTGTACTGCTCTACTCCACCTCCTCCACATGTATCACACAGGTGTACTGCTCTACTCCCACCTCTCCACATGTATCACACAGGTGTACCTGCTCATCCACTCCTCCACATGTATCACACTGGTGTACTGCTCTACTCCACCTCCTCCACATGTATCACACAGGTGTACTGCTCTACTCCACCTCCTCCACAATGTATCACACAGGTGTACTGCTCTACTCCACCTCCTCCACATATATCACACAGGTGTACTGCTCTACTCCACTTCTCCTCCACATGTATCACACAGGTGTACTGCTCTACTCCACTCTCCACATGTATCACACAGGTGTTACTGCTCTACTCCATCTCCTCCACATGTATCACACAGGTGTACTGCTCTACTCCCTCCTCCACATGTATCACACTGGTGTCCTGCTCTACTCCACCTCCTCCACATGTATCACACAGGTGTACTGCTCTACTCCCCCCCCTCCTCCACATGTATCACACAGGTGTACTGCTCTACTCCACCTCCTCCACATGTATCACACAGGTGTACTGCTCTACTCCACCTCCTCCACATGTATCACACAGGTGTACTGCTCTACTCCACCCTCCATAATTTTCCCCAGATTTAAGCTTTGTCTCCCTGTTGTTGCAGGCTGCACACTATCATGGATTCTGACCGCGTGCTGGTGATGAATGCTGGAAAACTGGCAGAATTTGACTCCCCTACAGTCCTGAGCACCAACAAAAACTCACACTTCTACCGGCTAATACACAGCGCCAACCTGGAGTTACCAGATAACGGGCAATGATGCCAAGAATATTCAACTCCCATGTGCGAATGACAGCACAGGCGGTGGTGGATATGTGCAATATGGGTGATGCTGGGTGGAGAGGGCAATGCTGGCGACGCTGGGTGAAATGGACGATGCTGGCGGTGCTGGGTGGAGTGGCCGTGCTGGGTGGAGAGGGCAATGCGGGCAACACTGGGTGGAGTGAACGATGCTCGCGGTGCTGGGTGAAGTGGGCAATGCTGGTGGTGGGTGGAGTGGGCAATGCTGGTGGTGGTGGTGGGTGGAGTGGCCGATGCTGGCTGTGCTGGGTGGAGTGGGCAATGCTGCTGGTGGTGGTGGGTGAAGTGTCCGACGCTGGGTGGAGTGGGCAGTGCTGGCGGTGCTGGGTGGAGTGGGCAATGCTGGTGGTGGTGGGTGGAGTGGCCGATGCTGGCGGTGCTGGGTGGAGTGGGCAATTCTGGTGTGGTGGGTGGAGTGTCCGACGCTGGGTGGAATGGCCAATGCTGGCGGTGCTGGGTGCAGTGGGCAATGCTGGTGGTGGTGGGTGGAGTGGCCGATGCTGACTGTGCTGGGTGGAGGTGGCAATGCTGGTGGAGGTGGTGGGTGAAGTGTCTGACGCTGGGTGGAGTGGGCAATGCTGGCGGTGGTGGGTGGAGTGGCCGATGCTGGCAGTGCTGGGTGGAGTGGGCAATGCTGGCGGTGGTGGGTGGAGTGGCTGATGCTGGCGGTGCTGGGTGGAGTGGGCAATGCTGGCGGTGCTGGGTGGAGTGGCAATGCTGGCAGTGCTGGGTGGAGTGGCTGATGCTGGCGGTGCTGGGTGGAGTGGGCGGTGCTGGGTGGAGTGGGCAGTGACATTTCATTTTGTTTCCTGGGCCTCTGTTCTCGCAAATGATGTAAAAATTTTAGATTTTTATAAAATATTTTTTTCATTACTTGCAAGTGTGTTTTTTTTCAATCATGTCTTATACACGACCACCTGGAAAATCATGAGCCACGTGGAGATTTGTGCCAGGGACAGTACGGGTGATTCTGAATGACGGGCACAGTACGGGTGACGTTCTGCAGGGACAGTACAGGTGATTTTGATTGACAGATACACTATGGGTGACATTCTTTAGGGACCGTATGGGTGATTCTGAATGACGGGCACAGTACGGGTGACTGTGAGGAAAATGGGATATATATTCTGATTGATCAAGCAATATTCTTATAGCAGCCATTTTGTTCAGGTGTCACCATCGTCCCCTCACTCCAAGGAAAGAGCCTTCCCCTCCTTTTGCTACGAGGGTTAGTTCATCTCCTGGATCTGTTAATTAACCTGAGGATATTAATTTCCTTGCGAACTGTTGCCACACAATGAAGGCTCCCTAAAAAATGGAGCTAGGTGACACATTGGGACCAGAGACAATTATACAAAAGGAAGACCCCGCATGGACCTGCAGAGAGGTGAGTAGTCACGTCCTTCTGCCAGATTTCAGAATTGTGGCAGACCCACAGGAGATATGGAAAGAAGAATGAATATTTCACTAAACATCACTCCCCTAAATATGACAATTATAAATACGACACCTGGAGGAGTACAGGATTATAACGCATATTTCTGCATAACTCTGCAACCTTCATAACTACCCCGAACTTAATATTGACTAGTGGAACAACTACAGACATGTCGTGTGTCCAACCATCGAAAAGCTAAAATCATAACCAAAATATGAGAGCATCATCCTCCACCTAGGGCACTCCCAGGCAGAGTTATGGCAATGGCTGCAGTTTCATAGCCATTTTTTTTAGGTATGGAAAAGCCAGTCCATATGAGGTTACAAGAAGGAGGTGTGGGGTGTCTCAGAACGCCCCTGCCATATCTCATCAGTGTATTATGTCTGAGGAGGACCCCATTACATCAAGTGTCAGAGGATACCCAAGGGAACTGACACTATACATTAACATTATATGCTGCCTGGGTTGATTTCTGACCCACTATAAGTTGGTGATTAATTCAAACGAGCAAGTGGTGTTATTCAGGGCCTCTATCAGTGACGGGGTGGAGGTTATTATATGTTCTTCTGGCCTGGCACTGGAAGGTATATACCACACTCACTGAGGGGCGCCTTAATAATCCAGCACTGACAGGGCAGCTGTGGTCCCTCTTTTATCCCCAGTCAGTTCCCTGACTGGCCTGAGTATAGAGGAGGCGCTAGAGAGCTGCCAGGTCCGGCGGCAAATTCGTCACAGTGACTATTTCAGGGACAGTATGAATGACGGGCACAGTATGGGTGATTCTGAATGACGGGCACAGTATGGGTGATTCTGAATGACGGGCACAGTACAGGTGATTCTGAATGACGGGCACAGTACAGGTGATTCTGAATGACGGGCACAGTACGGGTGATTCTGAATGACGGGCACAGTACGGGTGACTCTGAATGACGGGCACATTACGGGTGACTCTGAATGACGGGCACATTACGGGTGACTCTGAATGACGGGCACAGTACGGGTGACTTTGAATGATGGGCACAGTACAGGTGATTCTGAATGACGGGCACAGTACGGGTGATTCTGAATGACGGGCACAGTACGGGTGACTCTCAATGACGGGCACAGTACGGGTGACTCTGAATGACGGGCACATTACGGGTGACTCTGACGGGCACATTACGGGTGACTCTGAATGACGGGCACAGTACGGGTGACTTTGAATGACAGGCACAGTACGGGTGACTTTGAATGACGGGCACAGTACGGGTGACTTTGAATGACGAGCACATTACGGGTGACTCTGAATGATGGGCACAGTATGGGTGACTGAATGACGGGCACAGTACAGGTGACTCTGAATGACGGGCACAGTACGGGTGACTGAATGACGGGCACAGTATGGGTGACTCTGAATGATGGGCACAGTGCGGGTGACTCTGAATGACTGGCACAGTATGGGTGACTCTGAATGATGGGCACAGTATGGGTGACTCTGAATGATGGGCACAGTACGGGTGATTCTGAATGACGGGCACAATACGGGTGACTCTGAATGACGGGCACAGTACGGGTGACTCTGAATGAAGGGCACAGTACGGGTGATTCTGAATGATGGGCACAGGTGACTGAATGACGGGCACATTACGGGTGACCGTCTTCAGGGACATGACGGGTGATTCTGAATGATGGGCACAGTACGGGTGACACGGAATGACGGGCACAGTACGGGTAACTCTGAATGACGGGCACAGTACGGGTGACTCGGAATGACGGGCACAGTACGGGTGACTCGGAATGACGGGCACAGTACGGGTGACTCTGAATGACGGGCACAGTATGGGTGACTCTGAATGACGGGCACAGTATGGGTGATTCTGAATGACGGGCACAGTATGGGTGATTCTGAATGACGGGCACAGTACGAGTCTCCATTTTCTGACACAAGTTTATTATATTTAATATTCACATCTCTGGATATAAACGAATTCAGGTCACTTGATTCTACCTGACAAATAGATTATTAGGCAATCTGGAGAGATCACAACTGTGATCCCGATATAGTCCTTATCCTGCTGCAGCAACATCGCCTGTAGGGGGCACCCTCCTCATGGTCTATACAATGTCCCCGGGGTCTCGGTCTGTAGGGGGCGCCCTCCTCATGGTCTATACAATGTCCCCGGGGTCTCGGCCTGTAGAGGGCGCCCTCCTCATGGTCTATACAATGTCCCTGGGGTCTCGGCCTGTAGGGGGTGCCCTCCTCATGGTCTATACAACGTCTCCGGGGTCTCGGCCTGTAGGGGACGCCCTCCTCATGGTCTATACAATATCCCCGGGGTTTCGGCCTGTAGGGGGCGCCCTCCTCATGGTCTATACAATATCCCCGGGGTTTCGGCCTGTAGGGGGCGCCCTCCTCATGGTCTATACAACGTCTCCGGGGTCTCGGCCTGTAGGGGACGCCCTCCTCATGGTCTATACAATGTCCCCAGGGTCTCGGCCTGTAGAGGGCGCCCTCCTCATGGTCTATACAATGTCCCCAGGGTCTCGGCCTGTAGGGACGCCCTCCTCATGGTCTATACAACGTCTCCGGGGTCTCGGCCTGTAGAGGGCGCCCTCCTCATGGTCTATACAATGTCCCTGGGGTCTCGGCTTGTAGGGGGCGCCCTCCTCATGGTCTATACAATGTCCCCAGGGTCTCGGCCTGTAGAGGATGCCCTCCTCATGGTCTATACAATGTCCCCGGGGTCTCGGCCTGTAGGGGGCGCCCTCCTCATGGTCTATACAATGTCCCCGGGGTCTCGGCTTGTAGGGGGCGCCCTCCTCATGGTCTATACAATGTCCCCAGGGTCTCGGCCTGTAGGGGGCGACCTCATGGTCTATACAACGTCCCTGGGGTCTCGGCCTGTAGAGGGCGCCCTCCTCATGGTCTATACAACGTCTCCGGGGTCTCGGCCTGTAGGGGACGCCCTCCTCATGGTCTATACAATATCCCCGGGGTTTCGGCCTGTAGGGGGCGCCCTCCTCATGGTCTATACAATATCCCCGGGGTTTCGGCCTGTAGGGGGCGCCCTCCTCATGGTCTATACAACGTCTCCGGGGTCTCGGCCTGTAGGGGACGCCCTCCTCATGGTCTATACAATGTCCCCAGGGTCTCGGCCTGTAGAGGGCGCCCTCCTCATGGTCTATACAATGTCCCAGGGTCTCGGCCTGTAGGGGACGCCCTCCTCATGGTCTATACAACGTCTCCGGGGTCTCGGCCTGTAGAGGGCGCCCCTCTCATGGTCTATACAATGTCCCTGGGGTCTCGGCTTGTAGGGGGCGCCCTCCTCATGGTCTATACAATGTCCCCAGGGTCTCGGCCTGTAGAGGATGCCCTCCTCATGGTCTATACAATGTCCCGGGGTCTCGGCCTGTAGGGGGCGCCCTCCTCATGGTCTATACAATGTCCCCGGGGTCTCGGCTTGTAGGGGGCGCCCTCCTCATGGTCTATACAATGTCCCCAGGGTCTCGGCCTGTAGGGGGCGACCTCATGGTCTATACAACGTCCCTGGGGTCTTGGCCTGTAGGCGGCGCTCTCCTCATGGTCTATACAACGTCCCTGGGGTTTCGGCCTGTAGGGGGCGCCCTCCTCATGGTCTATACAATATCCCCGGGGTTTCGGCCTGTAGGGGGCGCCCTCCTCATGGTCTATACAATGTCCCCGGGGTCTCGGCCTGTAGAGGGCGCCCTCCTCATGGTCTATACAATGTCCCCGGGGTCTCGGCCTGTAGGGGGCGCCCTCCTCATGGTCTATACAATGTCCCGGGGTCTCGGCCTGTAGGGGGCGCCCTCCTCATGGTCTATACAATGTCCCCGGGGTCTCGGCTTGTAGGGGGCGCCCTCCTCATGGTCTATACAATGTCCCCAGGGTCTCGGCCTGTAGGGGGCGACCTCATGGTCTATACAACGTCCCTGGGGTCTTGGCCTGTAGGCGGCGCTCTCCTCATGGTCTATACAACGTCCCTGGGGTTTCGGCCTGTAGGGGGCGCCCTCCTCATGGTCTATACAATGTCCCCGGGGTCTCGGCCTGTAGAGGGCGCCCTCCTCATGGTCTATACAATGTCCCGGGGTCTCGGCCTGTAGGGGGCACCCTCCTCATGGTCTATACAATGTCCCCGGGGTCTCGGCCTGTAGAGGGCGCCCTCCTCATGGTCTATACAACGTCCCTGGGGTCTCGGCCTGTAGAGGGCGCCCTCCTCATGGTCTATACAATGTCCCTGGGGTCTCGGCCTGTAGAGGGCGCCCTCCTCATGGTCTATACAATGTCCCCAGGGTCTCGGCCTGTAGAGGGCGCCATCCTCATGGTCTATACAATGTCCCCGGGGTCTCGGCCTGTAGAGGGCGCCCTCCTCATGGTCTATATAACATCGTGGGGTCTTGGCTGCAGAGGGCGCCCTCCTCATGGTCTAAACAAAGTCCCATGGGTCTCAGCCTGTTGAAGGCGCCCTCCTCATGGTGTGTACAACCTTATCAGGGGTTTTGGACTGTAGGGGGCGACTTCACCACATGCTCCTCATTGTTCATTAATAAAACAGCAGCATTCTAGACATGTCCAGCGGTGGAGCCAGAGAGAAGCTTGGAGCGCGTGTAACCACATAACCGCCTGATCATCAGGGTAATGGCTTCCATCAGCACAGGCTTCATACGAGAGGGCGACATTAGGGATCCCGCAATCATGTCTTGGGTTGTGGGGTTCTCCATGGGTCTGGCGGGTTCTCCCATGGTCTGTGGTTCTCCATGGGTCTGTGGGTTTCATGGGTCTGCTTCTCCATGGGTTGTGCGGGTTCTCCCATGGGTCTGGCGGGTTCTCCCATGGGTCTGTGCGGGTTCTCCCATGGGTCTGTGGGTTCTCCCATGGGTCTGGCGGGTTCTCCCATGGGTCTGTGGGTTCTCCCATGGGTCTGGCGGGTTCTCCACGGTTGTGGGTTCTCCCATGGGTTGGCGGGTTTCTCCCATGGGTCTGGGGGTTCTCCCATGGGTTGTGCGGGTTTCTCGTGGTTCTCCATGGGTCTGGCGGGTTCTCCCATGGGTCTTGGCGGGTTCTCCCATGGTCTTGGTCCCATGAGTTTTCAGGTTCTCTCGTGGCTCCCAGGGGCTGGGGGTCTCTGTTTGGGCGGTTTTCCCAGCGATCCCGCACCAAACTCAAAGTCACATTGGGTTACTCTGCAGGGGGACTCCCCTCTATAAAGTCTGGCCTCTCACCTAGAGTCCTCCTGTGGCCCCATAGTCTCCACACATATACAAGGTCAGAGACGTGTCATGTCCAAAGCCGCCATCATGCCGCCTGGCGCCTCATAACTCGGTGGTCTTCCCGTGCTCCAGCGATGCCCTCTGACACTGCTGATAATGAGTCTTTGTGTCTGGTGATGACTGGTGACCCCAACATCGTGGCCCCCCGGTTCCGGTATCTCACCACCAGCAGGATGGTCAGGACAATCACCAGGACGGTTAAGACTCCGAGCACAGCGATGGTGACGAGCTGCAGGACGCTCAGCCCGGGTTCCCTTTGAGTCACCACCTCCTTTACGGAGATCTTGAAGTGCCCGGACTTGGCGGTGGAGCCAGAGACCCCCCTGGTGCTGCTGACTGTCCTCCCCGGAGCCGGTGAGGGGGCCCGGGCTACTGATGACGTTCCACTATCATATTCCCACGTGGGCCTGGGAATGGGGGTCTCACAGGACTTTCCAGTGAATCCTCCAGGGCAGTAGCACTCATAGTCTCCCACCCGATCGTAACACCGCCCTCCGTTGCGGCACGGCTGCCCGGTGCAGTCATCAATGTTGATTGTACAGAAGCGTCCCTGGAAGCCGTGAGGGCACTCACATGAGAAGCGGTTCACCCCTCAATACAGGTGGCGCCATTAGCGCATGGACGCATCAGGCAATCGTCAACGTCCGTCTCACACACCCGGCCCACGTATCCGGCCAAACACCGGCACGTGAAGGTCTCCGCGTAGCCACTGTTGTCCTGGCACGTGCCACCATTCAGACAAGGAAACCTGGAGTAGGAGAAACATTATTAGAAGTCACACGAGACCCTGTAACCGAAGCCACGGAGGGCGATCCGGGCCGTGATATTCTATCTATCTGTCTCTGATCCGGGCCGTGCTCTATCGTCTCTGATCCGGGCCGTGATCTATCGTCTCTGATCCGGGCCGTGATATCGCTCATCGTCCTTCCTAGATCACGCCGGATCAATCGTCTCTGTGTGATCTATCGTCTCTGATCCGGGCAACGATCTATTTGTTCTTGTCCTGCACTGATCTGCAGTGATCTATTGGATCGCTCCTGGTACTGAGCTGTTGTGATCTTGTGGATCAGTAATGGTACTAAACTGCAGTAATATACAGTGGGGTAAATAAGTATTTGACCCTTGCTGATTTTGTAGTTTCCCCCGGACACAGACATGAACAGTCTATAATTTAAGGGTCGGGTAATTAGTAACAGTGAGAGATAGAAGATCAACAATAAACTCCAGAAATCACATTGTGTAAAGATAGAAATGTATTTACATTTTGCAGAGAGAAATAAGTATTTGACCCCTCCCAACCATTAGGAGTTGTGGCCCCTACAGAGCAGTTATCGGCTCCTGGTTCCTGCATTACACACAGCTGTGTTACATTGTCACCTGTATACAATGAATCAGTCACCTGTAACCTCTACAACATGGGAAGAGCACAGAGCTGTGTAAGGATGTCAGGGAAAAGATCCTAGACCTGCACAAGGCTGGAATGTGCTACAAGACCATAAGGAAGACAAAGCTGGGGGAGAAGAGACAACTGTGGGGGCAATAGGGGGAGAATGGAGGAAATACACAATGAGGTCAGTCCACATCCATCTGGGGCTCCATGTAACATCTCACCTCGTGGGGGATCCAGGATCATGAGGAGGGGAGAGATCAGCCTAATCTACACAGGGGGGATCCAGGATCATGAGGAGGGGAGAGATCAGCCTAATCTACACAGGGGGATCCAGGATCATGAGGAGGGGAGAGATCAGCCTAAATCTACACGGGGGGATCCAGGATCATGAGGAGGGGAGAGATCAGCCTAATCTACACAGGGGGATCCAGGATCATGAGGAGGGAGAGATCAGCCTAATCTACACAGGGGGATCCAGGATCATGAGGAGGGGAGAGATCAGCCTAAATCTACACCGGGGATCCAGGATCATGAGGAGGGGAGAGATCAGCCTAATCTACACAGGGGGATCCAGGATCATGAGGAGGGGAGAGATCAGCCTAAATCTACACGGGGGGATCCAGGATCATGAGGAGGGGAGAGATCAGCCTAATCTACACAGGGGGATCCAGGATCATGAGGAGGGAGAGATCAGCCTAATCTACACAGGGGGATCCAGGATCATGAGGAGGGGAGAGATCAGCCTAAATCTACACCGGGGATCCAGGATCATGAGGAGGGGAGAGATCAGCCTAAAACTACACAGGGGGAACTTGTTACTGATCTCAGGACAGCTGGGACCACTGTCACCAAGAATACCATTGGTAACACATTACACCGTAATGGATTAAATCCTGCAGAGCCGCACAGTCCCCCTGCTCCAGAAGGCACATTGCCCCCGTCTGAAGGTACCAATGACACCTTGGTGATTGTGAGATGATTGGGGGAAGGTGCTGAGCTCAGAGGAGACAAACATTGAGATCTTTGGCTGGCTTCACACTTGCAGATGCATCTGCAAGTATCAGCATGCAGACCGCGGCCCCTATGTTTATAATGGGGCGCACCGCGGTCTGAAAGCACTCATTCATTCCTATATGTGAACCGTCCGCAGGCGGATGCCTGCTTACAGATCACACACTCCCGCCCGCACCATGGACGCGACATCTCGCGTCCATGGTGCGGGCGGGAGTGTGTGATCTGTAAGCAGGCATCCGCCTGCGGACGGTTCACATATAGGAATGAATGAGTGCTTTCAGACCGCGGTGCGCCCCATTATAAACATAGGGGCCGCGGTCTGCATGCTGATACTTGCAGATGCATCTGCAAAACGCTGCAGATGCATCTGCAAGTGTGAAGGCAGCCTTTGGCATTAACTCAACTTGAGTTTGGAGGAAGAGAAATGCTGCCTATGACCCACAAATCACCATCCCCACAGTCAGGCATGGTGGGGGAAACATTATGTATTAGGGGTTTTTCCCTGGTAAGGGCACAGAACGACTTCACCGCATCAATGGGACAATGGATGGAGCCATATACCGTAATATCCTGAGTGACAGCCTCCTTCCCTCCACCAGGACATTAAAAATGGGTCGTGGCTGGGTCTTCCAGCACCACAATGACCCAAAACATACAACCAAGGCAACAAAGGAGAGATGTCAAAAAGAAGCACATTAAGATGATGTAGTGACCTAGCCAGTGTCCAGACCTCAATCCCACGGAAAACCTATGGAGGAGCTGAAGCTCCGAGTCACCAAGCGACAGCCTCATAATCTTAATTATTTACAGATGATCTGCACAGAGGAGTGGAGCAAAATCCCTCCTGACATCAAACCTCATCAACTACAAGAAACGTCTGACTGCTGTGCACCAACAAGGGTTCACACCAAGTATTAAGTCTAGTCTGCCAGAGGGATCAAATACTTATTTCACTCTGCAAAATGAAAATACATTTCTATAATTTACACAATGTGATTCTCTGGAGTTTATTGTTGATCTTCTATCTCTCACTGTTACAATTAACCAACTCTTAAATTACAGACTGTTCATGTCTGTGTCAGAGGGCAAACTTACAAAATAAGTAAGGGATCAAATACTTATTATCTTCACTGTAGTGGATCAGTTGTGGTATAATCTGCAGTGATCTAGTAGAGAGACAGACTCTAAGGTCTTATTCCAGTTACATGCTCCATACATAAATCTATCATCAAAGTGGATTATCTCCCAGAGCTGATGACTTGTTACAATGTGTCAGTGATGTTGGGCTCTTACCCTTCTATCTCACAGGGGCCTCTCTTGAGTTCACAGTTTCTCCCATGGAAGGATTCCGGACAGTTACAGGAGTAGTCGCCCTCCGGGGTGATGGCGCAGTCTGCCTCATTCTGGCAGGGACTGGAGCGTTCACAGATGTGCAGATCTATGGAGACAGGCGATAATAACGATGACCGAGTCCCACAGAGCCGCGGCCTAACAATTGCCGAGTCCCACAGAGCCGCAGCCTAACAATGACCGAGTCCCACAGAGTCGCAGCCTAACAATGACCGAGTCCCACAGAGCCGCAGCCTAACAATAACGAGTCCACAGAGTCGCAGCCTAACAATGACCGAGTCCCACAGAGCCGCAGCCTAACAATGACCGAGTCCCACAGAGCCACAGCCTAACAATGACCGAGTCCCACAGAGTCGCAGCCTAACAATGACGAGTCCCACAGAGCCGCAGCCTAACAATGACCGAGTCCCACAGAGCCGCAGCCTAACAATGACCGAGTCCCACAGAGCCGCAGCCTAACAATGACCGAGTCCCACAGAGCCGCAGCCTAACAATAACCGAGTCCCACAGAGCCGCAGCTAACAATGACGAGTCCCACAGAGCCGCAGCCTAACAATGACCGAGTCCCACAGAGCCGCAGCCTAACAATGACCGAGTCCCACAGAGCCACAGCCTAACAATGGCCGAGTCCCACAGAGCCGCAGCCTAACAATGACCGAGTCCCACAGAGCCGCAGCCTAACAATGACCGAGTCCCACAGAGCCACAGCCTAACAATGGCCGAGTCCCACAGAGCCGCAGCCTAACAATGACCGAGTCCCACAGAGCCGCAGCCTAACAATGACCGAGTCCCACAGAGCCGCAGCCTAACAATGACCGAGTCCCACAGAGCCGCAGCCTGACAATGGCCGAGTCCCACAGAGCCGCGGCCTAACAATGGCCGAGTCCCACAGAGCCGCAGCCTAACAATGACCGAGTCCACAGAGCCGCAGCCTAACAATGACCGAGTCCCACAGAGCCGCAGCCTGACAATGACCGAGTCCCACAGAGCCGCAGCCTGACAATGGCCGAGTCCCACAGAGCCGCGGCCTAACAATGGCCGAGTCCCACAGAGCCGCAGCCTAACAATGACCGAGTCCCACAGAGCCGCAGCCTAACAATGACCGAGTCCCACAGAGCCGCAGCCTGACAATGACCGAGTCCCACAGAGCCGCAGCCTGACAATGACCGAGTCCCACAGAGCCGCGGCCTAACAATGGCCGAGTCCCACAGAGCCGCAGCCTAACAATGACCGAGTCCCACAGAGCCGCAGCCTAACAATGGCCGAGTCCCACAGAGCCGCAGCCTAACAATGACCGAGTCCCACAGAGCCGCAGCCTAACAATGACCGAGTCCCACAGAGCCGCGGCCTAACAATGACCGAGTCCCACAGAGCCGCAGCCTAACAATGACCGAGTCCCACAGAGCCGCAGCCTAACAATGACCGAGTCCCACAGAGCCGCGGCCCTAACAATGACCGAGTCCCACAGAGCCGCGGCCCTAACAATGGACCGAGTCCCACAGAGCCGCGGCCTAACAATGACCGAGTCCCACAGAGCCGCGGCCTAACAATGACCGAGTCCCACAGAGCCGCAGCCTAACAATGACCGAGTCCCACAGAGCCACAGCCTGACAATGACCGAGTCCCACAGAGCCGCAGCCTAACAATGACCGAGTCCCACAGAGCCGCAGCCTAACAATGACCGAGTCCCATAGAGCCGCAGCCTAACAATGACCGGAGTCCCACAGAGCCGCAGCCTAACAATGACCGAGTCCCATAGAGCCGCAGCCTAACAATAACCGAGTCCCATAGAGCCACGTCCTCCTGGAGGATTTCTGCTCCGCCGGGGTGGTGGCTTCTCCCTGCTGACGGCTGGCTGCGGCCCACGTATCCTGATGCCCACAGAGACATTATAATGATGGTCACCTCACCTTTGTCACAAAACTTCCCGGCCCAGCCGCTCAGACACATGCATTGCCAGGGCTGGTGGCACACGCCGTGGACACAACCTGGCATCCTCACACAGTCCTCGCAGAACGGGCCGTCCAGCCAGGATCACACCTGTGAATCAACAATAGGGGAGAGTGGAGAATGATCAGAAGCAGGTGACAGTGCAGAATAATACGGAGCAAGTGACAGTACAGAATAATAGGGAGTGAGTGACAGTGGAGAATAATATGGAGCAAGTGACAGTGTGGAATAATCTGGAGACAGTGACAGTGCAGAATAATACGGAGCAAGTGACAGTACAGAATAATAGGGAGCGAGTGACAGTGGAGAATGATCCTGAGTGAGTGACAGTGGAGAATAATAGGGAGTGAGTGACAGTGGAGAATAATCCTGAGTGAGTGACAGTGTGGAATAATCTGGAGAGAGTGACAGTACAGAATAATAGGGAGTGAGTGACAGTGGAGAATAATCCTGAGCGAGTGACAGTGTGGAATAATCTGGAGCGAGTAACAGTGGAGAATAATCCTGAGCGAGTGTGGAATAATACGGAGCAAGTGACAGTACAGAATAATAGGGAGCGAGTGACAGTGGAGAATGATCCTGAGTGAGTGACAGTACAGAATAATAGGGAGTGAGTGACAGTGGAGAATAATCCTGAGCGAGTGACAGTGTGGAATAATCTGGAGAGAGTGACAGTGCAGGACAATAGGGAGCGAGTGACAGTACAGAATAATAGGGAGCGAGTGACAGTGTGGAATAATCTGGAGTGAGAGTGGAGAATAATCCTGAGCGAGTGAGAGTGGAATAATATGAAGCGAGTGACAGTGGAGAATATGGAGCAAGTGAAAGTGGAGAATAATCCTGAGCGAGTGTGGAATAATATGAAGCGAGTGACAGTGGAGAATAATATGGAGCGAGTGACAGTGGAGAATAATCCTGAGCGAGTGTGGAATAATATGAAGCGAGTGACAGTGGAGAATAATATGGAGCGAGTGACAGTGGAGAATAATATGGAGCGAGTGACAGTGGAGAATAATCCTGAGCGAGTGTGGAATAATATGAAGCGAGTGACAGTGGAGAATAATATGGAGCGAGTGACAGTGTGGAATAATATGAAGTGAGTGACAGTACTGAATAATAGGGAGTGAGTGACAGTGGAGAATGATCCTGAGTGAGTGACAGTGGAGAATAATAGGGAGTGAGTGACAGTGGAGAATGATCCTGAGTGAGTGACAGTGGAGAATAATAGGGAGTGAGTGACAGTGAAGAATAATCCTGAGTGAGTGACAGTGGAGAATAATAGGGAGTGAGTGACAGTGGAGAATAATCCTGAGTGAGTGACAGTGGAGAATAATAGGGAGTGAGTGACAGTGTGGAATAATCTGGGGAGAGTGACAGTGCAGAATAATACGGAGCAAGTGACAGTACAGAATAATAGGGAGTGAGTGACAGTGGAGAATAATCCTGAGTGAGTGACAGTGTGGAATAATCTGGAGACAGTGACAGTGCAGAATAATAGGGAGCAAGTGACAGTACAGAATAATAGGGAGCGAGTGACAGTGGAGAATAATCCTGAGTGAGTGACAGTGGAGAATAATATGAAGTGAGTGACAGTGGAGAATGATCCTGAGTGAGTGACAGTGGAGAATAATAGGGAGTGAGTGACAGTGGAGAATAATCCTGAGTGAGTGACAGTGTGGAATAATCTGGAGAGAGTGACAGTGCAGGACAATAGGGAGCGAGTGACAGTACAGAATAATAGGGAGCGAGTGACAGTGTGGAATAATCTGGAGTGAGAGTGGAGAATAATCCTGAGCGAGTGAGAGTGGAATAATATGAAGCGAGTGACAGTGGAGAATAATATGGAGCGAGTGACAGTGGAGAATAATCCTGAGCGAGTGTGGAATAATATGAAGCGAGTGACAGTGGAGAATAATATGGAGCGAGTGACAGTGGAGAATAATATGGAGCGAGTGACAGTGGAGAATAATCCTGAGCGAGTGTGGAATAATATGAAGCGAGTGACAGTGGAGAATAATATGGAGCGAGTGACAGTGGAGAATAATCCTGAGCGAGTGTGGAATAATATGAAGCGAGTGACAGTGGAGAATAATCCTGAGCAAGTGACAGTGTGGAATAATCTGGAGTGAGAGTGGAGAATAATCCTGAGCGAGTGAGAGTGGAGAATATGGAGCAAGTGACAGTGGAGAATAATCCTGAGTGAGTGTGGAATAATATGAAGCGAGTGACAGTGTGGAATAATATGAAGCGAGTGACAGTGGAGAATAATATGGAGCGAGTGACAGTGGAGAATAATATGGAGCGAGTAACAGTGGAGAATAATCCTGAGCGAGTGTGGAATAATATGAAGCGAGTGACAGTGGAGAATAATATGGAGCGAGTGACAGTGGAGAATAATATGGAGCGAGTAACAGTGGAGAATAATCCTGAGCGAGTGTGGAATAATCTGGAGCGAGTGACAGTGGAGAATAATATGGAGTGAGTGTGGAATAATATGAAGCGAGTGACAGTGGAGAATAATCCTGAGCAAGTGACAGTGTGGAATAATCTGGAGTGAGAGTGGAGAATAATCCTGAGCGAGTGAGAGTGGAGAATATGGAGCAAGTGACAGTGTGGAATAATCTGGAGTGAGTGAAAGTGCAGTACAATCTAGAGTGAGTGAGAGTGTAGGGCAATCCACAGTGCCACTTTATGGAGACACCGACCCCTGGGGGGACATTGTCTGTACAGGGGACGCTCTGCTGTGTTGTATTGTGGGAGGTGCAGTTTCTTATGGTACAGAATTGTGATTGCAGCTCTGGAGGTGCCTTGTTCAGGCTGCACACAGCATTGATTTGGGGAGTCCATACACAGCATTGATTTGGGGAGTCCATACACAGCATTGATTTTGGGAGTCCACACACAGCATTGATAGGGGGGGTATAGGGGGGAGTCCATACACAGCAATGATGGGGGGGAGAGTCCATACACAGCATTGATGGGGGGAGTCCATACACACCATTGATGGGGGGGGGAGTCCATACACAGCATTGATGGGGGGAGTCAATACACACCATTGATGGGGGGGAGAGTCCATACACAGCATTGATGGGGAGGAGTCCATACATAGCATTGATGGGGGGAGTCCATACACAGCATTGATGGGGGGGGGAGTCCATACACAGCATTGATGGGGGGGGAGTCCATACACAGCATTGATGGGGGGGAGTCCATACACACAGATTGATGGGGGGGAGTCCATACACAGCATTGATGGGGGGGGGAGTCCATACACAGCATTGATGGGGGGGAGTCCATACACAGCATTGATGGGGGGAGTCCATACACAGCATTGATGAGGGGGGGGAGTCCATACACAGCATTGATGGGGGGAGTCCATACACAGCATTGATGGGGGGAGTCCATACACATCATTGATGGGGGGGAGTCCATACACAGCATTGATGGGGGGAGTCAATACACACCATTGATGGGGGGGAGAGTCCATACACAGCATTGATGGGGAGGAGTCCATACATAGCATTGATGGGGGGAGTCCATACACAGCATTGATGGGGGGGGGGAGTCCATACACAGCATTGATGGGGGGGGAGTCCATACACAGCATTGATGGGGGGGAGTCCATACACAGCATTGATGGGGGGGAGTCCATACACAGCATTGATGGGGGAGTCCATACACAGCATTGATGGGGGGAGTCCATACACAGCATTGATGAGGGGGGGGAGTCCATACACAGCATTGATGGGGGGAGTCCATACAGCATTGATGGGGGGAGTCCATACACAGCATTGATGGGGGGAGTCCATACACAGCATTGTTCCCTCCACTGACCTGCACACGCCGTCCTCGTCGCACAGTCCGTGGTACAGGTCGCACCGCTCCGCACACTTGTCAGCTGCAAGAAGAAGCATCATGTGACCTCTGACCTCACCGTGACATTATGGGGTCACCCAGTGGCGATTTACACCAAGTATTATGGTTCCGCCGCCACGTGTCGCCTGTGTCGGCCATATACACTGGATTAGTACCATATTCTTCCAGAAGAGGGCGCTCTTATTGCTCACTGATAGGGTAACATTGACCAGTGTATGTGGCCACCTTTACTCCATTCACACCCAGAGCTGCAGACTATATTCTGGAGGCTCCCTGTAATCAGAAAGCAATGCATTATGGGAACTATGATAACCGCAGGGTCAAAGCTCAGTTAGACTAGGAGGGGGAGCTATATCACTGTCTGTTTCCAAGGGTAACCAGAAGAATTGTGATTGCAGCTCTGGATGTGAGTGCAGAAGAAGTAATAAAGTCAAAATTATACAAAAACAAAGCAAAGAAATGACAAAACAGAAAAAGTTTAATCACCTTGTACTGAAGTCTGGAAGATGAGCAGGACCCAACAGAAGGCAGAGAGCAGGAACGGGGGGCGCCAGAGCATGGTCAGCACCGCAGGGTCTGTACAGAGAGAACACACCAGTTACTATCTCACATCCATCATCCCCGAGCACCCGAAAGGCAATGTGGAGCCTCACAGAGCGAACAGGAGACAACAAGGAGCCTCACAGAGCGAACAGGAGACAACAAGGAGCCTCACAGAGTGCCCAGGAGACAACATGGAGCCTCACAGAGTGCCCAGGAGACAACATGGAGCCTCATAGAGTGCCCAGGAGACAACATGGAGCCTCACAGAGTGCCCAGGAGACAACAAGGAGCCTCACAGAGTGCCCAGGAGACAACAAGGAGCCTCACAGAGTGCCCAGGAGACATCATGGAGCCTCACAGAGTGCCCAGGAGACAACATGGAGCCTCATAGAGTGCCCAGGAGACAACATGGAGCCTCACAGAGTGCCCAGGAGACA
Source organism: Allobates femoralis (assembly GCA_033576535.1). Taxonomy (NCBI): domain Eukaryota; kingdom Metazoa; phylum Chordata; class Amphibia; order Anura; family Aromobatidae; genus Allobates; species Allobates femoralis. The sequence continues at coordinate 630,425,482 of JARQOC010000001.1, forward strand.
ACAAGGAGCCGCACAGAGTGCCCAGGAGACATCATGGAGCCTCACAGAGTGCCCAGGAGACAACAAGAAGCCTCACAGAGTGCCCAGGAGACAACAAGGAGCCTCACAGAGTGCCCAGGAGACAACATGGAGCCGCACAGAGTGCCCAGGAGACAACATGGAGCCTCACAGAGTGCCCAGGAGACAACATGGAGCCTCATAGAGTGCCCAGGAGACAACATGGAGCCTCACAGAGTGCCCAGGAGACAACAAGGAGCCTCACAGAGTGCCCAGGAGACAACAAGGAGCCGCACAGAGTGCCCAGGAGACATCATGGAGCCTCACAGAGTGCCCAGGAGACAACAAGAAGCCTCACAGAGTGCCCAGGAGACAACATGGAGCCTCACAGAGTGCCCAGGAGACAACAAGGAGCCGCACAGAGTGCCCAGGAGACATCATGGAGCCTCACAGAGTGCCCAGGAGACAACAAGAAGCCTCACAGAGTGCCCAGGAGACAACATGGAGCCTCATAGAGTGCCCAGGAGACAACATGGAGCCTCACAGAGTGCCCAGGAGACAACAAGGAGCCGCACAGAGTGCCCAGGAGACAACATGGAGCCTCACAGAGTGCCCAGGAGACAACATGGAGCCTCACAGAGTGCCCAGGAGACAACATGGAGCCTCACAGAGTGCCCAGGAGACAACAAGGAGCCTCATAGAGTGCCCAGGAGACAACAAGGAGCCTCATAGAGTGCCCAGGAGACAACATGGAGCCTCACAGAGTGCCCAGGAGACAACAAGGAGCCGCACAGAGTGCCCAGGAGACATCATGGAGCCTCACAGAGTGCCCAGGAGACAACAAGAAGCCTCACAGAGTGCCCAGGAGACAACATGGAGCCTCATAGAGTGCCCAGGAGACAACATGGAGCCTCACAGAGTGCCCAGGAGACAACAAGGAGCCGCACAGAGTGCCCAGGAGACAACATGGAGCCTCACAGAGTGCCCAGGAGACAACATGGAGCCTCACAGAGTGCCCAGGAGACAACAAGGATCCTCACAGAGTGCCCAGGAGATAACATGGAGCCTCACAGAGTGCCCAGGAGACAACAAGAAGCCTCACAGAGTGCCCAGGAGACAACATGGAGCCTCATAGAGTGCCCAGGAGACAACATGGAGCCTCACAGAGTGCCCAGGAGATAACATGGAGCCTCACAGAGTGCCCAGGAGACAACAAGAAGCCTCACAGAGTGCCCAGGAGACAACATGGAGCCTCATAGAGTGCCCAGGAGACAACATGGAGCCTCACAGAGCGAACAGGAAACCACAAGAAGCCTCACAGAGTGCCCAGGAGACAACAAGGAGCCTCACAGAGTGCCCAGGAGACAACAAGGAGCCTTACAGAGTGCCCAGGAGACAACAAGGAGCCTCACAGAGTGCCCAGGAGATAACATGGAGCCTCACAGAGTGCCCAGGAGACAACAAGGAGCCTCACAGAGTGCCCAGGAGACAACAAGGAGCCTCACAGAGTGCCCAGGAGACAACACACAGCTTCACAGAGTGCCCAGGAGACAACACAGAGCTTCACAGAGTGCCCAGGAGACAACACAGAGCTTCACAGAGTGCCCAGGAGACAACACAGAGCTTCACAGAGTGCCCAGGAGACAACACAGAGCCTTACAGAGTGCCCAGGAGACAACAAGCAGCCTCACAGAGTGCCCAGGACACAACACAGAGCTTCACAGATTGCCCCGGAGACAACACACAGCTTCACAGAGTGCCCAGGAGACAACACACAGCTTCACAGAGTGCCCAGGAGACAACACACAGCTTCACAGAGTGCCCCAGAGACTACACAGAGCTTCACAGAGTGCCCTGGAGACAACACAGAGCCTCACAGAGTGCCCAAGAGACAACATGGAGCCTCACAGAGTGCCCAGGACACAACACAGAGCTTCACAGAGTGCCCAGGAGACAACACACAGCTTCACAGAGTGCCCCAGAGACTACACAGAGCTTCACAGAGTGCCCCGGAGACTACACAGAGCTTCACAGAGTGCCCAGGAGACAACACAGCTTCACAGAGTGCCCAGGAGACAACACCGAGCTTCACAGAGTGCCCAGGAGACAACATGGAGCCTCACAGAGTGCCCCGGAGACAACACAGAGAGGATGTACGGGATACACTGTACCTCTGTCAGGATTATTACCTTTAGAAGGACACAATGACGGTCCTGCAGATTACGGTGAGAAGTGCAGGGGGGGCCCCATCCTCAGTAGGGCCACGCTTTATGGATCCAGACGTTTGGGCGTCTCAGGTCTGTGTAAAGATCAGAGATGAGAATGAGTGACAATCACCATATAGAGATGTGGGCGGACGGGCTCTACGGGGCCCCCAATTATTGCAAATCTTTAATAGTAGTAGTCTTTTTCTATGGGCCAAAGGGACTTTTGGGGCCCCCCCCCTAGGCTGCAGGGTCCGGGTGCGATCACAACCCCTGCACCTATTGTAGTTACCCCCCTGTCCGTGCCCCTTGGTTGGTGGCCGGACGTGTTTCATTGTGATGTGTCAGCAGATGTTTCCGTGTCCTGGAGACACATACCTGACACGATAGTCACACACGACTTTGTCCCCAGGTAGGTCTACAGTGTGACGACACAGCATTGTGCAATGTGCAATGTGGGTTACACTTTCTCAATTTGGCCAGACGTATTGGTCTTTTGTCTCTTGCCAGTCTGCTCGGAGCTCCATTGTCCTAATTTGTGCATTCCTAATTGACTGTAAATCACCTCACCCCCCCGCTGTATAAATTAAAGGAGAATTATGCAGATATTGGATTGAAATTACAACCAATAAGAGAACAGCCTTATTCTATCAATCCTGGAAGACCACAACACCCTGAGTGCTCGGGCTATATAAAAGGACTTGTTTGATTCACCAATGGTTCCTATTCTACATGGCCTCAGTCTAGGGGCTCCGGTCCTGATTGGAAGACCAGAACCACAGACTGGGAGATTCGGTTCTGGCTGCCAGGATAACATCATATCTTCATACTCTGCATGACCTCAGTCTAGGAGCTTCGGGTCCAACCAGAGGAGCACAAAAACTGGATTATATTCTGCAGGAGTTCAGCCTAGGATCCTAGGATTCGGCTGGAAGATCTGAGACTACGTAAAGAAGATCCCCAGGTTGGGACAATCCGGTCACCTGGCTACAGACATTGCTGTGCTCGGTGCTTCCTAAGCTTTCCGCTATTCCTTTCTTGGTGGGTGACTGCCAAAGGTGTGGTGTCTCCACAGAGGAGAGCACCCACTGACCCCCGTGTCTCCACAGAGGAGAGCACCCACTGACCCCCGTGTCTCCACAGAGGAGAGCACCCACTGACCCCCGTGTCTCCACAGAGGAGAGCCCCCACTGACCCCCGTGTCTCCACAGAGGAGAGCACCCACTGACCCCCGTGTCTCCACAGAGGAGAGCACCCACTGACCCCCGTGTCTCCACAGAGGAGAGCACCCCACTGACCCCCGTGTCTCCAAAAGAGGAGAGCACCCACTGACCCCGTTGTCTCACAGAGGAGAGCCCCCCTGACCCCGTGTCTCCACAGAGGAGAGCCCCACTGACCCCCGTGTCTACCACAGAGGAGAGCACCCACTGACCCCCGTGTCTCCACAGAGGAGAGCCCCACTGACCCCCGTGTCTCCACAGAGGAGAGCACCCACTGACCCCCGTGTCTCCACAGAGGAGAGCACCCACTGACCCCCGTGTCTCCACAGAGGAGAGCACCCACTGACCCCCGTGTCTCCACAGAGGAGAGCACCCACTGACCCCCGTGTCTCCACAGAGGAGAGCACCCACTGACCCCCGTGTCTCCACAGAGGAGAGCACCCACTGACCCCCGTGTCTCCACAGAGGAGAGCACCCCACTGACCCCCGTGTCTTCCACAGAGGAGAGCACCCACTGACCCCCGTGTCTCCACAGAGGAGAGCACCCACTGACCCCCGTGTCTCCACAGAGGAGAGCCCCACTGACCCCCGTGTCTCCACAGAGGAGAGCCCCACTGACCCCCGTGTCTCCACAGAGGAGAGCCCCCACTGACCCCCGTGTCTCCACAGAGGAGAGCCCCCACTGACCCCCGTGTCTCCACAGAGAGAGAGCACCCACTGACCCCCGTGTCTCCACAGAGGAGAGCACCCACTGACCCCCGTGTCTCCACAGAGGAGAGCCCCACTGACCCCCGTGTCTCCACAGAGGAGAGCCCCACTGACCCCCGTGTCTCCACAGAGGAGAGCCCCCACTGACCCCCGTGTCTCCACAGAGGAGAGCCACCCACTGACCCCCGTGTCTCCACAGAGGAGAGCCCCCACTGACCCCCGTGTCTCCACAGAGGAGAGCACCCCACTGACCCCCGTGTCTCCACAGAGGAGAGCCCCCACTGACCCCCGTGTCTCCACAGAGGAGAGCCCCCACTGACCCCCCGTGTCTCACAGAGGAGAGCCCCCTGACCCCCGTGTCTCCACAGAGGAGAGCACCCACTGACCCCCGTGTCTCCACAAGGAGAGCACCCACTGACCCCCGTGTCTCCACAGAGGAGAGCCCCACTGACCCCCGTGTCTCCACAGTGGAGAGCCCCACTGACCCCCGTGTCTCCACAGAGGAGAGCCCCACTGACCCCCGTGTCTCCACAGAGGAGAGCCCCCACTGACCCCCGTGTCTCCACAGAGGAGAGCACCCACTGACCCCCGTGTCTCCACAGAGGAGAGCCCCACTGACCCCCGTGTCTCCACAGAGGAGAGCACCCACTGACCCCCGTGTCTCCACAGAGGAGAGCACCCACTGACCCCCGTGTCTTCCACAGAGGAGAGCACCCACTGACCCCCGTGTCTCCACAGAGGAGACACCCCACTGACCCCCCGTGTCTCCACAGAGGAGAGCCCCCACTGACCCCCCGTGTCTCCACAGAGGAGAGCACCACCACCTGACCCCCGTGTCTCCACAGAGGAGAGCCCCCACTGACCCCCGTGTCTCCACAGAGGAGAGCCCCACTGACCCCCCGTGTCTCCACAGAGGAGAGCACCCCACTGACCCCCGTGTCTCCACAGAGGAGAGCACCCACTGACCCCCGTGTGTCTCCACAGAGAGAGCACCCACTGACCCCCGTGTCTCCACAGAGGAGAGCCCCACTGACCCCCGTGTCTCCACAGAGGAGAGCCCCACTGACCCCCGTGTCTCCACAGAGGAGAGCACCCACTGACCCCCGTGTCTCCACAGAGGAGAGCCCCACTGACCCCCGTGTCTCCACAGAGGAGAGCCCCCACTGACCCCCGTGTCTCCACAGAGGAGAGCACCCACTGACCCCCGTGTCTCCACAGAGGAGAGCCCCCACTGACCCCCGTGTCTCCACAGAGGAGAGCACCCACTGACCCCCGTGTCTCCACAGAGGAGAGCCCCACTGACCCCCGTGTCTCCACAGAGGAGAGCACCCACTGACCTCCGTGTCTCCACAGAGGAGAGCCCCCACTGACCCCCGTGTCTCCACAGAGGAGAGCAACCACTGACCCCCGTGTCTCCACAGAGGAGAGCACCCACTGACCCCCGTGTCTCCACAGAGGAGAGCACCCACTGACCCCCGTGTCTCCACAGAGGAGAGCCCCCGCTGACCCCCGTGTCTCCACAGAGGAGAGCACACACTGACCCCCGTGTCTCCACAGAGGAGAGCCCCCACTGACCCCCGTGTCTCCACAGAGGAGAGCACCCACTGACCCCCGTGTCTCCACAGAGGAGAGCCCCCACTGACCCCCGTGTCTCCACAGAGGAGAGCCCCCACTGACCCCCGTGTCTCCACAGAGGAGAGCACACACTGACCCCCGTGTCTCCACAGAGGAGGCACCCACTGACCCCCCGTGTCTCCACAGAGGAGAGCACCCACTGACCCCCGTGTCTCCACAGAGGAGAGCACCCACTGACCCCCGTGTCTCCACAGAGGAGAGCACACACTGACCCCCGTGTCTCCACAGAGGAGAGCCCCCACTGACCCCCGTGTCTCCACAGAGGAGAGCGCCCACTGACCCCCGTGTCTCCACAGAGGAGAGCACCCACTGACCCCCGTGTCTCCACAGAGGAGAGCACCCACTGACCCCCGTGTCTCCACAGAGGAGAGCCCCCACTGACCCCCGTGTCTCCACAGAGGAGAGCCCCCACTGACCCCCGTGTCTCCACAGAGGAGAGCACCCACTGACCCCCGTGTCTCCACAGAGGAGAGCACCCACTGACCCCAGTGTCTCCACAGAGGAGAGCCCCCACTGACCCCCGTGTCTCCACAGAGGAGAGCCCCCACTGACCCCCGTGTCTCCACACAGGAGAGCACCCACTGACCCCCGTGTCTCCACAGAGGAGAGCCCCCACTGACCCCCGTGTCTCCACACAGGAGAGCCCCCACTGACCCCCGTGTCTCCACAGAGGAGAGCCCCCACTGACCCCCGTGTCTCCACAGAGGAGAGCACCCACTGACCCCCGTGTCTCCGCACAGGAGAGCACCCACTGACCCCCGTGTCTCCTCAGAGGAGAGTGTGGCACCCTGTGCCAGGTCACCACAGACTCCCTTGGGACACTGAAGGATTTCTTACAGCGAGTAATCCACTAACACACAACACCTTCCACCCCAGGCCTGTAGGGGGAGCTCCACTGGTTGCCAGTTCCCCCTATAAATACGGATCTGGAAGGAGAAACAGCAGAGTGTGCAGACACTACAGACCTGTGAAGAGCTGAGTGAGCTGAGCTGGTTCTGGAGCCGCGCTAGGCCCAGACCAGAGACACCTGAGACAGTGGTAGACCCTCAGAGTAGGGGTCACAGGCAGAGGAGAGAAACGTTCTACAAGAAGGGGCAGAGGAGTCATCCCGACTCACCCCAGCAGAGTCCGGTCACTGGGTCCGAGCTACAGGGACAGAGAGGATAGGCCCCGCAGGACACCCGAAGCACCAACAATTGAGAGTCAGGGCCCTAACAACAGGAGATCCCATAGAGAGCCCTCAGTGCAGCACCCCGGGGGTGGAGAGTCACACAGAGAGAGAAGTAACGGTCCAGTTGGGTTCCAAACCTGCCAGACTCCAAACAGGGTAACTGAGACAAGGAGGCCGACAGCCCTACTCACTGTGGAGATCCTGAAGTGTTTCCCTCAACTCCGGACGAGTGTACCCGTACAGAACACCAGTAAAGGTACCAAAAGACTTTATGAGTGCGTGTCCCTCCTTCCACCTGCACCACACTGACCACGCTGCCCTATTACCCTCACTACAACCTACAGCCCCATGGACCCCCGCTCGTCCTGTAGGGAGCGGTTCCACCTTGCTGCCGCCCATCACCCCGGAGGCCCAAGCAGCGCCGGTGCCATCACCGGAACCCTACAGGTAGCGTCACGACAGACATTTTTATTATTTCTTTCCACTCCTTCTTTTCATCTGCTTCCCCCGAGCCCACGGCCTCAGGCACCGCTACACGTGACTTCCCCCACAGACCGTGCCTGAGTGATCCGAGTACCCCCAGGGCCTGGGCTGGACAAGAGCACCCACTGTCCATAACGCAAGACGTTTTTTGTCGATTAAGGCACATCCAATTAGACTTTATATAAAAGAAACATAAAAGAACAGGCGGCACAGTGGCTCAGTGGTTAGCACTGTATATGGTGGCTCAGTGGTTAGCACTGTATATGGTGGCTCAGTGGTTAGCACTGTATACGGTGGCTCAGTGGTTAGCACTGTATATGGTGGCTCAGTGGTTAGCACTGTATATGGTGGCTCAGTGGTTAGCACTGTATACGGTGGCTCAGTGGTTAGCACTGTATATAGTGGCTCAGTAGTTAGCACTGTATATGGTGGCTCAGTGGTTAGCTCTGTATATGGTGGCTCAGTGGTTAGCACTGTATATGGTGGCTCAGTGGTTAGCACTGTATATGGTGGCTCAGTGGTTAGCACTGTATATGGTGGCTCAGTGGTTAGCACTGTATATGGTGGCTCAGTGGTTAGCACTGTATGGTGGCTCAGTGGTTAGCACTGTATATGGTGGCTCAGTGGTTAGCACTGTATATGGTGGCTCAGTGGTTAGCACTGTATATGGTGGCTCAGTGGTTAGCACTGTATATGGTGGCTCAGTGGTTAGCACTGTATGGTGGCTCAGTGGTTAGCACTGTATATGGTGGCTCAGTGGTTAGCACTGTATATGGTGGCTCAGTGGTTAGCACTGTATATGGTGGCTCAGTGGTTAGCACTGTATATAGTGGCACAGTGGTTAGCACTGTATATGGTGGCTCAGTGGTTAGCACTGTATATGGTGGCTCAGTGGTTAGCACTGTATATGGTGGCTCAGTGGTTAGCACTGTATGGTGGCTCAGTGGTTAGCACTGTATATAGTGGCACAGTGGTTAGCACTGTATATGGTGGCTCAGTGGTTAGCACTGTATATGGTGGCTCAGTGGTTAGCACTGTATATGGTGGCTCAGTGGTTAGCACTGTATGGTGGCTCAGTGGTTAGCACTGTATATGGTGGCTCAGTGGTTAGCACTGTATATGGTGGCTCAGTGGTTAGCACTGTATACGGTGGCTCAGTGGTTAGCACTGTATATGGTGGCTCAGTGGTTAGCACTGTTTATGGTGGCTCAGTGGTTAGCACTGTATACAGTGGCTCAGTGGTTAGCACTGTATATGGTGGCTCAGTGGTTAGCACTGTATATGGTGGCTCAGTGGTTAGCACTGTATATGGTGGCTCAGTGGTTAGCACTGTATATGGTGGCTCAGTGGTTAGCACTGTATACGGTGGCTCAGTGGTTAGCACTGTATACGGTGGCTCAGTGGTTAGCACTGTATACGGTGGCTCAGTGGTTAGCACTGTATATGGTGGCTCAGTGGTTAGCACTGTATGGTGGCTCAGTGGTTAGCACTGTATATGGTGGCTCAGTGGTTAGCACTGTATACGGTGGCTCAGTGGTTAGCACTGTATGGTGGCTCAGTGGTTAGCACTGTATATGGTGGCTCAGTGGTTAGCACTGTATGGTGGCTCAGTGGTTAGCACTGTATGGTGGCTCAGTGGTTAGCACTGTATATGGTGGCTCAGTGGTTAGCTCTGTATGGTGGCTCAGTGGTTAGCACTGTATACGGTGGCTCAGTGGTTAGCACTGTATGGCGGCTCAGTGGTTAGCACTGTATATGGCGGCTCAGTGGTTAGCACTGTATATGGCGGCTCAGTGGTTAGCACTGTATATGGCGGCTCAGTGGTTAGCACTGTATATGGCGGCTCAGTGGTTAGCACTGTATATGGCGGCTCAGTGGTTAGCACTGTATATGGTGGCTCAGTGGTTAGCACTGTATATGGTGGCTCAGTGGTTAGCGCTGTATATGGTGGCTCAGTGGTTAGCACTGTATACGGTGGCTCAGTGGTTAGCACTGTATACGGTGGCTCAGTGGTTAGCACTGTATATGGTGGCTCAGTGGTTAGCACTGTATATGGTGGCTCAGTGGTTAGAACTGTATATGGTGGCTCAGTGGTTAGCACTGTATATGGTGGCTCAGTGGTTAGCACTGTATATGGTGGCTCAGTGGTTAGCACTGTATATGGTGGCTCAGTGGTTAGCACTGTATATGGTGGCTCAGTGGTTAGCACTGTATATGGTGGCTCAGTGGTTAGCACTGTATATGGTGGTCAGTGGTAAGCACTGTATATGGTGGCTCAGTGGTTAGCACTGTATATGGTGGCTCAGTGGTTAGCACTGTATATGGTGGCTCAGTGGTTAGCACTGTATATGGTGGCTCAGTGGTTAGCACTGTATATGGTGGCTCAGTAGTAAGCACTGTATATGGTGGCTCAGTCCTAGGTCCTCTCCTCTTACTGTCGGGGTTCCTCAGGGTTCAGTCCTAGGTCTCCTCCTCTTACTGTCGGGGTTCCTCAGGGTTCAGTCCTAGGTCCTCTCCTCTTACTGTCAGGGTTCCTCAGGGTTCAGTCCTAGGTCCCTCCTCTTACTGTCAGGGTTCCTCAGGGTTCAGTCCTAGGTCTCCTCCTCTTACTGTCAGGGTTCCTCAGGGTTCAGTCCTAGTCCTCCTCCTCTTACTGTCAGGGTTCCTCAGGTTCAGTCCTAGGTCTCCTCCTCTTACTGTCGGGTTCCTCAGGGTTCAGTCCTAGGTCCTCTCCTCTTACTGTCGGGGTTCCTCAGGGTTCAGTCCTAGGTCTCCTCCTCTTACTGTCAGGGTTCCTCAGGTTCAGTCCTAGGTCTCCTCCTCTTACTGTCAGGGTTCCCTCAGGGCTTCAGTCCTAGGTCTCCTCTCTCTTACTGTCGGGTTCCTCAGGGTTCAGTCCTAGGTCTCCTCCTCTTACTGTCGGGTTCCTCAGGGTTCAGTCCTAGGTCCCTCCTCTTACTGTCAGGGATTCCTCAGGGTTCAGTCCTAGGCTCCTCCTCTTACTGTTGGGGTTCCTCAGGGTTCAGTCCTAGGTCTCCTCCTCTTACTGTCGGGTTCCTCAGGGTTCAGTCCTAGGTCTCCTCCTCTTACTGTCGGGTTCCTCAGGGTTCAGTCCTAGGTCTCCTCCTCTTACTGTCGGGGTTCCTCAGGGTTCAGTCCTAGGTCTCCTCCTCTTACTGTCGGGGTTCCTCAGGGTTCAGTCCTAGGTCTCCTCCTCTTACTGTCAGGGTTCCTCAGGGTTCAGTCCTAGGTCTCCTCCTCTTACTGTCGGGTTCCTCAGGGTTCAGTCCTAGGTCTCCTCTCTTACTGTCAGGGTTCCTCAGGGTTCAGTCCTAGGTCTCCTCCTCTTACTGTCGGGGTTCCTCAGGGTTCAGTCCTAGGTCTCCTCCTCTTACTGTCAGGGTTCCTCAGGTTCAGTCCTAGGTCTCCTCCTCTTACTTGTCGGGTTCCTCAGGGTTCAGTCCTAGGTCTCCTCTCTCTACTGTCGGGGTTCCTCAGGTTCAGTCCTAGGTCTCCTCCTCTTACTGTCGGGTTCCTCAGGGTTCAGTCCTAGGTCTCCTCTACTGTGGTCCTCAGTTCAGTCCTAGGTCCTCCTCTTACTGTGGGTTCTCAGTCCCTAGGTCTCCTCCTCTTACTGTCGGGTTCCTCTCAGGGTTCAGTCCTAGGTCCTCCTCTCGTCTTACTCGTCAGTCTAGGTTCCTCCTCTACTGTCGGTTCAGGTCAGCTAGGTCTCCTCCTCTTACTGTCAGGGTTCCTCAGGGTTCAGTCCTAGGTCTCCTCCTCTTACTGTCAGGGTTCCTCAGGGTTCAGTCCTAGGTCCTCCTCCTCTTACTGTCAGGGTTCCTCAGGGTTCAGTCCTAGGTCTCCTCCTCTTACTGTCGGGTTCCTCAGGGTTCAGTCCTAGGTCCCTCCTCTTACTGTCGGGTTCCTCAGGGTTCAGTCCTAGGTCTCCTCCTCTTACTGTCGGGGTTCCTCAGGGTTCAGTCCTAGGTCTCCTCCTCTTACTGTCAGGGTTCCTCAGGGTTCAGTCCTAGGTCTCCTCCTCTTACTGTCAGGGTTCCTCAGGTTCAGTCCTAGGTCTCCTCCTCTTACTGTCAGGGTTCCTCAGGGTTCAGTCCTAGGTCTCCTCCTCTTACTGTCAGGGTCCTCAGGGTTCAGTCCTAGGTCTCCTCCTCTTACTGTCAGGGGTTCCTCAGGGTTTCAGTCCTAGGTCTCCTCCTCTTACTGTCAGGGTTCCTCAGGGTTCAGTCCTAGGTCTCCTCCTCTTACTGTCGGGTTCCTCAGGGTTCAGTCCTAGGTCCCTCCTCTTACTGTCGGGTTCCTCAGGGTTCAGTCCTAGGTCTCCTCCTCTTACTGTCAGGGTTCCTCAGGGTTCAGTCCTAGGTCTCCTCCTCTTACTGTTGGGGTTCCTCAGGGTTCAGGTCCTAGGTCTCCTCCTCTTACTGTCGGGGTTCCTCAGGTTCAGTCCTAGGTCCCTCCTCTTACTGTCAGGGTTCCTCAGGGTTCAGTCCTAGGTCTCCTCCTCTTACTGTCGGGTTCCTCAGGGTTCAGTCCTAGGTCTCCTCCTCTTACTGTCAGGGTCAGGTTCCTCAGGGTTCAGTCCTAGGTCTCCTCCTCTTACTGTCGGTTCCTCAGGGTTCAGTCCTAGGTCTCCTCCTCTTACTGTCGGGGTTCCTCAGGTTCAGTCCTAGGTCTCCTCCTCTTACTGTCAGGGTTCCTCAGGGTTCAGTCCTAGGTCTCTCCTCTTACTGTCGGGTTCCTCAGGGTTCAGTCCTAGGTCCCTCTTACTGTCGGGTTCCTCAGGGTTCAGTCCTAGGTCTCCTCCTCTTACTGTCGGGTTCCTCAGGGTCAGTCCTAGGTCTCCTCCTCTTACTGTCAGGGTTCCTCAGGGTTCAGTCCTAGGTCTCCCCCTCTTACTGTCGGGGTTCCTCAGGTTCAGTCCTAGGTCCCTCCTCTTACTGTCGGGGTTCCTCAGGGTTCAGTCCTAGGTCTCCTCCTCTTACTGTCAGGGTTCCTCAGGGTTCAGTCCTAGGTCCCTCCTCTTACTGTCGGGTTCCTCAGGGTTCAGTCCTAGGTCTCCTCCTCTTACTGTCGGGGTTCCTCAGGGTTCAGTCCTAGGTCTCCTCCTCTTACTGTCAGGGTTCCTCAGGGTTCAGTCCTAGGTCTCTCCTCTTACTGTCAGGGTTCCTCAGGGTTCAGTCCTAGGTCCTCCTCCTCTTACTGTCGGGGTTCCTCAGGGTTCAGTCCTAGGTCCCCTCCTCTTACTGTCAGGGTTCCTCAGGGTTCAGTCCTAGGTCTCCTCCTCTTACTGTCGGGTTCCTCAGGGTTCAGTCCTAGGTCTCCTCCTCTTACTGTCAGGGTTCCTCAGGGTTCAGTCCTAGGTCTCCTCCTCTTACTGTCAGGGTTCCTCAGGGTTCAGTCCTAGGTCTCCTCCTCTTACTGTCAGGGTTCCTCAGGGTTCAGTCCTAGGTCCCTCCTCTTACTGTCGGGGTTCCTCAGGGTTCAGTCCTAGGTCTCCTCCTCTTACTGTCAGGGTTCCTCAGGGTTCAGTCCTAGGTCTCCTCCTCTTACTGTCGGGTTCCTCAGTGTTCAGGCCTAGGTCTCCTCCTCTTACTGTCAGGGTTCCTCAGGGTTCAGTCCTAGGTCCCCTCCTCTTACTGTCGGGGTTCCTCAGGTTCAGTCCTAGGTCCCTCCTCTTACTGTCGGGTTCCTCAGGGTTCAGTCCTAGGTCTCCTCCTCTTACTGTCGGGGTTCCTCAGGGTTCAGTCCTAGTCTCCTCTCTTACTGTCAGGATTCCTCAGGGTTCAGTCCTAGGTCCCTCCTCTTACTGTCGGGGTTCCTCAGGGAGTTTTCTAGTCCTAGGTTCATCCTTCCTTCTTAACTGTCGGGTTCCTCAGGGTTCAGGCCTAGGTCCCTCCTCTTACTGTCAGGGCTCCTCAGGGTTCAGTCCTAGGTCTCCTCCTCTTACTGTTGGGGTTCCTCAGGGTTCAGTCCTAGGTCTCCTCCTCTTACTGTCGGGGTTCCTCAGTGTTCAGCCTAGGTCCCTCCTCTTACTGTCAGGGTTCCTCAGGGTTCAGTCCTAGGTCTCCTCCTCTTACTGTCAGGTTCCTCAGGGTTCAGTCCTAGGTCTCCTCCTCTTACTGTCGGGTTCCTCAGGTTCAGGCCTAGGTCTCCTCCTCTTACTTGTCGGGTTCCTCAGGGTTCAGTCCTAGGTCTCCTCTTACTGTCGGGGTTCCTCAGGGTTCATCCTAGGTCCCCTCCTCTTACTGTCGGGGTCCTCAGGGTTCAGTCCTAGGTCTCCTCCTCTTACTGTCGGGGCTCCTCAGGGCTCAGTCCTAGGTCCCCTCCTCTTACTGTCAGGGTTCCTCAGGGCTCAGTCCTGGGTCTCCTCCTCTTACTGTCAGGGTTCCTCAGGGTTCAGTCCTAGGTCTCCTCCTCTTACTGTCAGGGTTTCCTCAGGGCTCAGTCCTAGGTCCCTCCTCTTACTGTCGGGGTTCCTCAGGGTTCAGTCCTAGGTCTCCTCCTCTTACTGTCAGGGTTCCTCAGGGTTCAGTCCTAGGTCTCCTCCTCTTACTGTCGGGGTTTCCTCAGGGTTCAGTCCTAGGTCTCCTCCTCTTACTGTCGGGTTCCTCAGGGTTCAGTCCTAGGTCCCCTCCTCTTACTGTCGGGTTCCTCAGGGTTCAGTCCTAGGTCTCCTCCTCTTACTGTCAGGTTCCTCAGGGTTCAGTCCTAGGTCCCTCCTCTTACTGTTGGGGTTCCTCAGAGTCTCAGTCCTAGGTCCCCTCCTCTTACTGTTGGGGTTCCTCAGGGTTCAGTCCTAGGTCTCCTCCTCTTACTGTTGGGTTCCTCAGGTCAGTCCAGGTCCCTCCTCTTACTGTAGGATTCCTCAGGGTCAGTCCTAGGTCCCTCCTCTTACTGTCGGGTTCCTCAGAGCTCAGTCCTAGGTCCCCTCCTCTTACTGTCAGGGTTCCTCAGGGTCAGTCCTAGGTCCCCTCCTCTTACTGTCAGGTTCCTCAGGGTTCAGTCCTAGGTCTCCTCCTCTTACTGTCGGGTTCCTCAGGGTTCAGTCCTAGGTCCTCTCCTCTTACTGTCAGGGTTCCTCAGGGTTCAGTCCTAGGTCTCCTCCTCTTACTGTCGGGTTCCTCAGGGTTCAGTCCTAGGTCCTCTCCTCTTACTGTCAGGGTTCCTCAGGGTTCAGTCCTAGGTCTCCTCCTCTTACTGTGGGGTTCCTCAGGATTCAGTCCTAGGTCCCCTCCTCTTACTGTCCAGGTTCCTCAGGGTTCAGTTCTAGGTCTCCTCCTCTTACTGTCAGGGTTCCTCAGGGTTCAGTCCTAGGTCTCCCCCTCTTACTGTCGGGGTTCCTCAGGGTTCAGTCCTAGGTCTCCTCCTCTTACTGTCAGGGTTCCTCAGGGTTCAGTCCTAGGTCCCCTCCTCTTACTGTCCAGGTTCCTCAGGGTTCAGTCCTAGGTCCCCTCCTCTTACTGTCAGGGTTCCTCAGGGTTCAGTCCCAGGTCCCCTGCTCTTTCTGTCGGGGTTCCTCTGGTTCAGTCCTAGGCCCCCGGGCCCCTCTACATGTCCTCCTCTTCTCTACCACAGTTCAGCACCACCCTACATCTATTTCTCGTCTTTCTCTATCACCTACTCATCCTCTCTGTTCCACTAATGTCCTAGGTCTAACTTCCATTATAATCTAAACCTCCCACTCCTGTTTCCAGGACTTCTCTTGCGCTGCACCAATTTTGTGGAATGTGCTACCCCAGACAATATGGTTAATATTCACAGTTTGTGCCCTAGGTCCATGGTTACTGGAAGGAGTTGTGCCCTAGGTCCAGGGTTAATGGGGGGAGGTTGTGCCCTAGGTCCAGGGTTACTGGGAAGGAGTTGTGCCCTAGGTCCAGGTTAATGGATGGGATGGTGCCCTAGGTCCAGGGTTACTGGAAGGAGTTGTGCCCTAGGTCCAGGGTTATGGAGGGGTTGTGCCCTAGGTCCAGGGTTACTGGAAGGAGTTGTGCCCTAGGTCCAGGGTTACTGGTGGGGGTGCCCTAGGTCCAGGTTACTTGGAAGGAGTTGTGCCCTAGGTCCAGGGTTACTGGAAGGAGTTGTGCCCTAGGTCCAGGGTTACTGGGAGGTTGTGCCCTGGTCCGGGTTACTGGAGGAGTTGTGCCCTAGGTCCAGGTTATGGTAGGGGTGGTGCCCTAGGTCCAGGTTACTGGAAGGAGTTGTACCCTAGGTCCAGGGTTAACTGGTGGGGTGGGGCCCTAGGTCCAGGGTTACTGGAAGGAGTTGTGCCCTAGGTCCAGGGTTACTGGAGGGTTGTGCCCTAGGTCCAGGGTTTACTGGAAGGAGTTGTCCCTAGGTCCAGGGTTACTGGTGGGGGTGGTCCCTAGGTCCATGGGTTACTGGAAGGATGGTTGGCCCTAGGTCCATGGTTACTGGGGGGGTGTGCCCTAGGTCCAGGTTACTGGTAAGGGTTGTGCCCTAGGTCCAGGGTTACTGGTGGGGGTGTGCCCTAGGTCCAGGGTTACTGGAAGGAGTTGTGCCCTAGGTCCAGGGTTACTGGGGGTTGGGGTAGGGGTTTCCCTAGGTCCAGGTTACTGGAAGGAGTTGTACCCTAGGTCCAGGGTTACTGGAAGGAGTTTGCCCTAGGTCCAGGGTTACTGGAGGAGGGTGTCCCTAGGTCCAGGGTTACTGGAAGGAGGTTTCCCTGGAGTCAGCAGGGTTACTAGGATGTGCCCTGGTCAGGTTATGGGGGTGGTGCCCTAGGTCCAGGGTTACTGGTGGGGTGGTGCCCTAGGTCCAGGGTTACTGGAAGGAGTTGTGCCCTAGGTCCAGGTTACTGGAAGGAGTTGTGCCCTAGGTCCAGGTTACTGGTGGGGTGGTGCCCTAGGTCCAGGGTTACTGGGGGTGTCCCTAGGTCCATGGTTACTGGTGGAGTTGTGCCCTAGGTCCAGGGTTACTGGAAGGAGTTGTACCCTAGGTCCAGGTTACGGGGGGGGTGTGCCTAGGTCCAGGGTTACTGGAGGGTTGTGCCCTGGTCCAGGTTACTGGGAGGAGTTGTCCTAGCAGGTATGGTGGGGGTGGTGCCCTAGGTCCAGGTTACTGGAAGGAGTTGTCCCTAGGTCCAGGTTATGGTGGGGTGGTGCCCTAGGTCCAGGGTTACTGGGGTGTCCCTGGTCGTCAAGGGTTACTGGAGGGTATGGTGGTGCCCTAGGTCATGTACTGAGAGTTGTCCAGGTCAGGGTTACTGGTGGGGGTTGCCCTGGTAGGGTTTGGTGGGGTGGCCCAGGTCCAGGGTTACTGGGTTGTGCCCTAGGTCCAGTACTGTGGGTGCCCAGCCAGGACTGGTGGGGGTGGTGCCTAGGTCCAGGTTACTGGAGGGTGTGCCCAGGTCATGTTACTGGAGGTGTGCCCAGGTCCAGGTTTGGGGGGGGTGCCCTAGGTCCAGGTTACTGGAAGGAGTTGTGCTGGTCCAGGTTACTGGAGGGTTCCCTAGGTCCAGGTACGTGGGGTATGCCCTAGGTCCGGGTTACTGGTGGGGGTGGTGCCTGGTCAGGTCTGAGGAGTTTGCCTGCAGGTTAGAGGAGTTGTGCCCTAGGTCCAGGGTTACTGGGGGTGTGCCCTAGGTCCAGGGTTACTGGTGGGGTGTGCCCTAGGTCCAGGGTTACTGGTGGGGGTGGTGCCCTAGGTCCATGGTTACTGGAAGGAGTTGCCTAGGTCCAGGGTTACTGGTGGGGGGATGCCCTAGGTCATGTTATGAGGAGTTGTACCCTAGGTCCAGGTTACTGTGGGGGTGGTGCCCTAGGTCCGGTTACTGAAGGAATTGTCCTGGTCCTGGTTACTGGAGGTGTGCGGTGGTGCCCTAGGTCCAGGGTTACTGGAGGGTGGTGCCCTAGGTCCAGGTTACTGGAAGGAGTTGTGCCCTAGGTCCAGGGTTACTGGAAGGGTTGTGCCCTAGGTCCAGGGTTACTGGAGGGGTGGTGCCCTAGGTCCAGGGTTACGTGGGGGTGGTGCCCTAGGTCCAGGTTACTGGAGGGTGGTGCCCTAGGTCCAGGGTTACTGGTGGGGTATGCCCTAGGTCCAGGTTACTGGAAGAGTTGTCCCTAGGTCCAGGGTTACTGTGGGGGTGGTGCCCTAGGTCCAGGGTTACTGGAAGGATTGTGCCCTAGGTCCAGGTTACTGGAAGGAGTTGTGCCCTAGGTCCAGGGTTACTGGAAGGAGTTGTGCCCTAGGTCCAGGGTTACTTGGGTGAGTAGGGAGGTGGTGTGCCCTAGGTCCAGGGTTACTGGTGGGGTATGCCCTAGGTCCAGGTTACTGGTGGGGTGGTGCCCTAGGTCCAGGGTTACTGGAAGGAGTTGTCCCTAGGTCCAGGGTTACTGGTGGGGTGGTGCCCTAGGTCCAGGGTTACTGGTGGGTTGTGCCCTAGGTCCAGGGTTACTGGTGGGGGTGGTTGCCCTAGGTCCAGGGTTACTGGAAGGAGTTTGTGCCCTAGGTCCAGGGTTACTGGAAGGAGTGTGCCCTAGGTCCAGGGTTACTGGAGGAGTTGTGCCCTAGGTCCAGGGTTACTGGTGGGGGTGGTGCCCTAGGTCCAGGTTACTGGAAGGAGTTGTGCCCTAGGTCCAGGTTACTGGGAGGGTTTGGGGCCCTAGGTCCAGGGTTACTGGTGGGGTGGTGCCCTAGGTCCAGGGTTACTGGAAGGAGTTGTACCCTAGGTCCAGGGTTACTGGTGTGGGTTGTAGGTGCCCTAGGTCCAGGGTTACTGGAAGGGTAGTCCTCGTTGGACCCTAGGTCCAGGGTTACTGGAAGGAGTTGTGCCCTAGGTCCAGGGTTACTGGGAGGAGTTGTGCCCTAGGTCCAGGGTTACTGGTGGGGGTGGTGCCCTAGGTCCAGGTTACTGGTGGAGTGGTGCCCTAGGTCCAGGGTTACTGGAAGGAGTTGTGTGCCCTAGGTCCAGGGTTACTGGTGGGGTGGTGCCCTAGGTCCAGGGTTACTGGAAGGAGTTGTACCCTAGGTCCAGGTTACTGGTGGGGGGTGGTGCCCTAGGTCCAGGGTTACTGGAAGGAGTTGTGCCCTAGGTCCAGGGTTACTGGTGGGGGTGGTGCCTAGGTCCAGGGTTACTGGAAGGAGTTGTGCCTAGGTCCAGGGTTACTGGTGGGGGTGGTGCCCTAGGTCCAGGGTTACTGGAAGGAGTTGTGCCTAGGTCCAGGGTTACTGGTGGGGGTGGTGCCCTAGGTCCAGGGTTACTGGTGGGGGTTGAGCCCAGGTTTGTGGGTTACTGGAGGGGTTTTGCCTTGCTACAGGTTTGGGGGTAACAGGCAGTTGTGTCCTAGGTTAAGAGTATTCTGCTGGTGGTTCTACCCCAGGAATTGGTTTGGGTGTTTCTGGCTGTGGTTTACCCCGGTCCTGGGGTCACTGGTAGGACTTGTGCCCCAGGCTCAGAGGCTACTGGTGGGGGCTGTATAATGTGGTGGGGGTTAATAATATGGAGCATATGACCTTATAATAATATAATACACAGTATATGACCCTATATTAATATAATATGAGGGGGTTATAATACACAGTATATGACCTTATATTAATATTATACAGAGGGTTATAATACACAGTGCATGACATCAGATTGTTATGATGTAATATGCAGGTTCTGACCTGGTTGATGAGGTTTCGCCTCCCGTCTCCTCTACCTGCTGATTCTTGTAGACGTTCTTGTGATTCTTGTAGATTCCTGGTATTTGGCTAGAAGTTCCCAGTATATTCCCTGGTGACCCTGGAAGATCCAGACCTGAAACACTAGAGAAGCCGGTGACCCACTGAGATCCAGTGTGGGATGTTGGAGCAGTAGTGACCCAATGAGATCCAGGTGAGACCCAATGAGGGTCTAGGTGAAAGCACTGGACAAGTGGTGACTCGTTGGGGTCCAAGTGTGGAGCGCTGGAGAAGTGGCAGCCTGGTTAAGTCCTTTTGTGGAATGGTAAAGATATAGCGACCCAGTGAGATCCAGGTGTGCAGCGCTAGAGAAGTGGTGACCCAATGAGGTCCAGATGAGGAGACCTGGAGAGGTGGTAATCCAGTAAAATCCAGATGCGGAGTGCTGGAGTAGTAGTGACTCAATGAAAACCAGGTGAGGAGCACTTGAGAAATGACCAAATGAGGACTACCTGTGGAGCACTAGAGAAGGGGTGACCTGGTGAAGTCCAGGTGAGGAGCACTGGTGAAGTGGTGACCGGTTGAAGTCCAGGTGTTGAGTGCTGGAGACGTGGTGACTGGTGAGGTCCAGGTGAGAGCACTGGAGAAGTGACCGATTGAGGTCAGGTGTTGGGTGCTGGAGACGTGGTGACCCGGTGAAGTCCAGGTGTTGGGTGCTGCAGACGTGGTGACCGGTGAGTCAGGTGTTAGGTGCTGGAGACGTGGTGACCGGTGAAGTCCAGGTGTTGGGTGCTGGAGACGTGGTGACCGGTGAAGTCCAGGTGTTAGGTGCTGGAGACGTGGTGATCCGGTGAAGTCCAGGTGTTGGGTGCTGGAGACGTGGTGACCCGGTGAAGTCCAGGTGTTGGGTGCTGGAGACGTGGTGACTGGTGAAGTTCAGGTGTTGGGTGTGGAGACGTGGTGACCGGTGAAGTCCAGTTGTTGGGTGCTGGAGACGTGATGACCGGTGAGGTCCAGGTGTGGGTGCTGGAGACGTGGTGACCGGTGAGGTCCAGTGTTGGGTGCTGGAGACGTGGTGACCCGGTGTGGTCCAGGTGTTGGGTGCTGGAGACGTGGTGACTCGGTGAAGTCCAGGTGTTGGGTGCTGGAGACGTGGTGACCCGGTGAAGTCCAGGTGTTGGGTGCTGGAGACGTGGTGACCCGGTGAAGTCCAGGTGTTGGGTGCTGCAGACGTGGTGACCCGGTGAAGTCCAGGTGTTAGGTGCTGGAGACGTGGTGATCCGGTGAAGTCCAGGTGTTGGTGCTGGAGACGTGGTGACCCGGTGAAGTCAGGTGTTGGGTGCTGGAGACGTGGTGACCTGGTGAAGTCCAGGTGTTGGGTGCTGGAGATGTGGTGACCCGGTGAAGTCCAGGTGTTGGGTGCTGGAGACGTGGTGACCGGTGAAGTCCAGGTGTTGGGTGCTGGAGACGTGGTGACCGGTGAGGTCCAGGTGTTGGGTGCTGGAGACGTGGTGACCGGTGAAGTCCAGGTGTTGGGTGCTGGAGACGTGGTGACCCGGTGAAGTCTAGGTGTTGGGTGCTGGAGACGTGGTGACCCGGTGAAGTCCAGGTGTTGGGTGCTGGAGACGTGGTGACCCGGTGAGGTCCAGGTGTGCAGGCTGGTGTGCACAAAGCAGCCCGTCCTCACCTGGGAGCAGCAGGAATCTGTGGAGCAGGCAGACACTTGTGCAGACTCTCACACACCTTCCCTGTGTAATCCCCCAAGCAAAGAGAAGGAGGCAGTGACAGGACAGCTGCAGTGCGGAGCTGCCCACCAGCCAAGCTGTGCCCAGACCTGTGCCCCTCACCAGCTATCACCCATTGTGACCCAGCAGCCCAGGACACAGCAATCAACATATGGAAAGAAATGTGTCCCCCAGCAATCCCCCTCCATCAGCAGGACCCCCACCCTCCAGCTCTGTAACTGGAGATGCCTATTGTTCCCTATATTTGACAGGAGATCAGAGGAGCAGGAGGCGGGTGGCAGAGGGTGGCAGAGGGTGGCGTGCGCCTGTGTTTGGCCAGTGCTCATTCCCCACATACTCAGGATGTCTCAGGAATAGCAGAGCTGGGAAGATGGAAGCAGGAAAACCCAGAGGGACAGCGCCAGGTCCAGAGAAAAGCCCCAGCCGGACAGCGCCAGGTCCAGAGAAAAGCCCCAGCCGGACAGCGCCAGGTCCAGAGAAAAGCCCCAGCGGGACAGCGCCAGGTCCAGAGAAAAGCCCCAGCGGGACAGCGCCAGGTCCAGAGAAAAGCCCCAGCCGGACAGCGCCAGGCCCAGAGAAAAGCCCCAGCGGGACAGCGCCAGGTCCAGAGAAAAGCCCCAGCCGGACAGCGCCAGGTCCAGAGAAAAGCCCCAGCCGGACAGCGCCAGGTCCAGAGAAAAGCCCCAGCGGACAGCGCCAAGTCCAGAGAAAAGCCCCAGCCGGACAGCGCCAGGTCCAGAGAAAAGCCCCAGCGGGACAGCGCCAGGTCCAGAGAAAAGCCCCAGCGGGACAGCGCCAGGTCCAGAGAAAAGCCCCAGCCGGACAGCGCCAAGTCCAGAGAAAAGCCCCAGCCGGACAGCGCCAGGTCCAGAGAAAAGCCCCAGCCGGACAGCGCCAGGTCCAGAGAAAAGCCCCAGCGGACAGCGCCAAGTCCAGAGAAAAGCCCCAGCGGACAGCGCCAGGTCCAGAGAAAAGCCCCAGCGGGACAGCGCCAGGTCCAGAGAAAAGCCCCAGCGGGACAGCGCCAGGTCCAGAGAAAAGCCCCAGCGGACAGCGCCAAGTCCAGAGAAAAGCCAGAGCGGACAGCGCCAGGTCCAGAGAAAAGCCCCAGCGGGACAGCGCCAGGTCCAGAGAAAAGCCCCAGCGGGACAGCGCCAGGTCCAGAGAAAAGCCCCAGCGGGACCACGCCAAGTCCAGAGAAAAGCCCCAGCGGGACAGCGCCAGGTCCAGAGAAAAGCCCCAGAGGGACAGCGCCAGGTCCAGAGAAAAGCCCCAGAGGGACAGCGCCAGGTCCAGAGAAAAGCCCCAGCGGACAGCGCCAGGTCCAGAGAAAAGCCTCAGAGGGACAGCGCCAGGTCCAGAGAAAAGCCCCAGAGGGACAGCGCCAGGTCCAGAGAAAAGCCCCAGCGAGACAGCGCCAGGTCCAGAGAAAAGCCCCAGAGGGACAGCGCCAGGTCCAGAGAAAAGCCCCAGAGGGACAGCGCCAGGTCCAGAGAAAAGCCCCAGCGAGACAGCGCCAGGTCCAGAGAAAAGCCCCAGAGGGACAGCGCCAGGTCCAGAGAAAAGCCCCAGCGGACAGCGCCAGGTCCAGAGAAAAGCCCCAGAGGGACAGCGCCAGGTCCAGAGAAAAGCCCCAGAGGGACAGCGCCAGGTCCATAGAAAAGCCCCAGCGGGGCTCGACGCTTACACTTTATAGATACAGGAGGAGGAAGTCCTGACCACAGGAGCTTACACTCTATAGATACAGGAGGAGGAGTCCTGACCACAGGAGCTTACACTCTATAGATACAGGAGGAGGAGTCCTGACCACAGGAGCTTACACTCTATAGATACAGGAGGAGGAGTCCTGACCACAGGAGCTTACACTCTATAGATACAGGAGGAGGAGTCCTGACCACAGGAGCTTACACTCTATAGATACAGGAGGAGGAGTCTGACCACAGGAGCTTACACTCTATAGATACAGGAGGAGGAGTCCTGACCACAGGAGCTTACACTCTATAGATACAGGAGGAGTCCTGACCACAGGAGCTTACACTCTATAGATACAGGGGGAGGAGTCCTGACCACAGGAGCTTACACTCTATAGATACAGTAGGAGTCCTGACCACAGGAGCTTACACTCTATAGATACAGGGGGAGGAGTCCTGACACAGGAGCTTACACTCTATAGATACAGGAGGAGTCCTGACCACAGGAGCTTACACTCTATAGATACAGGAGGAGTCCTGACCACAGGGCTTACACTCTATAGATACAGGAGACCTGACCACAGGAGCTTACACTCTATAGATACAGGAGACCTGACCACAGGAGCTTACACTCTATAGATACAGGAGACCTGACCACAGGAGCTTACACTCTATAGATACAGGAGGAGTCCTGACCACAGGAGCTTACACTCTATAGGTACAGGAGGAGTAGTCCTGACCCAGGAGCTTACACTCTATAGATACAGGAGGAGTCCTGACCCCAGGAGCTTACACTCTATAGATACAGGAGGAGGAGTCCTGACCCAGGAGCTTACACTCTATAGATACAGGAGGAGGAGTCCTGACCACAGGAGCTTACACTCTATAGATACAGGAGGAGGAGTCTGACCACAGGAGCTTACACTCTATAGATACAGGAGGAGGAGTCCTGACCACAGGAGCTTACACTCTATAGATACAGGAGGAGGAGTCCTGACACAGGAGCTTACACTCTATAGATACAGGAGGAGTCCTGACCACAGGAGCTTACACTCTATAGATACAGGAGGAGGAGTCTGACCACAGGAGCTTACACTCTATAGATACAGGAGGAGTCCTGACCACAGGAGCCTACATCTATAGGTACAGGAGGAGTAGTCCTGACCAAGGAGCTTACACTCTATAGATACAGGAGGAGTCCTGACCCCAGGAGCTTACACTCTATAGATACAGGAGGAGTCCTGACCACAGGAGCTTACACTCTATAGATACAGAGGAGTCCTGACACATGAGCTTACACTCTATAGAACAGGAGGAGGAGTCCTGACCCCATGAGCTTACACTCTATAGATACAGGAGGAGGAGTCCTGACCACAGGAGCTTACACTATAGATACAGGAGGAGGAGTCCTGACCACAGGAGCTTACAACTCTATAGATACAGGAGGAGGAGTCCTGACCACAGGAGCTTACACTCTATAGATACAGGAGGAGGAGTCCTGACCACAGGAGCTTACACTCTATAGATACAGGAGGAGGAGTCCTGATTCCAGGAGCTTACACTCTATAGATACAGGGATGGGGAGGAGTCCTGACCACAGGAGCTTACACTCTATAGATACAGGAGGAGGAGTCCTGACCACAGGAGCTTACACTCTATAGATACAGGAGGAGTAGTCCTGACCACAGGAGCTTACACTCTATAGATACAGGAGGAGTCCTGACCACAGGAGCTTACACTCTATAGATACAGGAGGAGGAGTCCTGACCACAGGAGCCTACACTCTATAGATACAGGAGGAGTCCTGACCACAGGAGCTTACACTCTATAGATACAGGAGGAGGAGTCCTGACCACAGGAGCCTACACTCTATAGGTACAGGAGGAGTAGTCCTGACCACAGGAGCTTACACTCTATAGATACAGGAGGAGTAGTCCTGACCACAGGGGCTTACACTCTATAGATACAGGAGGAGGAGTCCTGACCACAGGGGCTTACACTCTATAGATACAGGAGGAGTCCTGATCCCAGGAGCTTACACTCTATAGATACAGGAGGAGGAGTCCTGACCACAGGAGCCTACACTCTATAGATACAGGAGGAGTAGTCCTGACCACAGGAGCTTACACTCTATAGATACAGGAGGAGGAGTCCTGACCACAGGAGCTTACACTCTATAGATACAGGAGGAGTCCTGACCACAGGAGCTTACACTCTATAGATACAGGGATGGGGAGGATTGATTATTTGACATAATATAATGTATTGATGTCTGTAGGATACGCAGGCAGGAGTCAGCGCTCCGTCTATGATGTTTGGTCTGGGGGGGGTTGTGTCGTTTGCCCCCCCGCAGTCTCGTCAGCTGTGTGACCCCGGCTTTCTGCCACGTGTAGGGGTCACGGTGGGGGATCAGCTGGCACATGACCTTGTTACCTACATATGAGGATCAGTAGGGGACGAGGAGCAGCTGCCCTCAGCTGTGACACGCGCCGGACCCCGGATAATCCCACAGAAGTCGCTCCGGGATGCCCCACATTTATTTATATTATAATCGGAAGCATTAAAAAAACACGTAAATGTCGAGGCGATATCTCCACCCCAGGACCCCATATACAGAGACCCCATATACAGAGACCCCATACACCCCTGGACCTCATATACAGAGGCCCCATACACCCCAGGACCCCATATTCAGAGACCCCATATTCAGAGACCCCATACACCCCTGGACCTCATATACAGAGGCCCCATATACAGAGGCCCCATACACCCCAGGACCCCATATACAGAGGCCCCATACACCCCAGGACTTCATATACAGAGACCCCATACACCTCAGGACCCCATATACAGAGACCCCATACACCCCTGGACCTCATATACAGAGGCCCCATATACAGAGGCCCCATACACCCCAGGACCTCATATACAGAAACCCCATACACCCCAGGACCTCATATACAGAGACCCCATACACCCCTGGACCTCATATACAGAGGCCCCATATACAGAGGCCCCATACACCCCAGGACCTCATATACAGGGGCCCCATATACAGAGGCCCCATACACCCCAGGACCTCATATACAGAAACCCCATACACCCCAGGACCTCATATACAGAGACCCCATACACCCCAGGACCCCATATACAGAGCTGGCACTGACCCTGCAGGTCCATGGAGGAACCCCTGTCCTCCAGAGATGGGAATGGGGGTTCATAAGCCGGAAGGTACTAGGACATTGATCACCATGTAATGATGGAGAAATCAGTCCTGACCTTGTGATTAAGTTATTCAGCCCTCTCTACCGTCCCGGAACCTGCGGGACTATCCCAATCTGAGGGCTCAGGTCCCGCGTCCGTGATGCACCGGGATGGAGCCTCCTCTGGGTGCAGTAAATAAAATAAATAAAAGTTTTGCACATGGGCTGCCACAAGAAACTCCACACACCACCTGGTGCTCTTACAGACCGTCCTGGAATCAAACTCAGAGACAGCAATCAGCAGCTGGCAGGCGGGTGCTCTACCCTGAGCTGCAGCACTGGCAGGCGGGTGCTCTACCCCTGAGCTGCAGCACTGGCAGGCGGGTGCTCAACCCCGGAGCTGCAGCACTGGCAGGCGGGTGCTCTACCCCTGAGCTGCAGCACTGGCAGGCGGGTGCTCTACCCCTGAGCTGCAGCACTGGCAGGCGGGTGCTCTACCCCTGAGCTGCAGCACTGGCAGGCGGGTGCTCTACCCCTGAGCTGCAGCACTGGCAGGCGGGTGCTCTACCCTGAGTGCAGCACTGGCGGCGGGTGCTCTACCCCTGAGCTGCAGCACTGGCAGGCGGGTGCTCTACACCTGAGCTGCAGCACTGGCAGGCGGGTGCTCTACCCCTGAGCTGCAGCACTGGCAGGCGGGTGCTCTACCCCTGAGCTGCAGCACTGGCAGGCGGGTGCTCTACCCCTGAGCTGCAGCACTGGCAGGCGGGTGCTCTACCCCTGAGCTGCAGCACTGGCAGGCGGGTGCTCTACCCTGAGCTGCAGCACTGGCGGGTGCTCTACCCTGAGCTGCAGGGATGGAGCTGCAAACACTGCAGGATTTGGTTATCTTGACCTGTATTTCAGGCAGGAGACATAGGCAGAATGCATTTCTAGGTTTGTATATTAGAAGTAGAGAAAAAGTCAGATTTTTTTGAGGTGATGGAGGCCAGTTCTGGGGCGGTCTCGTGACTCACGCCGCCACCATCTTTGGTTACACTGTAATACGTAGTAACGGACCGGGTGTACAGACATGGCAGCCGCATATGCAGTTACATATGCAATGTGTCACAATGGGAATGGGTTCTGAGGCGACCTTGTGCGGGATTATGGGAGGGGCGGCACAACAACTCCAGCGACAGAGGAGAAGGACTCGGGGCCAGAGGACAGAAACAGCATTCGGCACCGCTGTCGGTTCTGTCTGTCTCCCCTTCCCACTTGTTGTTATTATTGCAGTGGTTGGGACTAGTGCTCCATCTCCCTATTGAGGGCTAACATCAGGGCCAGCGAGGTGGTCGCCTCTCCCCCGTTCCCTCTGCTGTCTTTGCCCCCCAGCCTGTAGTTTTGTGTAGCGCACCGGACACCGTTGGTCTGTGCGCCACTGTCATGCACGGAAGCCGGACACCCCCTTAGTCCAGCGTGACATAGATTCAGCCATGACACTTGGTGATGGACACAGCAGATCAGACGTCTCAATGACTTGCTGTTTACTCAAACCACAGAGTCAAGGGCAAGACGCCAAATGGCCCCGAAGCCGCTGTAGGGGCCCCCCACCTCCATCAGTGCCAGTCACGGTGTCCATAAATCTCCCTCATTTCTCTGGAGACCGCCAGGCCCAAGGGGTTTACATACTTGGATTAACTTATTACTCGCCACAAGGGACACCGACCGCCAGATTCCAGGATGGCAGGGCTAAATCTGGACCGCGAGCCCCCCATACTCTCCACTGACCGGGGGAAGTAATTTTAGCCATAATGTGTCCGCTATAAGCCCCAGATTAACCCTGCATTCCACACTGTCAAGGTTTGTGGGGTATAGAAGAATGGACTTGTCGAAAAGATCTCCTATCTTATTGAATCGGGTGATCCTACACAAGAGGATCCCAACGTCATGATCCCATAGACCACAAGTGGTCACCATGAGACAGAGGACCCCAGTGAAGAGACCCCACAACGGCTGCACCCAGGGGTCTCATAGAGGGACCACACCTCAGCGGCTGCCATATTGGTCTGCTCATGGGATATCAGTCCACTGCATGTGTCCACTTTAATAGTCGTCTTCTTTCATCCACACATTATTATGGCACCATTTATTCCATGGGGTTTTACATGAGAAAAGGGGCATAAATATAGTAGACAAGCACAATATACATGAGCAATACAGGGCACAGAAAGGTGCAGGAGAGAGGACCCTGCCCACGAGGGCTCACAGTCTACAAGGGATGGGTGAGGATACAGTAGGTGAGGAGAGAGGACCCTGCCCATGAGGGCTCACAGTCTACAAGGGATGGGTGAGGATACAGTAGGTGAGGAGAGAGGACCCTGCCCACGAGGGCTCACAGACTACAAGGGATGGGTGAGGATACAGGAGGTGAGGAGAGAGGATCCTGCCCATGAGGGCTCACAGTCTACAAGGGATGGGTGAGGATACAGTAGGTGAGGAGAGAGGACCCTGCCCACGAGGGCTCACAGACTACAGGGATGGGTGAGGATACAGTAGGTGATGAGAGAGGATCCTGCCCACGAGGGCTCACAGTCTACAAGGGATGGGTGAGGATACAGTAGGTGAGGAGAGAGGACCCTGCCCACGAGGGCTCACAGTCTACAAGGGATGGGTGAGGATACAGTAGGTGAGGAGAGAGGACCCTGCCCACGAGGGCTCACAGTCTACAAGGGATGGGTGAGGATACAGTAGGTGAGGAGAGAGGACCCTGCCCATGAGGACTCACAGTCTACAAGGGATGGGTGAGGATACAGTAGGTGATGAGAGAGGATCCTGCTCACGAGGGCTCACAGTCTACAAGGGATGGGTGAGGATAGGAGAGAGGACCCTGCCCACGAGGGCTCACAGTCTACAAGGGATGGGTGAGGATACAGTAGGTGATGAGAGAGGACCCTGCCCACGAGGGCTCACAGTCTACAAGGGATGGGTGAGGATACAGTAGGTGAGGAGAGAGGACCCTGCCCACGAGGACTCACAGTCTACAAGGGATGGGTGAGGATACAGTAGGTGATGAGAGAGGATCCTGCCCACGAGGGCTCACAGTCTACAAGGGATGGGTGAGGATACAGTAGGTGATGAGAGAGGACCCTGCCCATGAGGGCTCACAGTCTACAAGGGATGGGTGAGGATACAGTAGGTGATGAGAGAGGACCCTGCCGACGAGGGCTCACAGTCTACAAGGGATGGGTGAGGATACAGTAGGTGAGGAGAGGACCCTGCCCACAAGGGCTCACAGTCTACAAGGGATGGGTGAGGATACAGTAGATGAGGAGAGAGGACCCTGCCCACGAGGGCTCACAGTCTACAAGGGATGGGTGAGGATACAGTAGGTGAGGGGAGAGGACCCTGCCGACGAGGGCTCACAGTCTACAAGGGATGGGTGAGGATACAGTAGGAGAGGAGAGAGGACCCTGCCCACGAGGGGCTCACAGTCTACAAGGGATGGATGAGGATACAGTAGGTCAGGAGAGAGGACCCTGCCCATGAGGGTTCACAGCCTACAAGGGATGAGTGAGGATACAGTAGGTGAGGAGAGAGGACCCTGCCCACAAGGGATCACAGTCTACAAGGGATGGGTGAGGATACAGTAGGTGAGGAGAGAGGACCCTGCCCACGAGGGCTCACAGTCTACAAGGGATAGGTGAGGGTACAATAGGTGAGGAGAGAGGAACCTGCCCACGAGGGCTCACAGTCTACAAGGGATGGGTGAGGATACAGTAGGAGAGGAGGGAGGACCCTGCCCACGAGGGCTCACAATCTACAAGGGGTGGGTGAGGACATAGTAGGAGAGGAGAGAGGACCCTGCCCACGAGGGCTCTTAGTCTACAAGGGATGGGTGAGGATACAGTAGGTGAGGGGAGAGGACCCAGCCCATGAGGGCTCACAGTCTACAAGGGATGGGTGAGGATACAGTAGGTGAGGGGAGAGGACCCTGCCCACGAGGGCTCACAGTCTACAAGGGATGGGTGAGGATACAGTAGGTGAGGAGAGAGGATCCTGCCCACGAGGGCTCACAGTCTACAAGGGATGGGTGAGGGTACAATAGGTGAGGAGAGAGGACCCTGCCCACGAGGGCTCACAGTCTACAAGGGATGGGTGAGGATACAGTAGGAGAGGAGGGAGGACCCTGCCCACGAGGGCTCACAATCTACAAGGGGTGGGTGAGGACATAGTAGGAGAGGAGAGAGGACCCTGCCCACGAGGGCTCTTAGTCTACAAGGGATGGGTGAGGATACAGTAGGTGAGGGGAGAGGACCCAGCCCATGAGGGCTCACAGTCTACAAGGGATGGGTGAGGATACAGTAGGTGAGGGGAGAGGACCCTGCCCACGAGGGCTCACAGTCTACAAGGGATGGGTGAGGATACAGTAGGTGAGGAGAGAGGATCCTGCCCACGAGGGCTCACAGTCTACAAGGGATGGGTGAGGATACAGTAGGTGAGGGGAGAGGACCCTGCCCACGAGGGCTCACAGTCTACAAGGGATGGGTGAGGATACAGTAGGTGAGGGGAGAGGACCCTGCCCACGAGGGCTCACAGTCTACAAGGGATGGGTGAGGGTACAATAGGTGAGGAGAGAGGACCCTGCCCACGAGGGCTCACAGTCTACAAGGGATGGGTGAGGATACAGTAGGAGAGGAGGGAGGACCCTGCCCACGAGGGCTCACAGTCTACAAGGGATGGGTGAGGACATAGTAGGAGAGGAGAGAGGACCCTGCCCACGAGGGCTCTTTATCTACAAGGGATGGGTGAGGATACAGTAGATGAGGAGAGGGGACCCTGCCCACGAGGGCTCACAGTCTACAAGGGGTGGGTGAAGGTTCCCTATACGTGGAGGCCTGAGGTGTGGAAGCCAATATGGCTGCTCTTCATCAGCTCTTTTCCAGGCTGGGAGTCTTTCTCTGCTTCGCCTTCATGTGAGCAGATTTTATTATTCAGGATTTTGGAAAAGTTGGATAAAACCCCAGAAAAGCTGCAGAGCCAAGAACACTGATTGGCTGAATTCACACAGAGCGTCTGTGCTCAGTTTCTGGCTGATCTGTCTTTGGTGCAGTTTCTGGGCCAAAAATGGATCCTCTTTTTGCAAAAGCATCACAGACCCTTTGTCCGTCTGTCTGTGCTTCTTTCTTGCCGTTTTCGGGGACACAAACAGACAGACACTTACTTACCCTCCTCGGCAATCCCACAGTGAGCCCCGGTATGTCTTCCTCCCGGGCACCAGCAGGACCTGTGGGTAGTGAGTACGGTACTTCCGGAACCTGTGTCCCATGTGACTGAGTCACATGATGAGTCACATGGTGCCAGGTCCTGGAAGTACCGTACTGACTGCCCACAGGTCCTGCTGGTGCCCGGGAGGAAGACATCAGCTGGGCTCACTGTGGGATCGTGGGGAGGGTAGGTAATGGAGTGTTTGGAACCTGTGGCTAGTCAGTACAGTACTTCCAGGACCTGTGTCCCATGTGACTGAGTCACATGATGAGTCACATGGTGCCAGGTCCTGGAAGTACTGTACTGACTGCCCACAGGTCCTGCTGGTGCCCGGGAGGAAGACATCAGCGGGGCTCACTGTGGGATCGTGGGGAGGGTAGGTAATGGAGTGTTTGGAACCTGTGGCTAGTCAGTACAGTACTTCCAGGACCTGTGTCCCATGTGACTGAGTCACATGATGAGTGAGTCACATGGTGCCAGGTCCTGGAAGTACCGTACTGACTGCCCACAGGTCCTGCTGGTGCCCGGGAGGAAGACATCAGCGGGGCTCACTGTGGGATCGTGGGGAGGGTAAGTAATGGAGTGTTTGGAACCTGTGGCTAGTCAGTACAGTACTTCCAGGACCTGTGTCCCATGTGACTGAGTCACATGATGAGTCACATGGTGCCAGGTCCTGGAAGTACCGTACTGACTGCCCACAGGTCCTGCTGGTGCCCGGGAGGAAGACATCAGCGGGGCTCACTGTGAGATCGTGGGGAGGGTAGGTAATGGAGTGTTTGGAACCTGTGGCTAGTCAGTACAGTACTTCCAGGACCTGTGTCCCATGTGACTGAGTCACATGATGAGTGAGTCACATGGTGCCAGGTCCTGGAAGTACCGTACTGACTGCCCACAGGTCCTGCTGGTGCCCGGGAGGAAGACATCAGCGGGGCTCACTGTGGGATCGTGGGGAGGGTAAGTAATGGAGTGTTTGGAACCTGTGGCTAGTCAGTACAGTACTTCCAGGACCTGTGTCCCATGTGACTGAGTCACATGATGAGTCACATGGTGCCAGGTCCTGGAAGTACCGTACTGACTGCCCACAGGTCCTGCTGGTGCCCGGGAGGAAGACATCAGCGGGGCTCACTGTGGGATCGCGGGGAGGGTAAGTAATGGAGTTTGGAATGATAAACGGAGCAGCAATTGATGCTCATTATTTTCTGCAGCAATAACGCAGCGTCTGAACAGCAAATTGAGAACCTCGTTCACTTTGCTGCGGCCACTGATCCGTTTTTGGTTCAGTTTAAGAAAAATACGCAGCACGAAAAGTCGCTCAGAACCGTCCAGTGTGAACGAGACCATTACGTCTCATCTACTTAGGTGACTGATGAGCAATGTCGGAGTCACTGAGCGGTGGACGGAGGGACGCTGCATGGAGCGTGGTCTCGTTCTAGGGTTCTATCCAGACCTCGATGTTTATTCCAGTCTTTGTCATGCAGAAGCGATTGTATCCTATAGCGTTCGCCTTCCATAGCACAAAGGTTGTGACAACAGAAAGTAAGAGGACACCGCTGAGCTCATAAAACATGGATGATCCGGCAGGACAGACCTGTAACCGAACCCCGGAGCAGGACAGGTGGACGCCTGGGACAACATTATCCGCTGGACGGCAGATCGGAGGCCGCCATTAATCTACTACATGCTGCCGCCACTCTACACCTTCCTCTGTGACAGGTAACAGTAGAAAGTCTCCGGGGGGGGGGGTCACATCTCATCACTTGGTCCAGGATCATGGCGGCACCGCGCTCTACTGTATCCATCGTGATCATAGCATAAGGCTGTAATTAATGTCAGACCCCTCCCTGGATCGTCCCGGGCTCAGGTGTGTGCAGACGTCTATTACTGCTATACTGTCCCTACATGTTTGGGAAATTACAACCAACTCCACTCTCTACTGAGTGTTTGGCGTTAGTGATTCCCAGAGGACACACATCCATAGTGTGAGTGATTCCCAGAGGACACACATCCATAGTGTGAGTGATTCCCAGAGGAGACACATCCATAGTGTGAGTGATTCCCAGAGGACACACATCCATAGTGTGAGTGATTCCCAGAGGACACACATCCATAGTGTGAGTGATTCCCAGAGGACACACATCCATACTGTGAGTGATTCCCAGAGGACACACATCCATAGTGTGAGTGATTCCCAGAGGAGACACATCCATACTGTGAGTGATTCCCAGAGGAGACACATCCATAGTGTGAGTGATTCCCAGAGGACACACATCCATAGTGTGAGTGATTCCCAGAGAACACACATCCATACTGTGAGTAATTCCCAGAGGACACACATCCATAGTGTGAGTGATTCCCAGAGGAGACACATCCATAGCGTTAGTGATTCCCAGAGGACACACATCCATAGTGTGAGTGATTCCCAGAGGACACACATCCATAGTGTGAGTGATTCCCAGAGGACACACATCCATAGTGTGAGTGATTCCCAGAGGACACACATCCATAGTGTGAGTGATTCCCAGAGGACACACATCCATAGTGTGAGTGATTCCCAGAGGACACACATCCATAGTGTGAGTGATTCCCAGAGGAGACACATCCATAGTGTGAGTGATTCCCAGAGGAGACACATCCATACTGTGAGTGATTCCCAGAGGACACACATCCATACTGTGAGTGATTCCCAGAGGACACATCAATGCCAGATAGTGTGAGTGATTCCCAGAGGACACACATCCATAGTGTGAGTGATTCCCAGAGGAGACACATCCATAGTGTGAGTGATTCCCAGAGGACACACATCCATAGTGTGAGTGATTCCCAGAGGAGACACATCCATAGTGTGAGTTGATTCCCAGAGGAACACATCCATAGTGTGAGTGATTCCCAGAGGACACACATCCATAGTGTGAGTGATTCCCAGAGGACACACATCCATATTGTGAGTGATTCCCAGAGGAGACCATCCATATGTGAGTGATTCCCAGAGGACACACATCCATAGTGTGAGTGATCCCAGGAACACACATCCATAGTGTGATTTTCCCAGAGGAACACATCCATATGTGAGTATTCCCAGAGGACACACTCCATATGTGAGTGATTCCCAGAGGAACACATCCATTGTGAGTGATTCCCAGAGGACACACATCCATATGTGAGGATTCCCGAGGACACACATCCATGGTGAGTGATTCCCAGAGGACACAATCCATATGTGAGTGATTCCCAGGAGACACAATCCATAGTGTAGTGATTCCCAGAGGACACACATCCATGTGTGTGAGTGAAATCCAAGGAGGACTCCATAGTGTGAAATCCCAAGTGAGTAAGCCATATGTGAGTGATTCCCAGAGGACACACATCCATATGTGAGTGATTCCCAGGACGAACATCCATAGTGTGTGATTCCCAAGGAACACATATAGTGTGAGATTCCCAAGGAGACACATCATATGTGATGATTCCCAGAGGACGACACATCCATAGTGTGAGTGATTCCAAGGAACACATCCATAGTTGGGATTCCCAAGGGGACACATCCATGTGTAGTGATTCCCAGAGAACACCATATGTGAGTGATTCCCAGAGGAACACAACTATGTGAGGATATCCCAAGGAGGATCCAAGGGTTGAGTGATTTCCCAGAGGACACAAAAAAAAAAAAAAAAAAAAAAAAAAAAAAAAAAAAAAAAAAAAAAAAAAAAAAAAAAAAAAAAAAAAAAAAAAAAAAAAAAAAAAAAAAAAAAAAAAAAAAAAAAAAAAAAAAAAAAAATCAAGTGAGTGATTCCAGAGGACACATCATATCTGAGGACATTCCAAGTGGATCCGACAATCATACGTGAGTGATTCCCAAGGGGACACATCCATAGTGTGAGTGATTCCCAAGGACACATCCATAGTGTGAGTGATTCCAGAGGACACACATCCATGTGTGAGTGATTCCCAGGACACACAAGTGGATGATTCAGAGGCACAATCCCATGGAGTGATTCCATAGGACACACATCCCATGGGAGTGATTCCAGAGTATCCCATAGTGAGGACATCCAGGGAGGATCAAACATCCTTAGTGAGTGATTCCAGAGGACACACATCCAAGTGATTGAGGAACTCCATAGTGTGAGTTGATTCCCAGAGGAGACACATCCATAGTGTGAGTGATTC
Organism: Allobates femoralis; assembly: GCA_033576535.1. Taxonomy (NCBI): domain Eukaryota; kingdom Metazoa; phylum Chordata; class Amphibia; order Anura; family Aromobatidae; genus Allobates; species Allobates femoralis. The sequence goes on from JARQOC010000001.1 coordinate 630,460,596, forward strand.
CCAGAGGACACACATCCATAGTGTGAGTGATTCCCAGAGGACACACATCCATAGTGTGAGTGATTCCCAGAGGAACACATCCATAGTGTGAGTGATTCCAGAGGACACACATCCATAGTGTGAGTGATTCCCAGAGGACACAATCCATACTGTGAGTGATTCCCAGAGGACACATCCATAGTGTGAGTGATTCCCAGAGGAACACATCCATATGTGAGTGATTCCCAGAGGACGACACATCCATATGTGAGTGATTCCCAGAGGGACACATCCATAGTGTGAGTGATTCCAGAGGACACACATCCATAGTGTGAGTGATTCCCAGAGGACACACATCCATAGTGTGAGTGATTCCCAGAGGACACACATCCATATGTGAGTGATTCCCAGAGGACACACATCCATATGTGAGTGATTCCAGAGGACACACATCCATATGTGAGTGATTCCCAGAGGAACACATCCATAGTGTGAGTGATTCCCAGAGGACACCATCCATATGTGAGTGATTCCCAGAGGACACACATCCATAGTGTGAGTGATTCCCAGAGGACACACATCCATAGTGTGAGTGATTCCAGAGGACACACATCCATAGTGTGAGTGATTCCCAGAGGACACACATCCATAGTGTGAGTGATTCCCAGAGGAGACACATCCATAGTGTGAGTGATTCCCAGAGGACACACATCCATATGTGAGTGATTCCCAGAGGAACACATCCATATGTGAGTGATTCCCAGAGGACACACATCCATAGTGTGAGTGATTCCCAGAGGAAGACACATCCATATGTGAGTGATTCCCAGAGGAACACATCCATAGTGTGAGTGATTCCCAGAGGAGACACATCCATAGTGTGAGTGATTCCCAGAGGAACACATCCATAGTGTGAGTGATTCCCAGAGGACACACATCCATAGTGTGAGTGATTCCCAGAGGAACACATCCATAGTGTGAGTGATTCCCAGAGGACACACATCCATAGTGTGAGTGATTCCCAGAGGACACACATCCATATGTGAGTGATTCCCAGAGGAGACACATCCATAGTGTGAGTGATTCCCAGAGGACACACATCCATAGTGTGAGTGATTCCCAGAGGAACACATCCATAGTGTGAGTGATTCCCAGAGGAACACATCCATAGTGTGAGTGATTCCCAGAGGACACACATCCATACTGTGAGTGATTCCCAGAGGACACACATCCATAGTGTGGTGATTCCCAGAGGAGACACATCCATAGTGTGAGTGATTCCCAGAGGACACACATCCATAGTGTGAGTGATTCCCAGAGGGAACACATCCATAGTGTGAGTGATTCCCAGAGGAGACACATCCATATGTGAGTGATTCCCAGAGGACACACATCCATAGTGTGAGTGATTCCAGAGGAACACATCCATAGTGTGAGTGATTCCCAGAGGACACACATCCATAGTGTGAGTGATTCCCAGAGGACACACATCCATAGTGTGAGTGATTCCCAGAGGACACACATCCATAGTGTGAGTGATTCCCAGAGGACACACATCCATAGTGTGAGTGATTCCCAGAGGACACACATCCATAGTGTGAGTGATTCCCAGAGGAACACATCCATAGTGTGAGTGATTCCCAGAGGAGACACATCCATACTGTGAGTGATTCCCAGAGGAGACACATCCATAGTGTGAGTGATTCCCAGAGGACACATCCATAGTGTGAGTGATTCCCAGAGGACACACATCCATAGTGTGAGTGATTCCCAGAGGACACATCCATAGTGTGAGTGATTCCCAGAGGACACACATCCATAGTGTGAGTGATTCCCAGAGGAGACACATCCATAGTGTGAGTGATTCCCAGAGGAGACACATCCATATGTGAGTGATTCCCAGAGGACACACATCCATATGTGAGTGATTCCCAGAGGACACACATCCATACTGTGAGTGATTCCAGAGGAGACACATCCATAGTGTGAGTGATTCCCAGAGGACACACATCCATAGTGTGAGTGATTCCAGAGGCAACACATCCATATGTGAGTGATTCCCAGAGGAGCACACATCCATAGTGTGAGTGATTCCCAGAGGAGACACATCCATATGTGAGTGATTCCCAGAGGAGACACATCCATAGTGTGAGTGATTCCCAGAGGACACACATCCATAGTGTGAGTGATTCCCAGAGGACACACATCCATAGTGTGAGTGATTCCCAGAGGAACACATCCATAGTGTGAGTGATTCCCAGAGGACACACATCCATATGTGAGTGATTCCCAGAGGAACACATCCATAGTGTGAGTGATTCCCAGAGGACACACATCCATACTGTGAGTGATTCCCAGAGGACACACATCCATAGTGTGAGTGATTCCCAGAGGAACACATCCATACTGTGAGTGATTCCAGAGGAACACATCCATAGTGTGAGTGATTCCCAGAGGACACACATCCATAGTGTGAGTGATTCCCAGAGGACACACATCCATAGTGTGAGTGATTCCCAGAGGAACACATCCATAGTGTGAGTGATTCCCAGAGGAGACACATCCATAGTGTGAGTGATTCCCAGAGGAGACACATCCATAGTGTGAGTGATTCCCAGAGGAACACATCCATATGTGAGTGATTCCAGAGGACACACATCCATATGTGAGTGATTCCCAGAGGAGACACATCCATACTGTGAGTGATTCCAGAGGACACATCCATAGTGTGAGTGATTCCCAGAGGAGACACATCCATAGTGTGAGTGATTCCAGAGGACACACATCCATACTGTGAGTGATTCCCAGAGGAGACACATCCATAGTGTGAGTGATTCCCAGAGGAACACATCCATAGTGTGAGTGATTCCGAGGAGACACATCCATAGTGTGAGTGATTCCCAGAGGACACACATCCATAGTGTGAGTGATTCCCAGAGGACACACATCCATAGTGTGAGTGATTCCCAGAGGACACACATCCATAGTGTGAGTGATTCCAGAGGAGACACATCATAGTGTGAGTGATTCCCAGAGGAACACATCCATAGTGTGAGTGATTCCCAGAGGACACACATCCATACTGTGAGTGATTCCCAGAGGACACACATCCAATATAGTGTGAGTGATTCCCAGAGGACACACATCCATACTGTGAGTGATTCCCAGAGGAGCACACATCCATAGTGTGAGTGATTCCCAGAGGACACACATCCATAGTGTGAGTGATTCCCAGAGGAACACATCCATACTGTGAGTGATTCCCAGAGGACACACATCCATAGTGTGAGTGATTCCCAGAGGACACACATCCATAGTGTGAGTGATTCCCAGAGGACACACATCCATAGTGTGAGTGATTCCCAGAGGAACACATCCATAGTGTGAGTGATTCCCAGAGGAGACACATCCATAGTGTGAGTGATTCCCAGAGGACACACATCCATATGTGAGTGATTCCCAGAGGACACACATCCATAGTGTGAGTGATTCCCAGAGGAGACACATCCATAGTGTGAGTGATTCCCAGAGGAGACACATCCAAGTATGTGAGTGATTCCCAGAGGACACACATCCATAGTGTGAGTGATTCCCAGAGGACACACATCCATAGTGTGAGTGATTCCCAGAGGAGACACATCCATAGTGTGAGTGATTCCCAGAGGACACACATCCATAGTGTGAGTGATTCCCAGAGGACACACATCCATACTGTGAGTGATTCCCAGAGGACACACATCCATAGTGTGAGTGATTCCCAGAGGAGAACACATCCATACTGTGAGTGATTCCCAGAGGACACACATCCATATTGTGAGTGATTCCCAGAGGAGCACACATCCATACTGTGAGTGATTCCCAGAGGACACACATCCATAGTGTGAGTGATTCCCAGAGGAGACACATCCATAGTGTGAGTGATTCCAGAGGAGACACATCCATAGTGTGAGTGATTCCCCGAGGACACACATCCATAGTGTGAGTGATTCCCAGAGGACACACATCCATACTGTGAGTGATTCCCAGAGGAGACACATCCATAGTGTGAGTGATTCCCAGAGACACACATCCATACTGTGAGTGATTCCCAGAGGAGACACATCCATAGTGTGAGTGATTCCCAGAGGACACACATCCATATGTGAGTGATTCCCAGAGGAACACATCCATATGTGAGTGATTCCCAGAGGGACACACATCCATAGTGTGAGTGATTCCCAGAGGACACACATCCATAGTGTGAGTGATTCCCAGAGGACACACATCATAGTGTGAGTGATTCCCAGAGGAGACACATCCATACTGTGAGTGATTCCCAGAGGACACACATCCATAGTGTGAGTGATTCCCAGAGGACACACATCCATAGTGTGAGTGATTCCCAGAGGACACACATCCATAGTGTGAGTGATTCCCAGAGGAGACACATCCATAGTGTGAGTGATTCCCAGAGGAGACACATCATGTATGATCCGAGTGAATTCCAGGAAGAACCATCCATAGTGTGAGTGGATTCCCAGAGGACACACATCCATAGTGTGAGTGATTCCCAGAGGAACACATCCATAGTGTGAGTGATTCCCAGAGGAGACACATCCATATGTGAGTGATTCCCAGAGGAACACATCCATATGTGAGTGATTCCCAGAGGACACACATCCATAGTGTGAGTGATTCCCAGAGGACACATCCATAGTGTGAGTGATTCCCAGAGGACACACATCCATACTGTGAGTGATTCCCAGAGGAGACACATCCATAGTGTGAGTGATTCCCAGAGGAGACACATCCATATGTGAGTGATTCCCAGAGGACACACATCCATAGTGTGAGTGATTCCCAGAGGAGACACACATCCATAGTGTGAGTGATTCCCAGAGGACACAATCCATAGTGTGAGTGATTCCCAGAGGACACACATCCATAGTGTGAGTGAATTCCCAGAGGACACACATCCATAGTGTGAGTGATTCCCAGAGGAACACATCCATATGTGAGTGATTCCAGAGGACACACATCCATAGTGTGAGTGATTCCCAGAGGAACACATCCATATGTGAGTGATTCCCAGAGGAACACATCCATAGGTGAGTGATTCCCAGAGGAGACACATCCATAGTGTGAGTGATTCCCAGAGGAACACATCCATAGTGTGAGTGATTCCCAGAGGAGACACATTCCGATATCGAGGATTCAGGACACATCCATAGTGTGAGTGATTCCCAGAGGACACACATCCATATGTGAGTGATTCCCAGAGGACGACACATCCATAGTGTGAGTGATTCCCAAGGACACACATCCATATGTGAGTGATTCCCAGAGGAACACATCCATAGTGTGAGTGATTCCCAGAGGAGCACACATCCATAGTGTGAGTGATTCCCAGAGGAGACACATCCATAGTGTGAGTGATTCCCAGAGGACACACATCCATACTGTGAGTGATTCCCAGAGGAGACACATCCATATGTGAGTGATTCCCAGAGGGGACACATCCATAGTGTGAGTGATTCCCAGAGGACACACATCCATAGTGTGAGTGATTCCCAGAGGACACACATCCATATGTGAGTGATTCCCAGAGGACAACATCCATATGTGAGTGATTCCCAGAGGAACACATCCATAGTGTGAGTGATTCCCAGAGGAACACATCCATATGTGAGTGATTCCCAGAGGAACACATCCATATGTGAGTGATTCCAGAGGACACACATCCATATGTGAGTGATTCCCAGAGGACACACATCCATATGTGAGTGATTCCAGAGGACACACATCCATATGTGAGTGATTCCCAGAGGAGACACATCCATACTGTGAGTGATTCCCAGAGGACACACATCCATAGTGTGAGTGATTCCCAGAGACACACATCCATATGTGAGTGATTCCCAGAGGAACACATCCATATGTGAGTGATTCCCAGAGGAACACATCCATATGTGAGTGATTCCCAGAGGAACACATCCATAGTGTGAGTGATTCCCAGAGGAACACATCCATATGTGAGTGATTCCAGAGGACACACATCCATATGTGAGTGATTCCCAGAGGACACACATCCATATGTGAGTGATTCCAGAGGAACACATCCATATGTGAGTGATTCCCAGAGGAACACATCCATATGTGAGTGTTGAGCATCCATGGAGTGATGAGGACACACATCCATAGTGTGAGTGATTCCCAGAGGAACACATCCATAGTGTGAGTGATTCCCAGAGGACACATCCATAGTGTGAGTGATTCCCAGAGGACACACATCCATATGTGAGTGATTCCCAGAGGAGACACATCCATAGTGTGAGTGATTCCCAGAGGACACACATCCATAGTGTGAGTGATTCCAGAGGAGACACATCCATAGTGTGAGGATCCCAGAGGACACACATCCATAGTGTGAGTGATTCCCAGAGGAACACATCCATATGTGAGTGATTCCCAGAGGAGACACATCCATATGTGAGTGATTCCCAGAGGACACACTCCATAGTGTGAGTGATTCCCAGAGACACACATCCATATGTGAGTGATTCCCAGAGGACACATCCATATGTGAGTGATTCCCAGAGGACACACACCATATGTGAGTGATTCCAGAGGAGACACATCCATAGTGTGAGTGATTCCCAGAGGAACACATCCATAGTGTGAGTGATTCCCAGAGGAACACATCCATATGTGAGTGATTCCAGAGGAACACATCCATAGTGTGAGTGATTCCAGAGGAACACATCCATATGTGAGTGATTCCCAGAGGACACAATCCATATGTGAGTGATTCCCAGAGGAACATCCATATGTGAGTGATTCCAGAGGACACACATCCATAGTGTGAGTGATTCCCAGAGGACACACATCCATATGTGAGTGATTCCCAGAGGAACACATCCATATGTGAGTGATTCCAGAGGAGACACATCCATATGTGAGTGATTCCAGAGGAACACATCCATATGTGAGTGATTCCCAGAGGAGACACATCCATATGTGAGTGATTCCCAAGGAGAACACATATGTGAGTGATTCCAGAGACACATCCATATGTGAGTGATTCCCAAGGACAATCCATATGTGAGTGATTCCAGAGACACATCATATGTGAGTGATTCCCAGAGGAACACATCCATATGTATGATTCCAAGGACACACATCCTATGTGAGTGATTCCCAGAGGACACATCATATGTGAGATTCAGAGGAACACATCCATATGTGAGTGATTCCCAGAGACACATCCTAGTGTGAGTGATTCCCAGAGGACACACATCCATATGTGAGTGATTCCAGGGAACACATCCATATGTGAGTGATCCCAGGGAACACATCAAGTGTAGTGATCCGAGGAACAATCATAGGGAGTGTCCAGAGGACACATCCATATTGAGGATTCCAGAGGAACACATCATTGTGTGATTCGAGGAACACATCATATGTGAGTGTCCAGAGAACAATCCATATGTGAGGATTCGAGGAGACACATCCATATGTAGTGATTCCAGAGGACACATCCATAGTGTGATATCCAGAGGAACCATCCATATGTGAGTGATTCCAGAGGACACATCCATAGTAGTGATTCCAGAGGAACACTCATATGTAGTGTTCCCAGAGGAACACATCCTTGTGAGGATTCAGAGACACATCCAATGTGGTGATTCCCAGGAACACATCCTATGTAGTGATTCCCAAGAAACATCCTAGTGTAGTATCCAGGAACACATCATAGTGTGAGTGATTCCCAAGGAGAACATCATATGTGAGTGATTCCAGAGGAACACATCCATATGTAGTGATTCCAGGGAACACATCCATAGTGTGATGATTCAGAGGAGACCATCTATGTGAGTGATTCAGAGACACATCCATATGTGAGTATTCCAGAGGACACCATCCATATGTGAGTGATTCCCAGAGAGACACATCCATATGTGAGTGATTCCGAGGACCACATCATATGTGAGTGATTCAGAGGACACATCCAATGTATGATTCCCAGAGGAACACATCCATATGTGAGTGATTCCAGAGGACACATCCATATGTGATGATTCCCAGGACACACATCATATGTGATGATTCCCAGAGGACACACATCCATATGTGAGTGATTCCAGAGGAACACATCCATATGTGAGTGATTCCCAGAGGAACACACCATAGTGTGAGTGTTCCCAAGAACACATCCATTGTGAGTGATTCCAAGACACTCCTATGTGAGTGATTCCGGGAACACATCCATATGGAGTGATCAGAGGACCACATCCATATGTGAGTGATTCCCAGAGGACAACATATGTGAGTGATCCGAGGACACAATCCTATGTGATGATTCCAGAGGAACACATCCATAGTAGTGATTCCAGAGGAACACATCCATATGTGAGTGATTCCCAGAGACACATCCAATGTGAGTGATTCAAGGAACACATCCATATGTGAGTGATTCCCAGAGGAACACATCCATATGTGAGTGATTCCAGAGAAACATCATATGTGAGTGATTCCAGAGGACACAATCATTGTGAGGATTCCCAGGACAACATCCATATGTGAGTGATTCCAGAGGACACACATCCATATGTGAGTGATCCAAGGAGACACATCCTATGTGAGTGATCAGAGGAACACATCCATATGTGAGTGATTCCCAGGGAAACATCATAGTGTGAGTGATCCCAGAGGACACACATCCATATGTGATGATTCCAAGGACACACATCCATATGTGAGGATTCCCAAGGAACACATCTATGTGGTGATTCCAAGAACAATCCATAGTGTGAGTGTTCAGAGGAACACATCCATAGTGTGGTGATTCCAGAGGAACACATCCATAGGTGAGTGATTCCGAGGAACACATCATATGTGAGTGATTCCAAGGAACACATCCATATGTGATGATCCAGAGGAACACATCCATATGAGTGATCCGAGGACATCCATATGTGAGTGATCAGGAACCATCTATGTGATATCCAGACACTCCAAGTGAGGTTCAGAGACACATCATGTGAGTGATTCAGAACACCCATATGTATGTCCAGGAATCATAGTTGTATTCAAGAACATCATTGTAGTGTCCAGGGACACCAATGTGATGATTCCAGAGGAACACACATTGTGAGGTTCCAGGGAACATCCATATGTGAGTGTTCGAGAAACACCAATGTAGTTCCCAGAGGACACTCATATGTGGTGATTCCAGGACAATCTATGTGTGATTCCAGGAACACACTATGTGAGTGATCAGAGACCATCCTGTGGTATTCCCAGAGAACACATCCTATGTGTGATTCCAGAGGAACACATCATAGGTAGTATTCCAGAGACAATCAGTGAGTGATTCCAGAGACACAATCCAGTGTAGTGATTCCCAGACACATTGTGTGTTCCAGGACATCTATTGATATTCCGAGAACACTCCATTGGATCAAGGACAATCATAGTGTGAGTGATTCAACATCATGTGGTGTCCGAGACAATCCTATGTGAGTGTCCAGGAACACTCCATTGTGTGATTCAGAGACACACCATATGAGTGATTCAGAGACCATCCATATGTGAGTGATCAGAGACACTCCATATGTATGTTCCCAGACACACATGTGAGTGATCCAGGACACATCCATATGTGAGATCCAAGGACACATCTAGTGAGTATCCAGAGACACTCCATAGTGATGATTCCGAGACACATCCAAGTGAGTGTCCAGAGGACCATCATATGTGATCAAGACACATCCAAGTGAGATCCAGACAATCATGTGGTGATCCAGAACACATGATGTTCCAGAGAACAATCATATGTGAGATCCAGGAAACACTTGTAGTGATCAAGACACCATGAGTGTTCCAGAGACACATCCAATGGAGTGTCCAGAGGAAATCATATGGAGTGATTCCAGGAACACATCAGTGATGATCCAGGAACAATCTTGTGAGTGTCGGGAACCATCCTATGTGTGATCCAGAGGAACACCATATGTGAGGATTCAGAGGAACAATCATTGTGATGTTCCAGGACACATCCATTGGTGTCCAAGGACCATCTAGTAGGATTCAGGAAACATCAAGTTGAGTGATAGAGGAGACACATCTGTGAGTGATCCAAGACACATCATTGTGAGTATTCAAGAACACATCCTTGTGTGATTCAGAGGCACATATGTGATGATTCCAGACACATCATATGGAGTGATCAAAACACATCCATTGTGAGTGATTCCCGAGAAATCTATGTGAGTGATTCAAGACATCCATTTATGATCAGAAACACTGTGAGTGATTCAGAGAACATCATATGATTTCAGAGAGAACATCATATGTGTGATCAGAGAACACATCCAATGTATTCCCAGAGACATCCTAGGTGTGATTCCCGGACCCACATGTGTGTAGAACACATCTATGTGATATTCCAGAGAACACATTGATGATTCCAAGAACAATCATATGTAGTTCAGAACACATCTATTGAGTATTCCAGGACATCAAGGTGATTCAGGACACTCATGTGGTGATCCAGAGACATCCATGTAGTGTTCAAGGAAAATCATGGTGATGAACCAGATAGACACATCATATTAGTGTCCCAAGGACAACCATTGTAGTGATCCCAAGAACACCTATGTAGTGATCCAGAGAACATCCAAGGATATTCCAAGAAACCAAGTGTAGTATCCGAGACACATCCATAGTGAGTATCAGAGAACACATCTATTGATATCAGACACATCATAGTGATGTTCCAAGACCACATGATGATTCCAAGGAAACCATATGGTGATTCCCAAGAACACATCATATTGAGTGATTCAGACACTCCTATAGTGTCAGGAACTCATAGTGTGATCAGAGACACATCCTGTATGATTCAAGGAAACATCTATGTAGCAGAGACACACATCCATACTGTGAGGATTCCAGAGGACACATCCATATGTGATGATTCCCAGGGACCACATCCATATGTGAGTGATTCCAGAGGAGACACATCCATATGTGAGTGATTCCCAGAGGACACACATCCATATGGAGTGATTCCCAGAGGAACACATCCATATGTGATGATCCAGAGGAACACATCATAGTGTGAGATTCCAAGGACATCTATGTGAGTGTTCAGGGAACAATCCATGTGAGTGATCAGAGAAACATCCAGTGAGTGATTCCCAGACAATCTATGTGGTGTTCCCAGGAACAATCCATGTGAGTATTCCCAAGAAACATCCATATGTTGATTCAAGCACATCCATTGTGAGTGATTCAGAGAACACATAGGGATACCAAGGACAACTCATGGATGATCCAGAGGACACACATATTAGTGATTCAGGGAGACACATCATTGGTGATCAAGGAACCTCAATGTGTGATCAAGACACCATTGAGTGATTCCGAGAGACACATCCATCAGAGGACACACATCCATAGTGTGAGTGATTCCCAGAGGAGACACATCCATAGTGTGAGTGATTCCCAGAGGACACACATCCATAGTGTGAGTGATTCCCAGAGGAGACACATCCATAGTGTGAGTGATTCCCAGAGGAGCACACATCCATAGTGTGAGTGATTCCCAGAGGAGACACATCCATAGTGTGAGTGATTCCCAGAGGACACACATCCATACTGTGAGTGATTCCCAGAGGAACACATCCATAGTGTGAGTGATTCCCAGAGGACACACATCCATAGTGTGAGTGATTCCCAGAGGAACACATCCATACTGTGAGTGATTCCCAGAGGACACACATCCATACTGTGAGTGATTCCCAGAGGACACACATCCATACTGTGAGTGATTCCCAGAAGGAGACACATCCATATGTGAGTGATTCCCAGAGGACACACATCCATAGTGTGAGTGATTCCCAGAGGACACACATCCATACTGTGAGTGATTCCCAGAGGACACATCCATAGTGTGAGTGATTCCCAGAGGAGACACATCCATACTGTGAGTGATTCCCAGAGGACACACATCCATAGTGTGAGTGATGAACACATCCATATGTGAGTGATTCCAGAGGACACATCCATAGTGTGAGTGATTCCCGAGGAACACATCCATATGTGAGTGATTCCCAGAGGACCACATCCATAGTGTGAGTGATTCCCAGAGGACACACATCCATATGTGAGTGATTCCAGAGACACACATCCATATGTGAGTGATTCCCAGAGGACACCATCCATATGTGAGTGATTCCCAGAGGAGACACATCCATATGTGAGTGATTCCAGAGGAACACATCCATAGTGTGAGTGATTCCCAGGGAACACATCCATAGTGTGATATCCAGAGGAACACATCCATAGTGTGAGTGATTCCAGAGGACACACATATAGTGTGAGTGATTCCCAGGGAACACATCCAATGTGAGTGATTCCCAAGGAGACACATCCATAGTGTGTGATTCCCAGAGGAACACATCCATAGTGTGAGTGATTCCCAGAGGAGACACATCCATATGTGAGTGATTCCCAGAGGAACACATCCATATGTGAGTGATTCCAGAGGAACACATCCATAGTGTGAGTGATTCCCAGAGGAACACATCCATATGTGAGTGATTCCCAGAGGACACACATCCATATGTGAGTGATTCCCAGAGGACACACATCATATGTGAGTGATTCCAGAGGACACACATCCATAGTGAGTGATTCCAGAGGAACACATCCATAGTGTGAGTGATTCCCAGAGGAACACATCCATATGTGAGTGATTCCCAGAGGAACACATCCATAGTGTGAGTGATTCCAGAGGAACACATCCATGTGAGTGATTCCCAGAGGCACACATCCATAGTGTGAGTGATTCCAGAGGAACACATCCATATGTGAGTGATTCCCAGAGGAACACATCCATATGTGAGTGATTCCCAGAGGAACACATCCATATGTGAGTGATTCCCAGAGAACACATCCATATGTGAGTGATTCCCAGAGGAACACATCCATTGTGAGTGATTCCCAGAGGAACACACCATATGTGAGTGATTCCAGAGGAACACATCATAGTGTGAGTGATTCCAGAGGAGACACATCTAGTGTGAGGAAATTCCAGAGGACGACACATCCATATGTGAGTGATTCCCAGAGGAACACATCCATATGTGAGTGATTCCAGAGGAACACATCCATAGTGTGAGTGATTCCAGAGGACACACATCATAGTGTGAGTGATTCCCAGAGGGACACATCCATAGTGTGAGTGATTCCCAGAGGAACACATCCATATGTGATGATTCCAGGACACATCCATAGTGTGAGTGATTCCAAGGACACATCCATACTGTGTGATTCCAGGACACATCCATATGTGAGTGATCCAGAGGAGACCATCCATGTGAGTGATTCCCAGAGGAGCAATCCATAGTGAGTGATTCCCAGAGGAATCCCACATCCATACTGTGAGTGATTCCCAGAGGAGACACACCATATGTGGTGATTCCCAGAGGAACACATCCATTGGATGATTCCAGAGGACACATCCATATGTGAGTGATTCCAGAGGACACAATCCATAGTGTGAGTGATTCCCAGAGGACACATCCATACTGTAGTGTTCGAGGATTCCAATGGAGCATCCAGGGGATCATCCAGTGAGAGATCCATGTGAGTGATCACCAGAGGAGACTCATAGTGTGATTCCCAGAGACACATCCTATGTGAGTATTCCCAGAGGACACACATCATGTGAGTGTTCCCAGAGGAGACACATCCATAGTGTGAGTGATTCCCAAGGAAACATCCATATTGAGTGTTCCCAAGAGGACAACATCCATATGTGATGTGATTCCAGAGGACACCATCATTGTATTCCGAGGACCACTCCAGTGTGAGTGATTCCAGGGACACACTCCATATGTGAGTGATTCCCAGAGGAGACACATCCATAGTGTGAGTGATTCCCAGAGGACACACATCCATAGTGTGAGATTCCCAGAGGAGCACATCCATAGTGAGTTAGAGGACCATCCAAGTGAGTGTATTCCCAGAGGAACACATCCATATGTGAGTGATTCCGAGGACACACCATTAGTGATTTCCAGAGAACACTCCATAGTGACAATCCAGAGGAACATCCATAGTGGATATTCCAGAACACATCCTATGAGTGATTCCGAGGAGACACATCCATAGTGTAGGATTCCCAGAGGACACACATCCATAGTGTGAGTGATTCCAGAGGACACACATCCATAGTGTGAGTGATTCAAGAGGAGAACACATCCATGTGAGTGATTCCCAGGAACACATCCATATGTGAGTGATTCCCAGAGGAACACATCCATAGTGAGTGATTCCCAGAGGACACACATCCATAGTGTGAGTGATTCCCGAGGAACACATCCATAGTGAGTGATTCCCAGAGGAACACATCCATACTGGAGTGATTCCCAGAGGACACACATCCATATGTGAGGATTCCCAGAGATATGAGTGATTCCAGGGAGAATCCACAGATGGAGTATTCCAAGGAGAAATCCAAGTGAGTGATTCCCTACAATGATGATCCAGAGGATCCCAGAGTGAACATCATCCAGTGGAGTATTCCGGGAACATCCTGGGAGATTCCATAGTGAAATCATTAGTGAGATTCCTAGAGGACATCCATCAGGGAGATTCCATACGAGGACCAAACACATCCATAGTGTGATGATTCCAGAGGACACACATCCATATGTGAGTGATTCCCAGAGGAGACACATCCATAGTGTGAGTGATTCCCAGAGGAACACATCCATAGTGTGAGTGATTCCCAGAGAGACACATCCATATGTGAGTGTTCCCAAGGAGGACACATCCATAGTGTGAGTGATTCCCAGAGGAAACACCATAGTGTGAGTGTTCCAGAGGAGACATCCATATGTGAGTGATTCCAGAGGACAACATCCATAGTGAGTGATTCCCAGAGGCAACCACATCCATATGTGATTTCCCAGAGGAGACACATCCATGTGAGTGATTCAGAGGAACCTCCAAGGGAGGATTCCAAGTGAGCACATCCATGAGGATCATCCAAGGAGACAATCCATACGAGTATTCCCCGAGTGAACTCCAAATGGAGGATTCCCAGAGGGAAATCCATAGGAGTGATTCCAGTGTGACGATCCTAGAGTGACTATCTCCAGAGGACACACCAGGACAGTGATTCCAAGGGATTCCCAGGGATCATCAGAGGAGCAATCCATAGTGATGATATCCAAGGAGGACCAGCCATCATAGTGTGAGTGATTCCCCAGGGAGTATCCAACTCTATGATCCGAGAGATTCCATAGGAGGCATTCCATAGGAGTGATTCCAGAGGAATCCAAGGAACAATCCATATGAGTGATTCCCAGAGGAGCACACATCATGTGGGGTGATTCCCAGAGGAGACACATCTAGTGTGAGTGATTCCCAGAGACACACAAGTGTGATGATTCAGAGGAACACATCCATATGTAGTGATTCCAGAGGAGACACTCCATAGTTGATTCCCAGAGGAACATCCATATGTAGTGATTCCAGAGGGACACAATCCATATGTGTGATTGGACATCCATGAGGTGAGTATTCCAGAGTGAATCCATAGGTGAGATTCCCATAGGAGGACAAGACCATATGTGAGTGATCAGGACCAGAGGAGACACATCCATACTGTGAGTGATTCCCAGAGGAGACACATCCATATGTGAGTGATTCCAGAGGAACACATCCATATGTGAGTGATTCCCAGAGGAACACATCCATAGTGTGAGTGATTCCCAGAGGAACACATCCATATGTGAGTGATTCCCAGAGGAACACATCCATATGTGAGTGATTCCCAGAGGAACACATCCATAGTGTGAGTGATTCCCAGAGGACACATCCATATGTGAGTGATTCCCAGAGGACACACATCCATATGTGAGTGATTCCCAGAGGAACACATCCATAGTGTGAGTGATTCCCAGAGGAACACATCCATATGTGAGTGATTCCCAGAGGAACACATCCATATGTGAGTGATTCCCAGAGGAACACATCCATATGTGAGTGATTCCCAGAGGAACACATCCATAGTGTGAGTGATTGAGCCCAAGAGGACACACATCCATATGTGAGTGATTCCCAGAGAACACATCCATAGTGTGAGTGATTCCAGAGGAACACATCCATATGTGAGTGATTCCAGAGGAACACATCCATATGTGAGTGATTCCCAGAGGAACACATCCATATGTGAGTGATCCCAGAGGACACACATCCATATGTGAGTGATTCCCAGAGAGACACATCCATATGGAGTGATTCCAGAGGAGACACATCCATATGTGAGTGATTCCCAGAGGAACACATCCATAGTGTGAGTGATTCCCAGAGGACACATCCATATGTGAGTGATTCCCAGAGGAACACATCCATATGTGAGTGATTCCAGAGAACACATCCATATGTGAGTGATTCCCAGAGGAACACATCCATAGTGTGAGTGATTCCCAGAGGACACACATCCATATGTGAGTGATTCCCAGAGAACACATCCATAGTGTGAGTGATTCCCAGAGGACACACATCCATATGTGAGTGATTCCCAGAGGACACACATCCATAGTGTGAGTGATTCCAAGGAACACATCCATATGTGAGTGATTCCAGAGGACACATCCATATGTGAGTGATTCCAGAGGACACACATCCATAGTGTGAGTGATCCAGAGGACACACATCCATATGTGAGTGATTCCCAGAGGACACATCCATAGTGTGAGTGATTCCCAGAGGAACACATCCATAGTGAGTGATTCCCAGAGGAACACATCCATATGTGAGTGATTCCCAGAGAGACACATCATAGTGTGAGTGATTCCAGAGGACACACATCCATATGTGAGTGATTCCAGAGGAACACATCCATATGTGAGTGATTCCCAGAGGAGACACATCCATATGTGAGTGATTCCCAGAGGAACACATCCATAGTGTGAGTGATTCCCAGAGGAACACATCCATATGTGAGTGATTCCCAGAGGAACACATCCATATGTGAGTGATTCCCAGAGGAGACACATCCATAGTGTGAGTGATTCCAGAGGACACACATCCATATGTGATGATTCCAGAGGACACACATCCATATGTGAGTGATTCCCAGAGACACACATCCATATGTGAGTGATTCCCAGAGGAACACATCCATATGTGAGTGATTCCAGAGGACACATCCATATGTGAGTGATTCCCAGAGGAACACATCCATATGTGAGTGATTCCCAGAGGAACACATCCATAGTGTGAGTGATTCCCAGAGGAACACATCCATATGTGAGTGATTCCCAGAGGAACACATCCATATGTGATGATTCCCAGAGGAACACATCCATATGTGAGTGATTCCAAGGAACACATCCATATGTGAGTGATTCCCAAGGAACACATCCATAGTGTGAGTGATTCCCAGAGGACACACATCCATAGTGTGAGTGATTCCCAGAGGACACACATCCATAGTGTGAGTGATTCCCAGAGGACACACATCCATATGTGAGTGATTCCCAGAGGACACACATCCATAGTGTGAGTGATTCCCAGAGGACACACATCCATAGTGTGAGTGATTCCCAGAGGACACACATCCATAGTGTGAGTGATTCCCAGAGGAACACATCCATAGTGTGAGTGATTCCCAGAGGACACACATCCATATGTGAGTGATTCCCAGAGGACACACATCCATATGTGAGTGATTCCCAGAGGACCACATCCATACTGTGAGTGATTCCCAGAGGACACACATCCATAGTGTGAGTGATTCCCAGAGGACACACATCCATACTGTGAGTGATTCCCAGAGGACACACATCCATAGTGTGAGTGATTCCCAGAGGACACACATCCATATGTGAGTGATTCCCAGAGGACACACATCCATATGTGAGTGATTCCCAGAGGAACACATCCATAGTGTGAGTGATTCCCAGAGGAACACATCCATAGTGTGAGTGATTCCCAGAGGACACACATCCATAGTGTGAGTGATTCCCAGAGGACACACATCCATAGTGTGAGTGATTCCCAGAGGACACACATCCATAGTGTGAGTGATTCCCAGAGAGACACAATCCATACTGTGAGTGATTCCCAGAGGACACACATCCATACTGTGAGTGATTCCCAGAGGACACACATCCATATGTGAGTGATTCCCAGAGGAACACATCCATAGTGTGAGTGATTCCCAGAGGAGACACATCCATAGTGTGAGTGATTCCCAGAGGAACACAATCCATAGTGTGAGTGATTCCCAGAGGACACACATCCATAGTGTGAGTGATTCCCAGAGGACACACATCCATACTGTGAGTGATTCCCAGAGGACACACATCCATAGTGTGAGTGATTCCCAGAGGACACACATCCATAGTGTGAGTGATTCCCAGAGGACACACATCCATATGTGAGTGATTCCCAGAGGAGACACATCCATAGTGTGAGTGATTCCCAGAGGACACACATCCATATGTGAGTGATTCCCAGAGGAACACATCCATAGTGTGAGTGATTCCCAGAGGACACACATCCATAGTGTGAGTGATTCCCAGAGGACACACATCCATATGTGAGTGATTCCCAGAGGACACACATCCATAGTGTGAGTGATTCCCAGAGGAGACACATCCATAGTGTGAGTGATTCCCAGAGGACACACATCCATAGTGTGAGTGATTCCCAGAGGACACACATCCATAGTGTGAGTGATTCCCAGAGGACACACATCCATACTGTGAGTGATTCCCAGAGGACACACATCCATAGTGTGAGTGATTCCCAGAGGACACACATCCATAGTGTGAGTGATTCCCAGAGGAACACATCCATAGTGTGAGTGATTCCCAGAGGAGACACATCCATATGTGAGTGATTCCCAGAGGACACACATCCATAGTGTGAGTGATTCCCAGAGGAACACATCCATACTGTGAGTGATTCCCAGAGGAACACATCCATAGTGTGAGTGATTCCCAGAGGAACACACATCCATATGTGAGTGATTCCCAGAGGACACACATCCATATGTGAGTGATTCCCAGAGGAACACATCCATACTGTGAGTGATTCCCAGAGGAGACACATCCATAGTGTGAGTGATTCCCAGAGGACACACATCCATACTGTGAGTGATTCCCAGAGGAACACATCCATAGTGTGAGTGATTCCCAGAGGACACACATCCATAGTGTGAGTGATTCCCAGAGGACACACATCCATAGTGTGAGTGATTCCCAGAGGACACACATCCATAGTGTGAGTGATTCCCAGAGGACACACATCCATATGTGAGTGATGTCCCAAGCACACATCTATGTGAGTGATTCCCAGAGGACACACATCCATAGTGTGAGTGATTCCCAGAGGACACACATCCATAGTGTGAGTGATTCCCAGAGGACACACATCCATAGTGTGAGTGATTCCCAGAGGACACACATCCATAGTGTGAGTGATTCCCAGAGGACACACATCCATAGTGTGAGTGATTCCCAGAGGACACACATCCATAGTGTGAGTGATTCCCAGAGGAGACACATCCATATGTGAGTGATTCCCAGAGGAACACATCCATAGTGTGAGTGATTCCCAGAGGACACACATCCATAGTGTGAGTGATTCCCAGAGGAACACATCCATAGTGTGAGTGATTCCCAGAGGACACACATCCATATGTGAGTGATTCCCAGAGGACACACATCCATATGTGAGTGATTCCCAGAGGAGACACATCCATACTGTGAGTGATTCCCAGAGGACACACATCCATAGTGTGAGTGATTCCCAGAGGAGACACATCCATACTGTGAGTGATTCCCAGAGGACACACATCCATATGTGAGTGATTCCCAGAGGAACACATCCATACTGTGAGTGATTCCCAGAGGACACACATCCATACTGTGAGTGATTCCCAGAGGACACACATCCATAGTGTGAGTGATTCCCAGAGGACACACATCCATACGTGTGAGTGATTCCCAGAGGACACACATCCATAGTGTGAGTGATTCCCAGAGGACACACATCCATATGTGAGTGATTCCCAGAGGACACACATCCATAGTGTGAGTGATTCCCAGAGGGACACATCCATAGTGTGAGTGATTCCCAGAGGAACACATCCATACTGTGAGTGATTCCCAGAGGACACACATCCATAGTGTGAGTGATTCCCAGAGGACACACATCCATAGTGTGAGTGATTCCCAGAGGACACACATCCATACTGTGAGTGATTCCCAGAGGACACACATCCATACTGTGAGTGATTCCCAGAGGAGACACATCCATACTGTGAGTGATTCCCAGAGGACACACATCCATAGTGTGAGTGATTCCCAGAGGACACACATCCATAGTGTGAGTGATTCCCAGAGGAGACACATCCATAGTGTGAGTGATTCCCAGAGGACACACATCCATAGTGTGAGTGATTCCCAGAGGACACACATCCATAGTGTGAGTGATTCCCAGAGGACACACATCCATAGTGTGAGTGATTCCCAGAGGACACACATCCATAGTGTGAGTGATTCCCAGAGGAACACATCCATAGTGTGAGTGATTCCCAGAGGACACACATCCATACTGTGAGTGATTCCCAGAGGACACACATCCATATGTGAGTGATTCCCAGAGGACACACATCCATATGTGAGCTGATTCCCAGAGGGACACAATCTATAGACCTCTGATGTTCCCATACCTGGAACTGCACACCATCCATCTCCTGGTCCCCTGGAACTATCTAAGTCTGTGAGTATTCCAAGTACCACATCCCTTTCCAGTCTACTACTCCCAAGGCCTACACATCCAGTTCCTAATTCCCAGAGGACAAAACATCCATCAGTGTGAGTTCTATTCCCACGAGTGTACCCATCCTATAGTGAGTGATTCCTCTGAGGAGATCCTCCATCCTACTGCCCTGCTGTATTTCCCACAGACACATACCTCTGTGTGCGGTTCCCAGACCACATACCTTGTGACTGTTACCCCAGAGACATCACACTCCCACTGTGGATACTTCCCAGACTGGACACACTCCATACTGGCAGTGAGTTCCCAGAGACACTCTACCTTCTATGATTATCCCTTGAGAGAGAGCCTCCCTGGCTGAGTCCTCTTCCCCTACTGTACATCACCCATCCTTTGTGACTGTGAGCCCTGTGGGCAGGTCCCACTCCTAGCTGTATATTCCCCAAGCCCTTGTATACTGTGAGCCCTCGTGGGCAGGGTCCTCTCTCCTATCCTACTGTATCCTCACCCATCCCTTGTAGACTGTGAGCCCTCGTGGGCAGGGTCCTCCTACCTCACCTACTGTATCTTCACCCATCCCTTGTAGACTGTGAGCCCTCGTGGGCAGGGTCCTCTCTCCTCACCTATCCCTTGTAGACTGTGAGCCCTCGTGGGCAGAGTCCTCTCTCCTCACCTACTGTATCATCACCCATCCCTTGTAGACTGTGAGCCCTCGTGGGCAGGGTTCTCTCACCTCACCTACTGTATCCTCACCCATCCCTTGTAGACTGTGAGCCCTCGTGGGCAGGGTCCTCCTACCTCACCTACTGTATCTTCACCCATCCCTTGTAGACTGTGATCCCTCGTGGGCAGGGTCCTCTCCCCTCACCTACTGTATCCTCACCCATCCCTTGTAGACTGTGAGCTCTCGTGGGCAGGGTCCTCTCTCCTCCCCGGCTGTATCCTCACCCATCCCTTGTAGACTGTGAGCCCTCGTGGGCAGGGTCCTCCTACCTCACCTACTGTATCCTCACCCATCCCTTGTAGACTGAGAGCCCTCGTGGGCAGGGTCCTCTCTCCTCACCTACTGTATCATCACCCATCCCTTGTAGACTGTGAGCCCTCGTGGGCAGGATCCTCTCTCCTCACCTACTGTATCCTCATCCATCCCTTGTAGACTGTGAGCCCTCGTGGGCAGGGTCCTCTCTCCTCACCTACTGTATCCTCACCCATCCCTTGTAGACTGTGAGCCTTCATGGGCAGAGTCCTCTCTCTTCACCTACTGTATCCTCACCCATCCCTTGTAGACTGTGAGCCTTCATGGGCAGAGTCCTCTCTCCTCACCTACTGTATCCTCACCCATCCCTTGTAGACTGTGAGCCTTCATGGGCAGAGTCCTCTCTCCTCACCCATTGTATCCTCACCCATCCCTTGTAGACTGTGATCCCTTGTGGGCAGGGTCCTCTCCCCTCACCTACTGTATCCTCACCCATCCCTTGTAGACTGTGAGCTCTCGTGGGCAGGGTCCTCTCTCCTCCCCCGCTGTATCCTCACCCATCCCTTGTAGACTGTGAGCCCTCGTGGGCAGGGTCCTCCTACCTCACCTACTGTATCCTCAGCCATCCCTTGTAGACTGAGAGCCCTCGTGGGCAGGGTCCTCTCTCCTCACCTACTGTATCATCACCCATCCCTTGTAGACTGTGAGCCCTCGTGGGCAGGATCCTCTCTCCTCACCTACTGTATCCTCATCCATCCCTTGTAGACTGTGAGCCCTCGTGGGCAGGGTCCTCTCTCCTCACCTACTGTATTCTCACCCATCCCTTGTAGACTGTGAGCCTTCATGGGCAGAGTCCTCTCTCTTCACCTACTGTATCCTCATCCATCCCTTGTAGACTGTGAGCCCTCGTGGGCAGGGTCCTCTCTCCTCACCTACTGTATCCTCACCCATCCCTTGTAGACTGTGAGCCTTCATGGGCAGAGTCCTCTCTCCTCACCTACTGTATCCTCACCCATCCCTTGTAGATTGTGAGCCCTTGTGGGCAGGGTCCTCTCCCCTCACCTACTGTATTCTCACCCATCCCGTGTAGACTGTGAGCCCTCGTGGGCAGGGTCCTCTCTCCTTACCTACTGTATCCTCACCCATCCCTTGTAGATTGCGAGCCCTCGTGAGCAGGGTCCTCTCTTTCCTGTGCCTTGTATTGTACTTGTCTATGTCGCCCCTTTTCACATGTAAGTGGAATAAATGGTGGTATAATAATATATAATGATGTGTGGCTCCATTGCGCCAGTATGTTCCCCTCAGTGGTGATGGTGGTCAGACGGACGGTGTCACAGCCGGGTGTCAGGGGTGTGCTGAGGTCTCGGTGCACGTGTGGTTCATATCTGGGGACAAAGCGTCTGTAGATTCCGGTTACACCAGATAAATGTGTGATAAAATCAATCTGATAAAGGTATGTGGGCAGAGATCCAGGGTGTGCAGGAGTCTGAGTGATCCATTAACCCCCGGATGGCTCCACTGTGCCTCCACCATCTACAGATTCACCATTGACTCCGGATTCTACAGAATGTCCCGTCTTGAGCCTGATGTGCCCATTTCACAATGACTCCTGGGTCCCGATTCTCCCTCCTTCGCCTTGAGTCAGTGACACAAACAGCCGACCAATCAATGTACCTGAGTCCAAGGGGAACGCCCCCAAAATAGACACCGACTCTGACTCCACCAAAATGGACGCCGACTCCAACTCTAGCTCAACCACTAGATGGAGTGCTCAAGGGAAAAAAACCATAGTAAAAATCAATATCTATCCCTGGCACAACAAAAGGATTCAGAACTTGGAATTTTGCTTAATGCGGTTTTTTAATTGTTTCAAAAAGTGAGGACAATCAATCAATCAACGTTTCGACCCGTCGGGTCTTCGTCAGGATTGTACTAGGATACATATACAAAACAAAAAATCACAATTTGTACAAAGAAAAAAAACAATGGGGGATCCATGTGAATGATGTGATGTGAGTGGTGGACAAAAAACCATCTTTTTGGTATTTATTTGTGGAGGAGTGATCATGTGAATGAAACGTATATTGTGTACTAGAGTGCTCGTGTGCATGTGAGTATTTCTTAAGATAATACTAGAGTGCAAGACGTATTATTGGTCGATGTGTGTAGAAGATAGATGTAAGATAAAGGGAAGAAAAAGGAAGAATGCACAAGGGAAAAGAATTCTAATATTAGTCAGAGAAAAGGAAGGGGTATGGTCAGATTCAATACCTTGAAGTCCTAGGACTTGTAGGCTTAGTTAGTGAAGTGTAAGAACTTCAGTTTTTTGAAAGACCTGAGGGGCAATGTGGGCATGATTAGTGTTTACCATTTATTTAGGCTAAAAGAAACTAGTTTTGTCTAAAGAGAATAGGCTGTGTAATATGCTAAAGCCTTATTGAGGAACAGTACCTGTTGGTCTATCCCGCTCAGGATATGAGTGGGGTTATGTGTCTTATAGACATATAAGGCACTTCACTTGGGAAGGTAATCTAAATAGTGTATAGAAAAACAAGGATTAATTCAGTACCAGTAAATGTAGAGTACAAATAAAGATTTTGGAGCACATACCTGCTAATTTAGCATGGGATGTGACTCCAACCTATAAAAAGTGATTAAAGTATTAGGACGGGTGTCCAGGGATGGGATTGTAGTAGAGATAACAAAAGTGAGCGTGCACTAGTACCTGTGACATCTGGGAAGCTTGTGGCAGTAGAGAGATCTGGTCAGGAGTGGAGTGGAGCGGCAAATGCCGCTCTAAATACTCGTGGAGGCGGAGAAACAGCTGACAGGCGGAAGCGCATCATCCGGCCGGATGTGCGTCTTCCGCCGTCACCGCGCATGCGCGGGTGCCATATTGTTGGAGATAGAGTCGTCCATAGTGGCGACATACCTACTGCGCATGCGCCGCCGGGGAGTCGTAGGGCGCATGCGCGGAAGCGCTATAGGGAAGAAATACATAGAAGGAATTCTAGTGATAAGTTATTGTGTCTGGCGCTTCTGTGTTTGTTGCATAGGGTATGTAGGTAGGAGTCAGAAATTGGTTAGTGGTAGGTATGTGAAAAGAACCTAAACATGTGTTAGTGTGTGACAAGGCTCGGGCATGCTTGGAGGAAACAGTATCAAGTGACAAATCGGTGTCTCCACAAGATTGGTGCAGATACAGTGGTGGTGCCCAGTTCCAGATATTTCATGGTGAATACGTCACAAATCTTGTTATTTCTACGATAGAAAAGACAAAAATTAGAATAACATCAGATATATAGTATATTTTACATTACTACACAGAATCCTAGGGAGACTCAGTTACACATTGTTAAAGGCTCTGTGTGAATTATTATACCTAATCACTACTCTTATGGATATTTTTAATGGAGTATTTACGGATACCAGAATTTTTTGTAAAGAATTATTAATTAATAAAGCAATTCAAATTCCCTATTGAGTCCCAATGGGGTGAGTGTATTTAGATGGTGGATCCAGTAAGACTCCCTTTCCTTGAGTCTTCGGATACGGTCACCCCCTCGTCTTGCAATGGGTACCTGTTCAATAACTTGGAATTTTAATTGACTTACATTGTGTTTTTTGTCAATGAAATGGGCTGGTATTGGTAATAGAGTATTCTGACACCTGATGGTGGACTTGTGTTTGCTTATACGGTCTCGGATATGCTGGGTGGTCTCCCCCACATACCCGAGACCGCACGGGCACTTAATTAGGTACACTACAAAACTGGAGTCACACGTATAAAACCCATTGATATTAAATCTCTTTCCTGATCTTGGGTGCGTGAAGGAGTCCCCTTTCGTGACGTTCGTACATTGTGCACAGCCCAAACAAGGAAAAGTGCCCCTCCGTAATGTACCCAGGGTCTTCTGCTTGAGTGACATGGTAGCTGAACCAACGTCGGCCCTTACAAGTACGCACCTTCACGCACCCAAGATCAGGAAAGAGATTTAATATCAATGGGTTTTATACGTGTGACTCCAGTTTTGTAGTGTACCTAATTAAGTGCCCGTGCGGTCTCGGTATGTGGGGGAGACCACCCAGCATATCCGAGACCGTATAAGCAAACACAAGTCCACCATCAGGTGTCAGAATACTCTATTACCAATACCAGCCCATTTCATTGACAAAAAACACAATGTAAGTCAATTAAAATTCCAAGTTATTGAACAGGTACCCATTGCAAGACGAGGGGGTGACCGTATCCGAAGACTCAAGGAAAGGAGATCTTACTGGATCCACCATCTAAATACACTCACCCCATTGGGACTCAATAGGGAATTTGAATTGCTTTATTAATTAATAATTCTTTACAAAAAATTCTGGTATCCGTAAATACTCCATTAAAAATATCCATAAGAGTAGTGATTAGGTATAATAATTCACACAGAGCCTTTAACAATGTGTAACTGAGTCTCCCTAGGATTCTGTGTAGTAATGTAAAATATACTATATATCTGATGTTATTCTAATTTTTGTCTTTTCTATCGTAGAAATAACAAGATTTGTGACGTATTCACCATGAAATATCTGGAACTGGGCACCACCACTGTATCTGCACCAATCTTGTGGAGACACCGATTTGTCACTTGATACTGTTTCCTCCAAGCATGCCCGAGCCTTGTCACACACTAACACATGTTTAGGTTCTTTTCACATACCTACCACTAACCAATTTCTGACTCCTACCTACATACCCTATGCAACAAACACAGAAGCGCCAGACACAATAACTTATCACTAGAATTCCTTCTATGTATTTCTTCCCTATAGCGCTTCCGCGCATGCGCCCTACGACTCCCCGGCGGCGCATGCGCAGTAGGTATGTCGCCACTATGGACGACTCTATCTCCAACAATATGGCACCCGCGCATGCGCGGTGACGGCGGAAGACGCACATCCGGCCGGATGATGCGCTTCCGCCTGTCAGCTGTTTCTCCGCCTCCACGAGTATTTAGAGCGGCATTTGCCGCTCCACTCCACTCCTGACCAGATCTCTCTACTGCCACAAGCTTCCCAGATGTCACAGGTACTAGTGCACGCTCACTTTTGTTATCTCTACTACAATCCCATCCCTGGACACCCGTCCTAATACTTTAATCACTTTTTATAGGTTGGAGTCACATCCCATGCTAAATTAGCAGGTATGTGCTCCAAAATCTTTATTTGTACTCTACATTTACTGGTACTGAATTAATCCTTGTTTTTCTATACACTATTTAGATTACCTTCCCAAGTGAAGTGCCTTATATGTCTATAAGACACATAACCCCACTCATATCCTGAGCGGGATAGACCAACAGGTACTGTTCCTCAATAAGGCTTTAGCATATTACACAGCCTATTCTCTTTAGACAAAACTAGTTTCTTTTAGCCTAAATAAATGGTAAACACTAATCATGCCCACATTGCCCCTCAGGTCTTTCAAAAAACTGAAGTTCTTACACTTCACTAACTAAGCCTACAAGTCCTAGGACTTCAAGGTATTGAATCTGACCATACCCCTTCCTTTTCTCTGACTAATATTAGAATTCTTTTCCCTTGTGCATTCTTCCTTTTTCTTCCCTTTATCTTACATCTATCTTCTACACACATCGACCAATAATACGTCTTGCACTCTAGTATTATCTTAAGAAATACTCACATGCACACGAGCACTCTAGTACACAATATACGTTTCATTCACATGATCACTCCTCCACAAATAAATACCAAAAAGATGGTTTTTTGTCCACCACTCACATCACATCATTCACATGGATCCCCCATTGTTTTTTTTCTTTGTACAAATTGTGATTTTTTGTTTTGTATATGTATCCTAGTACAATCCTGACGAAGACCCGACGGGTCGAAACGTTGATTGATTGATTGTCCTCACTTTTTGAAACAATTAAAAAACCGCATTAAGCAAAATTCCAAGTTCTGAATCCTTTTGTTGTGCCAGGGATAGATATTGATTTTTACTATGGTTTTTTTCCCTTGAGCACTCCATCTAGTGGTTGAGCTAGATTTTATATTTAATATACGAGACTTATTTATCGAGCTCCCACTGATCCTGGTTTTTGTTCATGGCTTCTTTTGGCCTATTCTCATATAATGAGGAACAAACCAACGAAATTCTCTCATCAGTCAAGGAAACTGATAATTTTTTGAACATTTCCAATAAAGAAATAAAATCTAGAGACTATGAGAAAGAACTTAAAAAATATTCTTCTCTAGAACTGCATGCGTATACATTGGCTCAATACACTAGAGCCAAACGCATCCCTAGAGGCTTACGAGTTGGATTACGACCAACATTGTTTCACGATAACGAGGAGTTTTGCCAGTTGTTCGAGAACATTCTTAATAAATGTTCCCTTGATCTTATGGTACTAAGCATTAAGTTCATTCAGGAAGAATTGGTGAAGGTAAAGGAGCAAATTCTTTGTATTGAAAATCAGCTTTCAAACACCTTGTCTCCAGCTGACCTGACATCTCTGAAAACCAAAACGGAAAAAATCATCCTAGATTTTACCAACGATCTCAAAAGTAGAAAACGTTCCAAGTTCCTAAGAGACCAGGACGACTACTTAAAAAATCAAGTATATAGATGGCGCTATACAACTCTCCCAGACCGTCCAAGAAACCGACAGGGTTCCTCTGGCTCTTCAGGCTCGGACGGGGGCCGAGGACGTGGAAAAGGAGGACGGGGGAAGCCACGCCAGCCTTTTTTAGATCCCAAACTGGCACCTCCCAGACACCCGCCAGCGCCAACAGGGGAGACAACAGACGACGACAACGAAGGGGACATGTACGAGGACGCCTTTGCAGAGAATCGAATGCAGACCCGGTCTCAGGTAACGAAAACCTCGTTTTCAACATTTCCTCCTACCTTCTCTCACCAGCAGAGACACGGGTCCTTCAGAAGGACTCTCTTTTTGCCCCACCCCACCCTTCGACACCTTTAAGGTCCAACAAGAACTCAACAGATTTTACAGGACATTGAGATTGAAGGTACATTTCAGCAACCAGCCGGCCACAAGTGCGACAGCTCCAATCCCAATACCAACGGATAGGGTAACACCCGAAATGGTGACTTTACAAGATCTGGGACTACGTAAAACTTCCAGTTTCCAACCTCCAAAATCCTCACATCCGGTCGAAACATTCATTGGTTTAGTCAACGATTCGATAAATTCTGTCTGTAAAGGTATTAGCAAAGGTGATTTTCACCTCAGACACAATACGACTAGAGAGGAAACAATGGCTTTACAAAGTCTTAAAAACAACAAACAAATCGTTATAAAACCTGCCGATAAAGGGGGTGCCATTGTTATCCAGGATAAAAAAGATTACCTTGCAGAGATTTACAAACAACTATCCGATACAAATACGTATATTCCTCTCCGTAATGATCCTCTTGTAGATATTAAATCTAAAATATCAGACCTAATCAAGAAACATGTCACAATGGGGAATATTGACAAAAAACTTGCTGACTACCTCCAGAATCAAAACCCAATTACACCGGTAATTTATATTTTACCGAAAATCCACAAAGACCTCGAACATCCTCCGGGAAGACCGATAGTAGCTTCAACCGACTCCGTGTTATCTCCAGTATCTATCACACTCGAAAAAATTCTCAGCCCATTGATTCCGGGAATAGAGTCATTCATACGTGACACCAAAGACTTTCTCAACCATATCCACAGAATTACACCAGTACCTCCCACAAGTATACTGACCACCTTGGATGTCAACAGCCTCTATACGAGCATAGATCACCAGCTCGGTTTGGAGGCTGTTGACTGGTTCCTCAAGAAACTGGAACCTACTAATAAGTCTAAGAGAACACTTTGTTTGGATATGTTAGAACTTGTCCTTACAAATAACTACTTTCTATTCGAGGACAGGTTCTACCTGCAAAGACGGGGGACCGCGATGGGTGCTAATGTAGCACCCCCGTACGCAAACATTTACATGGCTAAATTCGAAACGGATCATGTATACAGCCATATACTATTCCAGACACATGCCATGGTTTGGTTGAGATATATTGATGATGTCTTCTGCATTTGGACGGGCACACTCGAATCTTTTAACATCTTTGTAAGTGAGATCAACATCAAAACCCAAAATCTAACATTTACATCACATACTGACAGAGACAAAATCAATTTCCTGGATACACTTATACTAAAAGACCACAATGGGATCCTCAGTAGTGACCTTTACACAAAACCGACAGATCGGAATAGTCTATTACATTGGACCAGTTGCCATCCCAAACACATGAAAATGTCCTTACCTAACTCACAACACCAAAGGGTTGACCGTATAGTGAGCAACGAAAATCATAGAACAACTAGACATGATGAAATGACTAAGAAATTCAAAAACAGGGGCTACCCACATGAGTTCTGCAATACCAGGTCAAAGACTGGTCAGGGAATGCATAAATCAGCCAATGAGAGGATCAAATTTATTAACACATACCACCCGTTTTCACCTCTTGTCAAAAAAGCAATACTACAACATTGGCCCCTACTTGGCAGTGCATATCCCGTGATTTCAGAATTTAAGAACCCCCCTTTAATTTGCCATAAAAGAGCCCCCAATTTAAAACAATTACTTGTAAGGGCCGACGTTGGTTCAGCTACCATGTCACTCAAGCAGAAGACCCTGGGTACATTACGGAGGGGCACTTTTCCTTGTTTGGGCTGTGCACAATGTACGAACGTCACGAAAGGGGACTCCTTCACGCACCCAAGATCAGGAAAGAGATTTAATATCAATGGGTTTTATACGTGTGACTCCAGTTTTGTAGTGTACCTAATTAAGTGCCCGTGCGGTCTCGGGTATGTGGGGGAGACCACCCAGCATATCCGAGACCGTATAAGCAAACACAAGTCCACCATCAGTGTCAGAATACTCTATTACCAATACCAGCCCATTTCATTGACAAAAAACACAATGTAAGTCAATTAAAATTCCAAGTTATTGAACAGGTACCCATTGCAAGACGAGGGGGTGACCGTATCCGAAGACTCAAGGAAAGGGAGTCTTACTGGATCCACCATCTAAATACACTCACCCCATTGGGACTCAATAGGGAATTTGAATTGCTTTATTAATTAATAATTCTTTACAAAAAATTCTGGTATCCGTAAATACTCCATTAAAAATATCCATAAGAGTAGTGATTAGGTATAATAATTCACACAGAGCCTTTAACAATGTGTAACTGAGTCTCCCTAGGATTCTGTGTAGTAATGTAAAATATACTATATATCTGATGTTATTCTAATTTTTGTCTTTTCTATCGTAGAAATAACAAGATTTGTGACGTATTCACCATGAAATATCTGGAACTGGGCACCACCACTGTATCTGCACCAATCTTGTGGAGACACCGATTTGTCACTTGATACTGTTTCCTCCAAGCATGCCCGAGCCTTGTCACACACTAACACATGTTTAGGTTCTTTTCACATACCTACCACTAACCAATTTCTGACTCCTACCTACATACCCTATGCAACAAACACAGAAGCGCCAGACACAATAACTTATCACTAGAATTCCTTCTATGTATTTCTTCCCTATAGCGCTTCCGCGCATGCGCCCTACGACTCCCCGGCGGCGCATGCGCAGTAGGTATGTCGCCACTATGGACGACTCTATCTCCAACAATATGGCACCCGCGCATGCGCGGTGACGGCGGAAGACGCACATCCGGCCGGATGATGCGCTTCCGCCTGTCAGCTGTTTCTCCGCCTCCACGAGTATTTAGAGCGGCATTTGCCGCTCCACTCCACTCCTGACCAGATCTCTCTACTGCCACAAGCTTCCCAGATGTCACAGGTACTAGTGCACGCTCACTTTTGTTATCTCTACTACAATCCCATCCCTGGACACCCGTCCTAATACTTTAATCACTTTTTATAGGTTGGAGTCACATCCCATGCTAAATTAGCAGGTATGTGCTCCAAAATCTTTATTTGTACTCTACATTTACTGGTACTGAATTAATCCTTGTTTTTCTATACACTATTTAGATTACCTTCCCAAGTGAAGTGCCTTATATGTCTATAAGACACATAACCCCACTCATATCCTGAGCGGGATAGACCAACAGGTACTGTTCCTCAATAAGGCTTTAGCATATTACACAGCCTATTCTCTTTAGACAAAACTAGTTTCTTTTAGCCTAAATAAATGGTAAACACTAATCATGCCCACATTGCCCCTCAGGTCTTTCAAAAAACTGAAGTTCTTACACTTCACTAACTAAGCCTACAAGTCCTAGGACTTCAAGGTATTGAATCTGACCATACCCCTTCCTTTTCTCTGACTAATATTAGAATTCTTTTCCCTTGTGCATTCTTCCTTTTTCTTCCCTTTATCTTACATCTATCTTCTACACACATCGACCAATAATACGTCTTGCACTCTAGTATTATCTTAAGAAATACTCACATGCACACGAGCACTCTAGTACACAATATACGTTTCATTCACATGATCACTCCTCCACAAATAAATACCAAAAAGATGGTTTTTTGTCCACCACTCACATCACATCATTCACATGGATCCCCCATTGTTTTTTTTCTTTGTACAAATTGTGATTTTTTGTTTTGTATATGTATCCTAGTACAATCCTGACGAAGACCCGACGGGTCGAAACGTTGATTGATTGATTGTCCTCACTTTTTGAAACAATTAAAAAACCGCATTAAGCAAAATTCCAAGTTCTGAATCCTTTTGTTGTGCCAGGGATAGATATTGATTTTTGCCGACTCCAACTCTGACTCCACCAAAATGGACACCGACTCCAACTCTCACTCCACCAAAATGGACACCGACTCCAACTCTGACTCCACCAAAATGCACACTGACTTCAACTCTGACTCCACCAAAATGGACACCGACTCCAACTCTGACTCCACCAAAATGGACACCGACTCCAACTCTGACTCCACCAAAATAGACACCGACTCCAACTCTGACTCCACCAAAATGGACACCGACTCCAACTCTCACTCCACCAAAATGGACACCGACTCCAACTCTGACTCCACCAAAATGCACACTGACTTCAACTCTGACTCCACCAAAATGGACACCGACTCCAACTCTGACTCCACCAAAATGGACACCGACTCCAACTCTGACTCCACCAAAATGGACACCGACTCCAACTCTGACTTCACCAAAATAGACACCGACTCCAACTCTGATTCCACCAAAATGCACACTGACTTCAACTCTGACTCCACCAAAGTGGACACCGACTCCAACTCTGACTCCACCAAAATGGACACCGACTCCAACTCTGACTCCACCAAAATGGACACCGACTCCAACTCTGACTCCACCAAAATAGACACCGACTCCAACTCTGACTCCACCAAAATAGACACCGACTCCAACTCTGACTCCACCAAAATGGACACCGACTCCAACTCTGACTCCACCAAAATGGACCCAACCGATCTCCAACTCTGACTCCACCAAAATGGACACCGACTCCAACTCTGACTCCACCAAAATGGACACCGACTCCAACTCTGACTCCACCAAAATAGACACCGACTCCAACTCTGACTCCACCAAAATAGGACACCGACTCCAACTCTGACTCCACCAAAATGGACACCGACTCCAACTCTGACTCCACCAAAATGGACACCGACTCCAACTCTGACTCCACCAAAATGGACACCGACTCCAACTCTGACTCCACCAAAATGGACACCGACTCCAACTCTGACTCCACCAAAATGGACACCGACTCCAACTCTGACTCCACCAAAATAGACACCGACTCCAACTCTGACTCCACCAAAATAGACACCGACTCCAACTCTGACTCCACCAAAATAGACACCGACTCCAACTCTGACTCCACCAAAATGGACACCGACTCCAACTCTGACTCCACCAAAATGGACACCGACTCCAACTCTGACTCCACCAAAATGGACACCGACTCCAACTCTGACTCCACCAAAATAGACACCGACTCCAACTCTGACTCCACCAAAATAGACACCGACTCCAACTCTGACTCCACCAAAATGGACACCGACTCCAACTCTGACTCCACCAAAATGGACACCGACTCCAACTCTGACTCCACCAAAATAGACACCGACTCCAACTCTGACTCCACCAAAATAGACACCGACTCCAACTCTGACTCCACCAAAATGACACCGACTCAACTCTGACCACCAAATGGACACCGACTCCAACTCTGACTCCACCAAAATGGACACCGACTCCAACTCTGACTCCACCAAAATGGACACCGACTCCAACTCTGACTCCACCAAAATGGACACCGACTCCAACTCTGACTCCACCAAAATGGACACCGACTCCAACTCTGACTCCACCAAAATGGACACCGACTCACTCTGACTCACCAAATAGACACCGACTCCAACTCGACTCCACCAAAATGACACCGACTCCAACTCTGACTCCACCAAAATGACACGACTCACTCTGACTCCACCAAATGACCGCTCAACTCTGACTCCACCAAAATGGACACCGACTCCAACTCTGACTCCACCAAAATAGACACCGACTCCAACTCTGACTTCCACCAAAATGACACGACTCAACCTGATCCACCAAATGCCACTGACTAACTCTGACCACCAAATGGACACCGACTCCAACTCTGACTCCACCAAAATGGACACCGACTCCAACTCTGACTCCACCAAAATGGACACCGACTCCAACTCTGACTCCACCAAAATAGACACCGACTCCAACTCTGACTCCACCAAAATGGACACCGACTCCAACTCTGACTCCACCAAAATGGACACCGACTCCAACTCTGACTCCACCAAAATGGACACCGACTCCAACTCTGACTCCACCAAAATGGACACCGACTCCAACTCTGACTCCACCAAAATACACCGACTCCAACTCTGACTCCACCAAAATAGACACCGACTCCAACTCTGACTCCACCAAAATGGACACAGACTCCAACTCTGACTCCACCAAAATGGACACCGACTCCAACTCTGACTCCACCAAAATGGACACGACCCAACTCTGACTCCACAATACACCGACTCCAACTCTGACTCCACAAAATAGACACCGACTCCAACTCTGACTCCACCAAAATGGACACCGACTCCAACTCTGACTCCACCAAAATGGACACCGACTCCAACTCTGACTCCACCAAAATGGACACCGACTCCAACTCTGACTCCACCAAAATGGACACCGACTCCAACTCTGACTCCACCAAAATGACACCGACTCCAACTCTGACTCCACCAAAATAGACACCGACTCCAACTCTGACTCCACCAAAATGGACACCGACTCCAACTCTGACTCCACCAAAATGGACACCGACTCCAACTCTGACTCCACCAAAATAGACACCGACTCTGACTCCACCAAATGGACACCGACTCCAACTCTGACTCCACCAAAATAGACACCGACTCTGACTCCACCAAAATGGACACCGACTCTGACTCCACCAAAATGGACACCGACTCCAACTCTGACTCCACCAAAATGGACACCGACTCCAACTCTGACTTCACCAAAATAGACACCGACTCCAACTCTGATTCCACCAAAATGCACACTGACTTCAACTCTGACTCCACCAAAGTGGACACCGACTCCAACTCTGACTCCACCAAAATGGACACCGACTCCAACTCTGACTCCACCAAAATGGACACCGACTCCAACTCTGACTCCACCAAAATAGACACCGACTCCAACTCTGACTCCACCAAAATAGACACCGACTCCAACTCTGACTCCACCAAAATGGACACCGACTCCAACTCTGACTCCACCAAAATGGACACCGACTCCAACTCTGACTCCACCAAAATGGACACCGACTCCAACTCTGACTCCACCAAAATGGACACCGACTCCAACTCTGACTCCACCAAAATAGACACCGACTCCAACTCTGACTCCACCAAAATGGACACCGACTCCAACTCTGACTCCACCAAAATGGACACCGACTCCAACTCTGACTCCACCAAAATGGACACCGACTCCAACTCTGACTCCACCAAAATGGACACCGACTCCAACTCTGACTCCACCAAAATAGACACCGACTCCAACTCTGACTCCACCAAAATAGACACCGACTCCAACTCTGACTCCACCAAAATGGACACAGACTCCAACTCTGACTCCACCAAAATGGACACCGACTCCAACTCTGACTCCACCAAAATGGACACCGACTCCAACTCTGACTCCACCAAAATAGACACCGACTCCAACTCTGACTCCACCAAAATAGACACCGACTCCAACTCTGACTCCACCAAAATGGACACCGACTCCAACTCTGACTCCACCAAAATGGACACCGACTCCAACTCTGACTCCACCAAAATGGACACCGACTCCAACTCTGACTCCACCAAAATGGACACCGACTCCAACTCTGACTCCACCAAAATAGACACCGACTCCAACTCTGACTCCACCAAAATAGACACCGACTCCAACTCTGACTCCACCAAAATGGACACCGACTCCAACTCTGACTCCACCAAAATGGACACCGACTCCAACTCTGACTCCACCAAAATAGACACCGACTCTGACTCCACCAAAATGGACACCGACTCCAACTCTGACTCCACCAAAATAGACACCGACTCTGACTCCACCAAAATGGACACCGACTCTGACTCCACCAAAATGGACACCGACTCCAACTCTGACTCCACCAAAATGGACACCGACTCCAACTCTGACTCCACCAAAATGGACACCGACTCCAACTCTGACTCCACCAACATGGACACCGACTCCAACTCTGACTCCACCAAAATGGACACCGACTTCAACTCTGACTCCACCAAAAGACTAGTGGATCGGGGCAGTCTTAATTGATGAATGCGCATGCGCAACATGCACGCGCTGGACGCGTGCACTCGCCGCCGCGCGAGCTCGCGCGCACCTGGCGCATGCGCAGTAGATACGGCTGCAGGCAATTCAAGTTCACGCGGCAACCTTCTTCTCCCGCGCGTTTTGGCGCCTTGCCAAGACATCACTGCTCACGGTATTAACCCTTTGCTCCCGGTATTAACCCTTTAGGGGAGGGGCTTGTAACACTGCTCCCCGGATTCTTCTCTCCCGCGCGTTTTGGCGCCTTGCCAAGACATCACTGCTCCCGGTATTAACCCTTTGCTCCCGGTATTAACCCTTTAGGGGGGGGCTTCTAACACTGCTCCCCGGTATTAACCCTTTATGGGGGGCTTCCCGGTATTAACCCTTTAGGGGGGGGGCTTGTAACACTGCTCCCCGGTATTAACCCTTTATGGGGGGCTTCTAACCCTTTGCTCTCCCGGTTTAACCCTTTAGGGGGGGGGCTTGTAACACTGCTCCCCGGTATTAACCCTTTATGGGGGGGCTTCTAACCCTTTGCTCCCGGTTTAACCCTTTAGGGGGGGGGCTTGTAACACTGCTCCCCGGTATTAACCCTTTATGGGGGGGCTTCTAACACTGCTCCCCGGTATTAACCCTTTATGGGGGGGCTTCTAACACTGCCCGGTATTAACCCTAGGGGGGGTCTAACATGCTCCCCGGTATTAACCCTTTAGGTGGGGGGGTGTTCTACACTGATGGTATAACCCTTATGGCGGGGGCCGTGTATGGATGGATAGGGGGTCCCTTATGGCGGGGGTCCGTGTATGGATGGATAGGGGGTCCCTTATGGCGGGGGTCCGTGTATGGATGGATAGGGGGTCCCTTATGGCGGGGGTCCGTGTATGGATGGATAGGGGTCCCTTATGGCGGGGGCCCGGTATGGATGGATAGGGGTCCTTATGCGGGGGCCTGTGTAGGATAGGATAGGGGTCCTTACTGCGGAGGGGCTGTGTACGGATAGATAGGGGGTCCTTATGATAGTGGGGGTCCTTCATAGGCGGGGGCGTGTATGGATGTTAGAGGGTCCCTTATGGCGGGGGCCCGTGTATGGATGGATAGGGGGTCCCTTATGGCGGGGGTCCGTGTATGGATGGATAGGGGGTCCCTTATGGCGGGGGCCCGTGTATGGATGGATAGGGGTCCCTTATGGCGGGGGTCCGTGTATGGATGGATAGGGGTCCCTTATGGCGGGGGTCCGTGTATGGATGGATAGGGGGTCCCTTATGGCGGGGGTCCGTGTATGGATGGATAGGGGGTCCCTTATGGCGGGGGTCCGTGTATGGATGGATAGGGGGTCCCTTATGGCGGGGGCCCGGGTATGGATGGATAGGGGTCCATTACTGCGGAGGGGGCTGTGTACGGATAGATAGGGGGGTCCCTTACTGTGGGGGGCCTGTGTACGGATAGATAGAGGGGTCTGTGTATGGATAATTAGGAGGGTCCCTTATGGCGGGGGCCCGTGTATGGATGGATAGGGGTCCCTTACTGTTTTGGGGGGCTGTGTACGGATAGATGGGGGTGCCTTACTGTGGGGGGCTGTTTATGGATAGATAGGGGGTCCCTAGAAAGTCGCACGTTGTTGCTGCGGATTTTCTGTACGGAAAGATGAATTAATACCGGGAGCAGTGTTAGAAGCCCCCCCCTAAAGGGTTAATACCGGGGAGCAGTGTTACAAGCCCCCCCCCTAAAGGGTTAATACCGGGAGCAAAGGGTTAATACCGGGAGCAGTGATGTAAGTCTTAGCAAGGCGCCAAAACGAGAAGGCGGGAGGAGGTTGGCGGCGCGCAGTGTCGGCACCGCGTGAAATTGAATTGACAGCAGCCGTATTTACTGCGCATGCGCGCGAGCTCGCGCGGCGGCGAGTGCACGCGTCCCGCGCGTGCATGTTGCGCATGCGCATTGATCAATTAAGTCTGCCCCGATCCCCTAGTTTAATGTGCCCGAAATGTACTAGGGGATCGGGGCAGTCTCAATTGATACATGCGCATGCGTAACATGCACGCGTGGGACTCGCTGCCGCGCGAGCTCGCGCGCACCTGGCGCATGCGCAGTAGATACGGCTGCTGTCAAATCACGAGCGGATCCCTGCAGTCGAATCCTTCTTCTGCGCATGCGCGCGGCAGTCGCGCGCTCGGCTCTAGTGCAAAACACTGGCGCGCTTAAGGCTTCTGCATGGTATTAATCCTTTAGGTTCTTTTTTATTAGGACTGGGTCTTACTAGGGGGGGGCGGGCTGTGTATGGATAGTTGGGGGTCTTACTGGGGGGGGGCGGGCTGTGTATGGATAGTTGGGGGTCTTACTAGTGGGGGGCTGTGTATGGATAGATGGGGGGGGCTTACTACACTGGATGTGTGCGTACGTGGATGTGCGTGCGTGGATGTGTGCGTGGATGTGCATGCGTGTGTGGATGTCAGAGTGCGTGGATGTGCTTGCGTTGATGTGTGCGTGGATGTGCGTGCAAAGATGTGTGCGTACGTGGATGTGTGCGTGGATGTCAGCATGCGTGCGTGGATGTCAGCATGCGTGTGTGGATGTCAGCGTGCGTGCGTGGATGTGTGCGTTCGTGGATGTCACCATGCTTGGATGTGCGTGCGTGGATGTCAGCGTGCGTGCGTGCTTGAACGTGTGCGTGCGTGGATGTCCGTGCGTGGTTGTGTGCGTGTGTGGATGATGGGTGCAACAAGGGATCAAGTGTCCTCTTGTTATAGTCTCTGGAATCATAGTCATGGTGCACTGTATGACAGATCATTGTCATACAGTGCACCACAACTCTGACCCCCGAGACTAGGAAGAGGACACTTGATCCCTTGCTGTAGTCTCTGGATTGAGCAGAGGCGATCGAGCATCGTGGGACCTTCGATGTGGATTACGTCGGAGGCGATCGAGCGTCGTGGGACCTTCGTTGTGGACTACGTCGGAGGCGATCGAGCGTCGTGGGACCTTCGTGTGTGGACTACGTCGGAGGCGATCGAGCGTCGTGGGACCTTCGTTGTGGACTACGTCGGAGGCGATCGAGCGTCGTGGGACCTTCGTTGTGGACTACGTCGGAGGCGATCGAGCGTCGTGGGACCTTCGTTGTGGACTACGTCGGAGGCGATCGAGCGTCGTGGGACCTTCGTTGTGGACTACGTCGGATCTTTATAATTAAGATGGAGTCTGAATTTTGTTTTGTGTTTTTTTTCAAATAAAAAGATTTTTCTATGCGTGTATTTTCTGACTATTTACCAGAGATTCCTAATGGCGGGTCTAACATTGGCCCTATATTATGAATCTCGGGCTTAGTGCCAGCTGCCAATAAAAAGCTGGCATTAACCCCTTTATTACCCAGTTTGCCACCGGCACCAGGGCAACTGGAAGAGCATGGGTACAGCGCCAGAAAATGGCGCTTCAATGAATGCGCCATTTTCTGGGGCGGCTGCGGGCTGCAATTCGCAGCATGGGGGGCCCAGAACGCTTGGGCCTTTCCATGCTGAGGTTTCCAGCCCCCAGCTGCCTAGTTGTACCTGGCTGGGCCAAAAATATGGCGGAGCCCTATGTCATTTTTTTTTCAAGAATTAGTTCTAGAAATTAAAACAAATGGGCTTCGCTGTATTTTTGGTTGCAGCCAGGTACGAGGCAGCTGGGGGTTACTGGCAGTCTGTAGCTGCCAAGTTGTACCTGGCTGCAACCAAAAATACAGCGAAGCCCATTTGTTTTAATTTCTAGAACTAATTTTTGAAAAAAAAATGACATAGGGCTCCGCCATATTTTTGGCCCAGCCAGGTACAACTAGGCAGCTGGGGGCTGGAAACCTCAGCATGGAAAGGCCCAAGCGTTCTGGGCCCCCCATGCTGCGAATTGCAGCCCGCAGCCGCCCCAGAAAATGGCGCATTCATTGAAGCGCCATTTTCTGGCGCTGTACCCATGCTCTTCCAGTTGCCCTGGTGCCGGTGGCAAACTGGGTAATAAAGGGGTTAATGCCAGCTTTTTATTGGCAGCTGGCACTAAGCCCGAGATTCATAATATAGGGCCAATGTTAGACCCGCCATTAGGAATCTCTGGTAAATAGTCAGAAAATACACGCATAGAAAAATCTTTTTATTTGAAAAAAAAAAACACAAACAAAATTCAGACTCCATCTTAATTATAAAGATCCGACGTAGTCCACAACGAAGGTCCCACGACGCTCGATCGCCTCCGACGTAGTCCACAACGAAGGTCCCACGACGCTCGATCGCCTCCGACGTAGTCCACAACGAAGGTCCCACGACGCTCGATCGCCTCCGACGTAGTCCACAACGAAGGTCCCACGACGCTCGATCGCCTCCGACGTAGTCCACAACGAAGGTCCCACGACGCTCGATCGCCTCTGACGTAGTCCACAACGAAGGTCCCACGACGCTCGATCGCCTCCGACGTAATCCACAACGAAGGTCCCACGATGCTCGATCGCCTCTGCTCAATCCAGAGACTACAGCAAGGGATCAAGTGTCCTCTTCCTAGTCTCGGGGGTCAGAGTTGTGGTGCACTGTATGACAATGATCTGTCATACAGTGCACCATGACTATGATTCCAGAGACTATAACAAGAGGACACTTGATCCCTTGTTGCACCCATCATCCACACACGCACACAACCACGCACGGACATCCACGCACGCACACGTTCAAGCACGCACGCACGCTGACATCCACGCACGCACATCCAAGCATGGTGACATCCACGAACGCACACATCCACGCACGCACGCTGACATCCACACACGCATGCTGACATCCACGCACGCATGCTGACATCCACGCACACATCCACGTACGCACACATCTTTGCACGCACATCCACGCAGACATCAACGCAAGCACATCCACGCACTCTGACATCCACACACGCATGCACATCCACGCACACATCCACGCACGCACATCCACGTACGCACACATCCAGTGTAGTAAGCCCCCCCCATCTATCCATACACAGCCCCCCCCTAGTAAGACCCCCAACTATCCATACACAGCCCGCCCCCCCCCCAGTAAGACCCCCAACTATCCATACACAGCCCGCCCCCCCCTAGTAAGACCCAGTCCTAATAAAAAAGAACCTAAAGGATTAATACCATGCAGAAGCCTTAA
Source organism: Allobates femoralis (assembly GCA_033576535.1). Classification (NCBI taxonomy): domain Eukaryota; kingdom Metazoa; phylum Chordata; class Amphibia; order Anura; family Aromobatidae; genus Allobates; species Allobates femoralis. The sequence goes on from JARQOC010000001.1 coordinate 630,502,455, forward strand.
GCGCGCCAGTGTTTTGCACTAGAGCCGAGCGCGCGACTGCCGCGCGCATGCGCAGAAGAAGGATTCGACTGCAGGGATCCGCTCGTGATTTGACAGCAGCCGTATCTACTGCGCATGCGCCAGGTGCGCGCGAGCTCGCGCGGCAGCGAGTCCCACGCGTGCATGTTACGCATGCGCATGTATCAATTGAGACTGCCCCGATCCCCTAGTACATTTCGGGCACATTAAACTAGGGGATCGGGGCAGACTTAATTGATCAATGCGCATGCGCAACATGCACGCGCGGGACGCGTGCACTCGCTGCCGCGCGAGCTCGCGCGCATGCGCAGTAAATACGGCTGCTGTCAATTCAATTTCACGCGGTGCCGACACTGCGCGCCGCCAACCTCCTCCCGCCTTCTCGTTTTGGCGCCTTGCTAAGACTTACATCACTGCTCCCGGTATTAACCCTTTGCTCCCGGTATTAACCCTTTAGGGGGGGGGCTTGTAACACTGCTCCCCGGTATTAACCCTTTAGGGGGGGGGCTTTTAACACTGCTCCCGGTATTAATCCATCTTTCCGTACAGAAAATCCGCAGCAACAACGTGCGACTTTCTAGGGACCCCCTATCTATCCATAAACAGCCCCCCCACAGTAAGGCACCCCCATCTATCCGTACACAGCCCCCCAAAACAGTAAGGGACCCCCTATCCATCCATACACGGGCCCCCGCCATAAGGGACCCTCCTAACTATCCATACACAGACCCCTCTATCTATCCGTACACAGGCCCCCCACAGTAAGGGACCCCCCTATCTATCCGTACACAGCCCCCTCCGCAGTAATGGACCCCTATCCATCCATACCCGGGCCCCCGCCATAAGGGACCCCCTATCCATCCATACACGGACCCCCGCCATAAGGGACACCCTATCCATCCATACACGGACCCCCGCCATAAGGGACCCCCTATCCATCCATACACGGACCCCCGCCATAAGGGACCCCTATCCATCCATACCCGGGCCCCCGCCATAAGGGACCCCCTATCCATCCATACACGGACCCCTGCCATAAGGGACCCCCTATCCATCCATACACGGACCCCCGCCATAAGGGACCCCCTATCCATCCATACACGGGCCCCCGCCATAAGGGACCCTCCTAACTATCCATACACAGACCCCTCTATCTATCCGTACACAGGCCCCCCACAGTAAGGGACCCCCCTATCTATCCGTACACAGCCCCCTCCGCAGTAATGGACCCCTATCCATCCATACCCGGGCCCCCGCCATAAGGGACCCCCTATCCATCCATACACGGACCCCCGCCATAAGGGACCCCCTATCCATCCATACACGGACCCCCGCCATAAGGGACCCCCTATCCATCCATACACGGACCCCGCCATAAGGGACCCCCTATCCATCCATACACGGGCCCCCGCCATAAGGGACCCCCTATCCATCCATACACGGACCCCCCCATAAAGGGTTAATACCGGGGAGCAGTGTTAGCACCCCCCCCTAAAGGGTTAATACCGGGGAGCAGTGTTAGAAGCCCCCCCATAAAGGGTTAATACCGGGGAGCAGTGTTAGAAGCCCCCCCCTAAAGGGTTAATACCGGGGAGCAGTGTTACAAGCCCCCCCCCCTAAAGGGTTAAACCGGGAGCAAAGGGTTAGAAGCCCCCCCCATAAAGGGTTAATACCGGGGAGCAGTGTTACAAGCCCCCCCCCTAAAGGGTTAAACCGGGAGCAAAGGGTTAGAAGCCCCCCCATAAAGGGTTAATACCGGGGAGCAGTGTTACAAGCCCCCCCCCCCCTAAAGGGTTAATACCGGGAAGCCCCCCATAAAGGGTTAATACCGGGGAGCAGTGTTAGAAGCCCCCCCCCTAAAGGGTTAATACCGGGAGCAAAGGGTTAATACCGTGAGCAGTGATGTCTTGGCAAGGCGCCAAAACGCGCGGGAGAAGAATCCGGGGAGCAGTGTTACAAGCCCCTCCCCCTAAAGGGTTAATACCGGGAGCAAAGGGTTAATACCGTGAGCAGTGATGTCTTGGCAAGGCGCCAAAACGCGCGGGAGAAGAAGGTTGCCGCGTGAACTTGAATTGCCTGCAGCCGTATCTACTGCGCATGCGCCAGGTGCGCGCGAGCTCGCGCGGCGGCGAGTGCCCGCGTCCAGCGCGTGCATGTTGCGCATGCGCATTCAACAATTAAGACTGCCCCGATCCACTAGTACCAAAAGCGCTGCCACTCAGTAAGATCAATGTTAATGTATGAGTGAATGTGTGTGAGAGTGAATGTGTGATTGTTAATGTGTGAGTGAATGTGTGAGTGTTAATTTATGTGTGAATGGGTGTGAGTGTGAATGTGTGAGTGTGAATGCGTGTGTGTGTTAATGTATGAGTGAATGTGTGTGAGTGTGAATGTGTGTAAGCGTGAATGTGTGTGTGTGTGAGTATTTGAATGTGTGTGTGTGACTGTGTGTGTAAATGTGTTGTGAATTTGTGTGTTAATGTGTGAGTGAATGTGTGTAAGTGTGTGAATGTGTGTGTGAGTATATGAATGTGTGAATGTATGAGTGTGAGTGAATATTTGTGCGTGTGTGAGTTAATGTGTGTATATATGTAAAAAGGAGGCAGATCAAGTTGATGACATCACTACAAAAGGGGGCCAGGATGGGGACATCACTACACTATGGGGGCCAGGATGTGGACATCACTACACTATGGGGGCCAGGATGAGGACATCACTACACGATGGGGGTGAGGATGTGGACATCACTACACTATGGGGGCCAGGATGGGGACATTACTACACTATGGGGGCCAGGATGGGGGACATTACTACACTATGGGGGCCAGGATGAGGACATCACTACACTATGGGGGCCAGGATGGGGACATCAGTACACTATGGGGACCAGGATGGGGACATCACTACACTATGGGGACCAGGATGGGGACATCACTACACTATGGGGACCAGGATGGGGACATCACTACACTATGGGGACCAGGATGGGGACATCACTACACTATGGGGACCAGGATGGGGACATCACTACACTATGGGGATCAGGATAGGGACATTACTACACTATGGGGGCCAGGATGGGGACATTACTACACTATGGGGGCCAGGATGAGGACATCACTACACTATGGGGGCCAGGATGAGGACATCACTACACTATGGGGACCAGGATGTGGACATCACTACACTATGGAGGCCAGGATGAGGACATCACTACACTATGGGGGCCAGGATGAGGACATTACTACACTATGGGGGCCAGGATGAGGGACATTACTACACTATGGGGGCCAGGATGAGGACATTACTACACTATGGGGACCAGGATGAGGACATTACTACACTATGGGGGCCAGGATGGGACATTACTACACTATGGGGGCCAGGATGGGGACATACTACACTATGGGGGCCAGGATGGGACATTACTACACTATGGGGGCCAGGATGGGACATTCACTACACTATGGGGGCCAGGATGGGGACATTACTACACTATGGGGGCCAGGATGGGACATTACTACACTATGGGGGCCAGGATGGGACATTACTACACTATGGGGGCCAGGATGGGACATTACTACACTATGGGGCCAGGATGGGACATCACTACACTATGGGGGCCAGGATGGGACATTACTACACTATGGGGGCCAGGATGGGACATCACTACACTATGGGGGCCAGGATGAGGACATTACTACACTATGGGGGCCAGGATGGGGACATACTACACTATGGGGGCCAGGATGGGACATTACTACACTATGGGGGCCAGGATGGGACATTACTACACTATGGGGGCCAGGATGGGGACATCACTACACTATGGGCAGGCCAGGCATGGGGACATACTACTACACTATGGGGGCCAGGATGGGACATTACTACACTATGGGGCCAGGATGAGGACATCACTACACTATGGGGGCCAGGATGGGACATTACTACACTATGGGGGCCAGGATGAGGGACATTACTACACTATGGGGGCCAGGATGTGGACATACTACACTATGGGGGCCAGGATGGTGACATTCACTACACAGGCAAAATACACAATGGGGCCAGGATGGGACATTACTACACTATGGGGCCAGGATGGGACATTACTACACTATGGGGGCCAGGATGGGGACATTCACACTACACTGATGGGGCCCAGGCGGATGGACATCATACACTATGGGGCCAGGATGGGGACATCACTACACATGGGGGCCAGATGGGACATTACTACACTATGGGGCCAGGATGGGGACATTACTACACTATGGGGCCAGGATGTGGACATCACTACACTATGGGGCCAGGATGGGACATTACTACACTATGGGGGCCAGGATGGGACATCACTACACTATGGGGGCCAGGATGGGACATTACTACACTATGGGGGCCAGGATGGGGACATTACTACACTATGGGGGCCAGGATGAGGACATTACTACACTATGGGGGCCAGGATGGGACATTACTACACTATGGGGGCCAGGATGGGGACATCACTACACTATGGGGGCCAGGATGGGACATTACTACACTATGGGGGCCAGGATGGGACATCACTACACTATGGGGGCCAGGATGGGGACATTACTACACTATGGGCCAGGATGGGGACATCACTACACTATGGGGGCCAGGATGGGACATACTACACTATGGGGGCCAGGATGGGGACATTACTACACTATGGGGGCCAGGATGGGACATCATCACTTGACACTATGGGGCCAGGATGAGGGACATCACTACACTATGGGGCCAGGATGGGACATTACTACACTATGGGGGCCAGGATGGGGACATTACTACACTATGGGGGCCAGGATGGGACATTACTACACTATGGGGGCCAGGATGGGACATTACTACACTATGGGGGCCAGGATGGGACATTACTACACTATGGGCTGGACCTAGGCAGTGGGACATCACTACACTATGGGGGCCAGGATGGGGACATTACTACACTATGGGGCCAGGATGGGACATCACTACACTATGGGGGCCAGGATGGGGACATCACTACACTATGGGGGCCAGGATGGGACATTACTACACTATGGGGGCCAGGATGGGACATCACTACACTATGGGGGCCAGGATGGGGACATTACTACACTATGGGGGCCAGGATGGGGACATTACTACACTATGGGGGCCAGGATGAGGACATACTACACTATGGGGGCCAGGATGGGACATACTACACTATGGGGGCCAGGATGGGGACATCACTACACTATGGGGCCAGGATGGGGACATTACTACACTATGGGGGCCAGGATGGGACATCACTACACTATGGGGCAGGATGGGGACATACTACACTATGGGGGCCAGGATGGGGACATTACTACACTATGGGGCCAGGATGGGGACATTACTACACTATGGGGCCAGGATGGGGACATCACTACACTATGGGGGCCAGGATGGGACATCACACACTATGGGGCCAGGATGGGGACATTACTACACTATGGGGCCAGGATGGGACATTACTACACTATGGGGCCAGGATGGGACATTACTACACTATGGGGGCCAGGATGGGGACATTACTACACTATGGGGGCCAGGATGGGGACATTACTACACTATGGGGGCCAGGATGGGACATACTACACTATGGGGGCCAGGATGAGGACATCACTACACTATGGGGGCCAGGATGGGACATTACTACACTATGGGGGCCAGGATGGGACATACTACACTATGGGGGCCAGGATGGGGACATTACTACACTATGGGGCCAGGATGGGACATTACTACACTATGGGGCCAGGATGGGACATTACTACACTATGGGGGCCAGGATGAGGACATACTACACTATGGGGCCAGGATGGGACATACTACACTATGGGGCCAGGATGGGGACATTACTACACTATGGGGCCAGGATGGGGACATACTACACTATGGGGCCAGGATGGGACATTCACTACACTATGGGGGCCAGGATGTGGGACATTACTACACTAAGGGGGCCAGGATGGGACATCACTACACTATGGGGGCCAGGATGGGACATCACTACACTATGGGGGCCAGGATGGGGACATTACTACACTATGGGGGCAGGATGAGGGACATACTACACTATGGGGGCCAGGATGGGGACATTACTACACTATGGGGCCAGGATGGGGACATACTACACTATGGGGGCCAGGATGTGGGACATTACTACACTATGGGGGCCAGGATGGGGACATCACTACACTATGGGGGCCAGGATGGGACATTCACTACACTATGGGGGCCAGGATGGGACATTACTACACTATGGGGGCCAGGATGGGACATCACTACACTATGGGGGCCAGGATGGGGACATTACTACACTATGGGGCCAGGATGGGGACATTACTACACTATGGGGCCAGGATGGGGACATACTACACTATGGGGCCAGGATGGGGACATTACTACACTATGGGGCCAGGATGGGGACATCACTACACTATGGGGGCCAGATGGGACATTACTACACTATGGGGGCCAGGATGGGACATCACTACACTAGGGCCAGGATGGGGGACATACTACACTAGGCAGTGGACATTACTACACTATGGGGGCCAGGATGGGACATCACTACACTATGGGGCCAGATGGGGACATACTACACTATGGGGGCCAGGATGGACATCACTACACTATGGGGCCAGGATGGGGACATCACTACACTATGGGGCCAGGATGGGGACATCACTACACTATCAATGGGGCTGACTCCATGGATGGGTGGGGACATCACTACACTATGGGGCCAGGATGGGGACATACTACACTATGGGGGCCAGGATGGGGACATTACTACACTATGGGGGCCAGGATGGGGACATTACTACACTATGGGGGCCAGGATGGGGGACATTACTACACTATGGGGCCAGATGGGGACATCACTACACTATGGGGCCAGGATGGTGGACATCACTACACTATGGGGGCCAGGATGGGACATTACTAACCTATGGGGGCCAGGATGGGGACATCACTACACTATGGGGGCCAGGATGGGGACATTACTACACTATGGGGGCCAGGATGAGGGACATTACACTACACTATGGGGCCAGGATGGGGACATTACTACACTATGGGGGCCAGGATGGGACATTCACTACACTATGGGGACCAGGATGTGGACATTACTACACTTATGGGGGCCAGGATGGGGACATCACTACACTATGGGGCCAGGATGGGGACATTACTACACTATGGGGGCCAGGATGGGGACATTACTACACTATGGGGGCCAGGATGGGGACATCACTACACTATGGGGACCAGGATGGGGACATCACTACACTATGGGGGCCAGGATGGAGACATTACTACACTATGGGGGCCAGGATGGGGACATCACTACACTATGGGGGGCCAGGATGAGGACATTACTACACTATGGGGCCAGGATGAGGACATCACTACACTATGGGGGCCAGGATGGGGACATTACTACACTATGGGGGCCAGGATGGGGGACATTACTACACTATGGGGGCCAGGATGGGGACATTACTACACTATGGGGATCAGGATAGGGACATTACTACACTATGGGGGCCAGGATGGGGACATCACTACACTATGGGGGCCAGGATGGGGACATCACTACACTATGGGGGGCAGGATGGGGACATTACTACACTATGGGGGGCAGGATGGGGACATTACTACACTATGGGGGCCAGGATGAGGACATTACTACACTATGGGGACCAGGATGTGGACATCACTACACTATGGGGGCCAGGATGAGGACATTACTACACTATGGGGGCCAGGATGGGATCATTACTACACTATGGGGGCCAGGATGGGGACATCACTACACTATGGGGGCCAGGATGGGGGGACATTACTACACTATGGGGACCAGGATGAGGACATCACTACACTATGGGGGGCAGGATGGGGACATTACTACACTATGGAGGCCAGGATGGAGACATCACTACACTATGGGGGCCAGGATGGGGACATCACTACACTATGGGGGCCAGGATGAGGACATCACTACACTATGGGGCCAGGATGGGGACATTACTACACTATGGGGGCCAGGATGGGGACATTACTACACTATGGGGACCAGGATGAGGACATTACTACACTATGGGGGCCAGGATGGGGACATTACTACACTATGGGGGCCAGGATGGGGACATTACTACACTATGGGGGCCAGGATGGGGACATTACTACACTATGGGGGCCAGGATGGGGACATTACTACACTATGGGGGCCAGGATGGGGACATCACTACACTATGGGGGCCAGGATGGGGACATTACTACACTATGGGGGCCAGGATGGGGGACATCACTACACTATGGGGGCCAGGATGAGGACATCACTACACTATGGGGGCCAGGATGGTGGACATTACTACACTATGGGGGTCAGGATGAGGACATCACTACACTATGGAGGCCAGGATGGGACATCACTACACTATGGGGGCCAGGATGGGACATCACTACACTATGGGGACCAGGATGAGGACATTACTACACTATGGGGGCCAGGATGGGGACATTACTACACTATGGGGGCCAGGATGGGGACATCACTACACTATGGGGGCCAGGATGGGGACATTACTACACTATGGGGGCCAGGATGGGGGACATCACTACACTATGGGGGCCAGGATGAGGACATCACTACACTATGGGGGCCAGGATGGTGGACATTACTACACTATGGGGGTCAGGATGAGGACATCACTACACTATGGAGGGCCAGGATGGGGACATCACTACACTATGGGGGCCAGGATGTGGACATTACTACACTGTGGGGGCAGGATGGGGACATCACTACACTATGGGGGCCAGGATGGGGACATCACTACACTATGGGGGCCAGGATGGGGACATCACTACACTATGGGGGCCAGGATGGGGACATTACTACACCATGGGGGCCAGGATGGGACATTACTACACTATGGGGGCCAGGATGGGGACATCACTACACTATGGGGGCCAGGATGGGGACATCACTACACTATGGGGGCCAGGATGGGGACATCACTACACTATGGGGGCCAGGATGGGGACATTACTACACTATGGGGGCCAGGATGGGGACATCACTACACTATGGGGGCCAGGATGTGGACATTACTACACTATGGGGGCCAGGATGAGGACATTACTACACTATGGGGGCCAGGATGGGGACATCACTACACTATGGGGGCCAGGATGGGGACATCACTACACTATGGGGGCCAGGATGTGGACATTACTACACTATGGGGACCAGGATGGGGACATCACTACACTATGGGGACCAGGATGGGGACATTACTACACTATGGGGACCAGGATGGGGACATCACTACACTATGGGGACCAGGATGGGGACATTACTACACTATGGCACCAGGATGGGGACATTACTACACTATGGGGGCCAGGATGAGGACATCACTACACTATGGGGACCAGGATGGGGCCATCACATACACTATGGGGGCCAGGATGGGGGACATTACTACACTATGGGGCCAGGATGAGGACATTACTACACTATGGGGACCAGGATGGGGACATCACTACACTATGGGGACCAGGATGGGGGACATCACTACACTATGGGGGCCAGGATGGGGACATCACTACACTATGGGGACCAGGATGGGGACATTACTACACTATGGGGGCCAGGATGAGGACATCACTACACTATGGGGGCCAGGATGGGGACATCACTACACTATGGGGGCCAGGATGGGGACATCACTACACGATGGGGTGAGGATGTGGACATTACTACACTATGGGGGGCAGGATGTGGACATCACTACACTATGGGGGCCAGGATGGGGACATCACTACACTATGGGGGCCAGGATGGGGGACATACTACACTATGGGGGGCAGGAGTGGGGACATTACTACACTATGGGGATCAGGATAGGGACATTACTACACTATGGGGCAGGATGGGACATACTACACTATGGGGGCCAGGATGGGGACATACTACACTATGGGGGCCAGGATGGGGACATTACTACACTATGGGGGGCAGGTATGGAGGACATTACTACACTATGGGGGCCAGGTGAGGACATACTACACTATGGGGACCAGATTGGACATTACTACACTATGGGGGCCAGGATGGGGACATACTACACTATGGGGGCCAGGATGTGGACATTACTACACTATGGGGGCCAGGATGGGGACATCACTACACTATGGGGGCCAGGATGGGACATCACTACACTATGGGGGCCAGGATGGGGACATCACTACACTATGGGGGCCAGGATGGGGACATTACTACACTATGGGGGCCAGGATGGGGACATTACTACACTATGGGGGCCAGGATGGGGACATCACTACACTATGGGGGCCAGGATGGGGACATTACTACACTATGGGGGCCAGGATGGGGACATTACTACACTATGGGGGCCAGGATGGGGACATCACTACACTATGGGGGCCAGGATGGGACATTACTACACTATGGGGGCCAGGATGGTGGACATCACTACACTATGGGGGCCAGGATGGGGACATCACTACACTATGGGGACCAGGATGGGACATCACTACACTATGGGGGCCAGGATGGGACATCACTACACTATGGAGGACCAGGATGGGACATCACTACACTATGGGGACCAGGATGGGACATCACTACACTATGGGGCCAGGATGGGACATCACTACACTATGGGGGCCAGGATGAGGACATCACTACACTATGGGGGCAGGATGGGACATCACTACACTATGGGGGCCAGGATGGGGGACATTACTACACTATGGGGGCCCGGATGGGACATCACTACACTATGGGGGCCAGGATGGGGACATTACTACACTATGGGGGCCAGGATGGGGACATTACTACACTATGGGGGCCAGGATGGGGACATTACTACACTATGGGGGCCAGGATGGGGACATACTACACTATGGGGGCCAGGATGGGACATTACTACACTATGGGGGCCAGGATGGGACATTCACTACACTATGGGGGCCAGGATGGGGACATCACTACACTATGGGGGCCAGGATGGGACATTACTACACTATGGGGGCCAGGATGGGACATCACTACACTATGGGGCCAGGATGGAGACATTACTACACTATGGGGGCCCGGATGGGACATCACTACACTATGGGGCCAGGATGGGACATCACTACACTATGGGGACCAGGATGTGGACATCACTACACTATGGGGACCAGGATGGGGACATCACTACACTATGGGAGCCAGGATGGACATTACTACACTATGGGGACCAGGATGGTGGACATCACTACACTATGGGGGCCAGGATGGGGACATTACTACACTATGGGGACCAGGATGGGGACATACTACACTATGGGGACCAGGATGGGGACATTACTACACTATGGGGACCAGGATGAGGACATCACTACACTATGGGGACCAGGATGAGGACATACTACACTATGGGGGCCAGGATGAGGACATCACTACACTATGGGGACCAGGATGGGACATACTACACTATGGGGGCCAGGATGGGACATCACTACACTATGGGGACCAGGATGGTGGACATCACTACACTATGGGGAGCCAGGATGGGGACATCACTACACTATGGGGCCAGGATGGGGACATCACTACACTATGGGGACCAGGATGGGGACATTACTACACTATGGGGGCCAGGATGAGGACATCACTACACTATGGGGACCAGGATGGGGACATCACTACACTATGGGGGCCAGGATGGGGACATCACTACACTATGGGGGCCAGGATGGGGACATCACTACACTATGGGGGCAGGATGGGGACATTACTACACTATGGGGGCCAGGATGGTGGACATTACTACACTATGGGGACCAGGATGAGGACATTACTACACTATGGGGGCAGGATGGGGGACATTACTACACTATGGGGGCCAGGATGAGGACATTACTACACTATGGGGGGCAGGATGTGGACATTACTACACTATGGGGGCCAGGATGGGGACATCACTACACTATGGGGGCCAGGATGTGGGACATTACTACACTATGGGGGCCAGGATGGGGACATCACTACACTATGGGGACCAGGATGGGGACATCACTACACTATGGGGGCCAGGATGAGGACATTACTACACTATGGGGGCCAGGATGGGGCATTACTACACTATGGGGGCCAGGATGAGGACATCACTACACTATGGGGGCCAGGATGTGGGACATTACTACACTATGGGGGCCAGGATGGGGACATCACTACACTATGGGGGCCAGAATGGAGGACATTACTACACTATGGGGACCAGGATGGGGGACATCACTACAAAAGGGGACCAGCATGGGCGACATTACTACACTATGGGGGCCAGGATGGGGACATTACTACACTATGGGGGCCAGGATGGGGGACATTACTACACTATGGGGGCCAGGATCATGGATGGTGTCATCACTACAAAAGGGGACCATCATGGGAGACATCACTACAACAGGGGACCATCATGGGGGACATCACTACACCATGGGAGCCAGGATGGGACATTACTACAAAAGGGGATCAGGATGGGGATATTACTATATAATGAGGACCAGGATAGGACCTTACTACAAGAAGGAGATCAAGATGGGGTCCAGGATGTGGGACATTACTATAGGATAGGGACATTACAATAAGAAAGGGGCCAAGATGAGGACATTACTACAAGAAGAAAATCAGGATATGGACATTACTACATTGACCAAAAAAATCTGGTATTACTAAATATGTCACTTAGTCCTATAAGAAATGGGGCCCCCATATCTATTTTTTTCTATGTGTGGCCCACTATAGCAGCCGAGTTTGAGACCCCAGATCTAATGCATGGGTGCAAGGAAACACGGGAGACACAGGCTGCTTAAAGGGATCCTGTCACCTCCAAAAAGAAACATGTCCCTGCAGCACCCTATCACTAATCTCACACTCCTTTTGTCTCAGAAAAGCATCCTGTGAAAGTGCATAAAAACTTTTTAATTAGTGATTATAATTAGCAGGGGCTATATTCTTTAGTCACCAGGCCGGGCTGTTTTGCAGCCTCCAGGACCCACCCTCTCTCTGTCTGTGTTCCTCTGCTTGTGCAGGCTTTACCCTCCCCCCTCTCTGTCACTCACAGAAAGCAAATCATTAGTCCTGCCTTCAGCTCCACATCACAGCAGCACAGACAGAGAGAGGGTGGATCCTGGAGGCTGCAAAACAGCCCGCCCTGGTGACTAAAGAATATAGCCCCTGCTAATTATAATCCCTAATGAGGGAGTATTTAATCGATTTTATCCACTTTCACAGGATACTTTTAGGAGACAGAAGGAGTGTGAGATTAGTGATGGGATGCTGCAGGGATTTGATTTTGTAGCTTAGGAGGCGTTTTGGAGGTGACAGGATCCCTTTAAAGAGTTGTTGTATTACTTCATACAATAGGTGCACACAGTTGCAGATGCAGAGGTTGAAAACACGGCAAGGCAGGAATAAATCCTTAAATCCAGCGTAAATCTCTAGGAATAGGTTTAGAGTCTCTTACTTCTGTTGCAATTGTATACAGCACAGCAGAAGGGTTCCTGTGTACACACCGGCTCCAGGATGGCTCTAATAATATGTCCAAAAAACTTCAGGAGGCCAAACCACTGCCAGGCTGCAGACACCAAGCACTGACTGAACAGCAGAGGCTGCTTAAATGGACAAGAGGCAAGGACTGGGCGGGAACAAGGAGGCTGAGGGCTCCATAATGCCTGAGGGCAAGGTGGATGCAGCAGGACAGGAAGCACTGAACTAACTATATGACTCTGACTCCACGACTCTGACTCCATAACCAGGGCTGTGAAGTCAGTAAGCCAAGCACCCGACTCCTCAATTTCCCTGAATCTGACTCCACGACTCTGACTCCACAGTCCTGTGTTTTCTACAGAACATGAAGAGCTAAAGCTGAGCGCTCACAGGTCAATATCCAGACATATCGGCCACTTAGGGGCCACTTATAATTAGATGGAGCCCGGCTGACAGTGCCCGGGAGTGATGGGAGGGGAGCGATCCGACAATCCAGGAGTTTACATCAGCGCCTCGTCTCCACATTATGTCAGTGAAGTTATATTTAGTCTCAGTGACTTTCGGATAATTGAATGTTAATGAGGAGTGTGTGGAGTGCCCTGCCATGTAATGAGGAGTGTGTGGAGTGCCCTGCCATGTAATGAGGAGTGTGTGGAGTGCCCTGCCATGTAATGAGGAGTGTGTGGAGTGCCCTGCCATGTAATGAGGAGTGTGTGGAGTGCCCTGCCATGTAATGAGGGTAGTGTGTGGAGTTTTCCCTGCATGTAATGAGGAGTGTGTGGAGTGCCCTGCCATGTAATGAGGAGTGTGTGGAGTGCCCTGCCATGTAATGAGGAGTGTGTGGAGTGCCCTGCCATGTAATGAGGAGTGTGTGGAGTGCCCTGCCATGTAATGAGGAGTGTGTGGAGTGCCCTGCCATGTAATGAGGAGTGTGTGGAGTGCCCTGCCATGTAATGAGGAGTGTGTGGAATGCCCTGCCATGTAATGAGGAGTGTGTGGAGTGCCCTGCCATGTAATGAGGAGTGTGTGGAGTGCCCTGCCATGTAATGAGGAGTGTGTGGAGTGCCCTGCCATGTAATGAGGAGTGTGTGGAGTGCCCTGCCATGTAATGAGGAGTGTGTGGAGTGCCCTGCCATGTAATGAGGAGTGTGTGGAGTGCCCTGCCATGTAATGAGGAGTGTGGTGGAATGCCCTGCCATGTAATGAGGAGTGTGTGGAGTGCTCTGCCATGTAATGAGGAGTGTGTGGAGTGCCCTGCCATGTAATGAGGAGTGTGTGGAGTGCCCTGCCATGTAATGAGGAGTGTGTGGAATGCCCTGCCATGTAATGAGGAGTGTGTGGAGTGCCCTGCCATGTAATGAGGAGTGTGTGGAGTGCCCTGCCATGTAATGAGGAGTGTGTGGAGTGCCCTGCCATGTAATGAGGAGTGTGTGGAGTGCCCTGCCATGTAATGAGGAGTGTGTGGAGTGCCCTGCGATGTAATGAGGAGTGTGTGGAGTGCCCTGCCATGTAATGAGGAGTGTGTGGAGTGCCCTGCCATGTAATGAGGAGTGTGTGGAATGCCCTGCCATGTAATGAGGAGTGTGTGGAGTGCTCTGCCATGTAATGAGGAGTGTGTGGAGTGCCCTGCCATGTAATGAGGAGTGTGTGGAGTGCCCTGCCATGTAATGAGGAGTGTGTGGAATGCCCTGCCATGTAATGAGGAGTGTGTGGAGTGCCCTGCCATGTAATGAGGAGTGTGTGGAGTGCCCTGCCATGTAATGAGGAGTGTGTGGAGTGCCCTGCCATGTAATGAGGAGTGTGTGGAGTGCTCTGCCATGTAATGAGGAGTGTGTGGAGTGCTCTGCCATGTAATGAGGAGTGTGTGGAGTGCTCTGCCATGTAATGAGGAGTGTGTGGAGTGCCCTGCCATGTAATGAGGAGTGTGTGGAGTGCCCTGCCATGTAATGAGGAGTGTGTGGAGTGCCCTGCCATGTAATGAGGAGTGTGTGGAGTGCTCTGCCATGTAATGAGGAGTGTGTGGAGTGCCCTGCCATGTAATGAGGAGTGTGTGGAGTGCCCTGCCATGTAATGAGGAGTGTGTGGAGTGCCCTGCCATGTAATGAGGAGTGTGTGGAGTGCCCTGCCATGTAATGAGGAGTGTGTGGAGTGCTCTGCCATGTAATGAGGAGTGTGTGGAGTGCTCTGCCATGTAATGAGGAGTGTGTGGAGTGCCCTGCCATGTAATGAGGAGTGTGTGGAGTGCTCTGCCATGTAATGAGGAGTGTGTGGAGTGCCTGCCATGTAATGAGGAGTGTGTGGAGTGCCCTGCCATGTAATGAGGAGTGTGTGGAGTGCCCTGCCATGTAATGAGGAGTGTGTGGAGTGCCCTGCGATGTAATGAGGAGTGTGTGGAATGCCCTGCCATGTAATGAGGAGTGTGTGGAGTGCTCTGCCATGTAATGAGGAGTGTGTGGAGTGCCCTGCCATGTAATGAGGAGTGTGTGGAGTGCTCTGCCATGTAATGAGGAGTGTGTGGAGTGCCCTGCCATGTAATGAGGAGTGTGTGGAGTGCTCTGCCATGTAATGAGGATGTGTGGAGTGCCCTGCCATGTAATGAGGAGTGTGTGGAGTGCCCTGCCATGTAATGAGGAGTGTGTGGAGTGCCCTGCCATGTAATGAGGAGTGTGTGGAGTGCCCTGCCATGTAATGAGGAGTGTGTGGAGTGCCCTGCCATGTAATGAGGAGTGCTCTGCCATGTAATGAGGAGTGTGTGGAGTGCTCTGCCATGTAATGAGGAGTGTGTGGAGTGCCCTGCCATGTAATAGAGGAGTGTGTGGAGTGCCCTGCCATGTAATGAGGAGTGCTCTGCCATGTAATGAGGAGTGTGTGTTGGAGTGCTCTGCCATGTAATGAGGAGTGTGTGGAGTGCTCTGCCATGTAATGAGGAGTGTGTGGAGTGCCTGCCATGTAATGAGGAGTGTGTGGAGTGCCCTGCCATGTAATGAGGAGTGTGTGGAGTGCTCTGCCATGTAATGAGGAGTGTGTGGAGTGCCCTGCCATGTAATGAGGAGTGTGTGGAGTGCCCTGCCATGTAATGAGGGGTGTGTGGAGTGCTCTGCCATGTAATGAGGAGTGTGTGGAATGCCCTGCCATGTAATGAGGAGTGTGTGGAGTGCTCTGCCATGTAATGAGGAGTGTGTGGAGTGCCCTGCCATGTAATGAGTGTGTGGAGTGCCCTGCCATGTAATGAGGAGTGTGTGGAGTGCCCTGCCATGTAATGAGGAGTGTGTGGAGTGCCCTGCCATGTAATGAGGAGTGTGTGGAGTGCCCTGCCATGTAATGAGGAGTGTGTGGAGTGCCCTGCCATGTAATGAGGAGTGTGTGGAGTGCCCTGCCATGTAATGAGGAGTGTGTGGAGTGCTCTGCCATGTAATGAGGAGTGTGTGGAGTGCCCTGCCATGTAATGAGGAGTGTGTGGAGTGCCCTGCCATGTAATGAGGAGTGTGTGGAGTGCCCTGCCATGTAATGAGGAGTGTGTGGAGTGCCCTGCCATGTAATGAGGAGTGTGTGGAATGCCCTGCCATGTAGCGCCCCTGGCTGTTGCTCCAGACTAGTGCGGGTCCAGCTCACGTGGAGGCTTCACTTGTGGCTTTGTCTGCCTGTAATTCCACATTGAGTGCTGGCGAGGTGCCGGATTGGCAGCGTGTTTGTACATAAACCAGCCTGTGTGTAAAATACGTGCCCTACGGGTACACAATTCACAGCAGCAATTAAAGGCCTCGGTGGTGACCCGCCCGCATTACTCATGGCCAAAGATTTCATTCCCTGTGTCTAAATAAACTCAGCATTCAGAGCTAATCTCCCACAGAAAAGAGCTGCACACGGCACTCCCTCTCCGGAGGAACACCGCCAAATCTGCCCCTCTGAAGACAATGTACATATACCTCCACATCTCACATACGTGTCTGCAACATGTGAACACAACTAGCCCTTGTTCACACTGGGCGGTTCTGATCCGTTTTTGCATGACGTTTGTGTGATTTCCAGCAAAGTCAATGGCCCAGTTCAACCTGAGCTCCGGTGCGTTTGGCAGCATTGTGCTAGTGCAGGTGGTAGCGCAGTGCATGTGCTGCCAAGCTCATCGGAGCACAAATGAAGCACATTGCGCTAACGCCGCCATTACCGTGTATGGATGAGCGCAGGCAGACGGTACCTGGAAGCGCAAGTGTGAATGCAGCTGTGTCACAGCGCATGCGCTAGTCTGGAAGCACCGGAAATGTCGCATTACTAGGAGAAGCACATGCGCTGTGGCACAGGCACTTACACACTAGCGCTTCCGGGATACACAAGGTAATGGCGGCACTAGTGCAATGTGCATTATTTGTGCTCCGATGAGCTTGGCAGCGCATGCACTGTGCTACCACTGCGCTAGATGTTTTCTTTTTCAATAACAGATGCGGTTTTGCTGCTGAAAATGCAACAAAAATGCGGCACAAAAAAAAATGGATCCCAAAGGCAAAGTGTGGACATAGCCCCAAAGTCATCACACAAGGGCGATAGATTGTGCTCCTCTCCAGGTTCAGAACAATAACACAGCGGGGCACACAGTTCTGCCATCTTGAACTCATTATTTCACAACAACTTGCCCTTTTGGTGTCTGAGAAACCCCATTCAGAAGCACTGACTGAACAGCTGAGGCTGCTTAAACGGGCAAGAGGCAAGGACTGGGCGGGAACATGGAGGCTGAGGGCTCCATAATGCTTGAGGGCGAGGTGGATGCAGCAGGACAGGAAGTAAGATGGCCGACGGCAAAAACTAGATTCAAACAAAAACGACAGCAGATAAGGCAAAAAGTCTGAGAACCTCACACTCCACCAAAATGGACACTGAAACTAACTGTACGACTCCGGCTCCACGACTCCGGCTCCATAACCAGGGCTGCGAAGTCAGTAAGCCAAGCCCGACTCCAACTTCTCAATTTCCGTGAATCCGACTCCACCAAAATGGACACCGACTCCACGACTCTGACTCCACAGTCCTGTGTTTTCTACAGAACATGAAGAGCTAAAGCTGAGCACTCACAGGTCAACCAATCTGCCGGGGCCAATATCCAGATGTATCGGCCACTTAGGGGCCATTTATAATTAGATAGAGCCCAGCTGACAGTACACGGGAGTGATGGGAGGGGACCGATCCGACAATCCAGGAGTTGACATCAGCGCCTCGTCTCCACATTATGTCAGATTATGAAATCGAGTAAATGTGGCGCCCCTGCGGACCAGTCACCACTAGACAGTACAGAAGCTGGGATGGGTAAATCAGTCATCCCACACACACACCCAACACACTACCGATCCCAAGTCTAACACAACACCAAGTCCAGGCTAGTCCGAGTCAGCGGGGACACCGAGGGACCAGGCCGGAACCAGAGTGCCGGCTCTGCTGAAGTGGCAGAGAAGCTGTATGCCCCAACCACGCACTTCGGCGGGGTGTGGGGTCTTTATGTTTCCCTTTGCCCCCTTTTTATTGACCACCTGGGACCACGGAGCTGGGAGACGATACCGTGACCTATTGCAGCCCCAGACGACAATGGCAGGGCCCGGTTCCGAGTACCCTACGGCCCCGGTGGGCGGATCAACTTGATGTCACGAACAGGATCTACCAACCTGGTAGAACCGGGTCTTGTGTGCCCAAAGACTGTGTTTTTGGGCCCAAAGCAATGGCAGCCCTGAAAGACTGAGACCATGTGCTGGCAGGGGAGTGTACCACAGCCCCTCATCATGGGCCAGGCCAGCATTGGGAGGGTTCCTAATCCCTGTAAACTCCATTGGCCCCCTTAGCCCTGTTCCGTCAGACGCCAGCCAGGCCTGGGAGGACACCCCGTGGAGATCTTAGCTGAGCCCCTGACCCCAGAGCCGCCGGTTGTTGGTGGGAAAACGCCGAAGAGGAAATTATAGGATTCTCGGGGAAGGTGGTGGCGGGCCGAGAGCAAGTGGAGGTCATCACCCGGGATGAGTTCCTGCGCAGATGGATCGCCAGGTGGGAGACTGAGGAACGGGAGGGTCCAGCAGCAGCAGATCCAGGCTTAGGCGGAAGCCCATATGGACCAGTCCAACCGCCAGGCCCCACGTCGAGAAGGGACAGTTGTCGCCTTTCACCTCAGGTAGGGTTGGGGCTTCATATGGGAACCCAGGGGGGGCAGAAACCTTTTTGTGTCCCAAACTGACATGGAGTCCCACCTGCCCTTATGCCACCCGGGCAGGCATTTGAAACCTGGGGACAGGGTCCCCTTCGTGCACCAGGAGGGAGAGCAGGGACCCTACGCTCTCTGTGTTCATCGAGTGCGGCCCAGGGAGGAACCAGCACCAGCCGCCATTGAGGAGCCACTAGAGACACGGGACTTCGGAACCCAAACCCTGATGTTGGGATTCTCGGCACCAATCTCGTCGGTGCCTCGAGGGAGGTGAGCTACCCTGCCGTGGCAGAAGCATGTAAACCCCGGACACGCTACAGACAGTGTGAGTTTTTGTTTTTTTCCCTTGGTTTTCTTCTCAGTTAAAATTAACATTTGATCCCGGACAATGCGAGTGATCAGAACTGTACTGTATATAGTTAACGCACTACGTTGTGCCCCTTATTGGTTTTATTGCATGCTTTTATGATGACAATGTATGCTTTGAATTGTTTGACCTAAATGAACATTTGCACTTGTGACCGTGACGCTTAAAACCCCACTGGCATGGCCGAAGAATAGGTCAATTGAGCCGCTGTTGCCACGCCCAGGGCTAGTAAAAGGGTTGTGTTTGTGGCGGGTTCCCAAAGACCAAGAGACAATGGACAATCAGTGAACTGTTTGAACTGTCTTTTCTCTACTTTTTATACCCCTTACCCCATAGATTTGATACGTTTTTTTTTCTGTTGAAGTAACGTTTAAGCCACAAGCCTCCCGTACGGGAAGAAAAAGAAGCACTTATGTAAATATGTTATCGTTATTGTTGAATGCATAAAAAAATGTTTGAACTTTGCATCACACCGAAATAGGTCCTAGCACGAGGACGTGCTAATCTTTGCTTAGGGGGAGTGTGGCACCCCTGCAGACCGGTCGCCACTAGACGGCACCCCAAGTCTAAGTTACTTTATGTCTAGCTATGGGATAGCGGGTGGAGGGTGGAGAGTTAGGACAGAACCCTTTTAGGGGTAGGAACACAACAACAAAAAGGGGACACAGCACCAAGTCCAGGGGAGAGTGCAGAGTTAAGAAAAAGAGAGGAGAGCGGTCAGCCAAGTAGAGAAACCAGACTGAGAGAACCCGGACCTGGCAGTCTGTGCCACCGTATGGCTAGCCCGTGTCCCAGGCTGAGAGCCGAGGAAAGACAGAGGGGGTCCAAGGTGTGTCCGAGTCAGCGGGGACACCGAGGGACCAGGCCGGAACCAGAGTGCCGGCTCTGCTGAAGTGGCAGGGAAGCTGTATGCCCCAACCATGAACTCCAGCAGGGTGCGGGGGTCGTTATGTCCTGAGACCCAACCTCCAGTGCAGTGAAAGGAAGGCCGTCGTATTAGTGCTAGGGGCCCGAGAAGTCACCCACAGAAAAGCCTGTGACCGCTGGACTGTAGCTAGCATGCGAACAGACCGAAAGACCCGAAAGAAACACGAAAGGGGGTGCCGCAGGCGAACCATTCCAGCTGCTAGACGACACCAGAGCCGCTACTGTTTTGACTGTGTTGTAACCATCTGCCGAGCAGGACAGTAAACCAGTTAAAGCTTAACACTGTGTGAGACTGCGGCACCTGAGAAGAGACAGACTGATTCTGTGAGCCGGCAGCAGGAGGCTGCCTGATGGTACTGAGAACTTTGCACTACACCTACGTTGATTACACAGTTGCCCATGGAGGGCTCAACATCCCAGCCTCTAACCACCATCATCCCCAGAGGTCCCCACTGCAGCGGTGGCTACCCATAGTCAAAACCACGGGTGGCATCACGATAATTCATAAACTGTTGCCCTTTGCCCCCCTTTTATTGACCGCCCAGGACCACGGAGACAGGTCACGACACCATGACCTCCTGCAGCCCCAGAACGACGACAGGGCCTGGTTCCGGTGTGGACAGACATAATAACAACAATAAAAAAGGCAAATAAAGAAATTTAAAATAAGGAAATACACAACTCAGACAATAAGCTCGAATGTCTGGCAACGAATCTTAGGCAAAAACATGGTTAACCAAACAAGAAGAACATCATATAGGAAATTATGAAAGAATTACATAAATTAAGAACTGCGTCTGAGAAAACTTCGTCCTCATAATTTGCCTCGCCATCTGAATTGCTAATGGTGATTTGTGTTGACGAGGTGTCAGATTGACGAGGTTGTCGATTACACCTCTTGAACACTTCCTTTTTTGGAAACATGGTCTTTTTTTTCGACCGTTCGCAGGAAGTAATATACTCAATCCATACCCTCGGCCGTATATCACAACATACTGTAGGACAATGCTAAGAGGCCACGATTCTTCCAGTGAAACTCGTACACAATCCGGTAAGTAATTTGGCGCGAAGGGTAGTGAGTTTACACTGGTGTAGTCAAGAAGAAAGGTGGGAACATTTACTTTGAACTAAGGTAGAAGATAGTACAAGGATATTAAGGGAACTTCAGTGATAGATAAAGCATTATGAAAACTAAGAGATAACGAGTGTACATTCTCTAGTCTTGTGGAGCAACCCCAGATTGGGACATAATTCCGCCCTCATTCACGTAGGCTATGTCCTTCATCGGCTGGTCCTCACAAAAATGGACCTGAAGTTTGGAGTCCTTAATCCTACCAGCACTCCCCTGCTGACCTCTTTGCTGTTCTTGGAGAACACCCATATCTCAAAGTTTCAAACTCCCTTTCTATTCTTGCTGAAAGCTAGGTCAGGATTCGCATCATGTCTCCCTGGTTACGTTCTTTTGAGTCCCAAATAGAAGTCTGGAGTTTGGTGGCAATTAATTTCCAGGTTTCTGATAGTCCCAAAATGCAACATGCCAAAAATGATCGTAACCTTGCGTAAGGTGCATTATTAATGGATTCAAGTTTGGGGGAAAAAAAAGCATACTTGTAGTAATTGAGGTCGTTACCTGGAAATGGAGAAGAGAGGGATAGCATACATGTGCTCTAGAACCAACAGGTGGCTCGGAGTCGTTGGTTCTGCTGTATTTAACACAACCTGACTGCCTGGTGCAGGGTCGGTCTCCGAGCAGGGATGGCCCAAATTGCAAGGACTTAGCTCTCAATGGTACTCTCATCCTGCTGTCCAAATGGCTCATTGACAGAGTGCAGCTCCATAGCCTGCAGGACCTATTTTCGTCTATTGGCATATGGTGACGGATCGGCGTAAGACCGGCGCAGCTGCAGCTGCACATCTTAAGCAGCAGGCAGCCTGGCTTCTCTTGAGCTGTTCGGGGGGCCCCGCCCGCAAAGGCACAAAGGGAGGGATCAGCAGGGAATCATGAGTCTGTGATTCTGCCTGCCTGCTCAGTCTCCACTCTCCTTTCTCTGCTTTGGCACTCTGTGCTTCATATACAACAGCCTCTGTGCTCCACAGGTAGTGTGATCCCACCTGGATCCCTCTGGACCTCCAGTCCCTCCAGCCTTCCAGGGTCCCAGCAGCACCCCCCCCCCCCGCCCCCGGGCCGCGGCGCCAATGGCCAGCACCATCCCCCCCCCGGCCCCCTTCCCCCCGGTCCTCACCCGCACCAGGGCCCCCGGGGGTGACGGTCCGCCCCTGGACGGGATGTATATATACCACCAGTTCCTGCCAGGAACGTATATATACCTCAATCCAGCTACCCTCAGGCCAGAATATCACATAAATACATGTAGTACAATTATGCTGCCACCACCGATCTCTTTCACGTGGATCGGAAACCCATTTGGTAATGTGAATTTTGCGGGAAGGACGTGGTCAGCTCGGTCATAGAACAAGAAGAACAAGACTAGGACATTTTAAGTTTTACTCCAAAGAAATGACAGTGTTTACAAAGGATATTATAAGCGAGACAATTTACATATATGCATAAACAATTATGAAAATAAGAGGATACCACGCGGTGACAATCGCAGATCTAGTGGGGGACGGCACCCCAGATATGGGTTATGATTCCACCTCACGGCTGTACGTAGTGCTATGTCCTTCATCTGGGCTCGAACACCTCACCAAAAATGGACCCTGCAGTTTTATGCTTTAAGCCATAACCCCAGCACTCCCCCTTTGCTGACCTCACATATGAGCTATTTTCTTGGAGAAACACCCATTTCCAAAGTTATCAAAAACTCCCTTTTTCTATATCTCTGGCCTGAAAGCTCCCAGGTCAGAGATATCGGCATCATGTTTTCCCTTGTGATTTTACGTGTCTTTTGAGTCCAAATATGATATGTCTGTGATGTTTTGGTGGGCAGATTTAATTTCCCAGGTTTCTGATAGTTTCCCTAACATGTAAGAGGGTCAGTGGGATCCCCAAAATTCCAACATGCCAAAAATATGATTTTATGTAAGTGTGGCGTTAAGGTGCATTATTAAATTGGGTCTTTCAAGGTTTTGGCTGAGAAGAAAGACATTTTGGAGGGAAAAGAAAAGCATTCACTCTGTAGGTTTTATGACTCTGCCAGGTCGTAAATACCTGACTGGAGGTAGAAGAGAGGAGATAGACATACTGTGCTTCTAGAAACCAAAAGGGGGCAGAGAAGTGTGTTGGTTCTGCTGTATCTCTAAAACAATGTGGCATGCCCTCGGTCGAGGGTCCGGTCTTCGCTGTGCAGGGAGATGGGCACCTATAACGTAGCTCTAATGGTACTGCTCACCCTGTCCATGGCTCCAGACGATCTGCAGCTCCTTTCTCTGCTAGGAACCTGCGTTCCCTTGGCAGGTCTCCTGGGAATGCTCTTAAGAGCCGCGCCCCACCTCCTGCACATACTTAAAGCAGCAGAGCACCTGTTCTCTATTGGGGCTGTTTCTGCTGTGATGCTCTGTGCATAAAAGGCATCTTCCCCTTTTGGGAGGTGCCTGGGCAACATCATCAGTCTGGATGATCTTGCCTCCTGCTCAGGTCTCACTCTGCTGTTCTCTGCATTTGGAAGTCTGTTGCTTTGGATTATACTAACACCTCTGTCTCCACAGAATCTTCTGTTGGGTGTTCTCCATCCTGGATCCCTCTGGACACTCCAGATCCCATTCCAGCCTCCAGGATCCCCTCCACCAACAGAGCCAGTATTCCAGTTTCTCCTATCCAGTCTGTAAGGGTCGCTCCTCTGGTCCGGGATCCGCAACATTCAGGCCACCTTGGTGTTGTAACGGGAGGAATCCCTGTACAGGGGTAACCCTTGCTGGTGCTCCACTACGTGGTACAGTGTTGTGATCCAGAGGGTCCTCCCTCAGATACCTTTCCTGACAATGAGGCCTCAGCTTTGGAGACAATCTTTATCCATATGTCTAAGGGGGCCTCACGTATAACAGCGTCGTGGATTGGGCAGGTCACAGGCCCTGTATTTAGACCTTTGTCCTGGTGGGGCTTCAGCTGCGTAGCAAGATAATCCTTCTTGAGCGGCTGGTGCTAGCCGTATTTTAACTGGAACTCCCAAAACTAACTCCAGAACACAAGCCCTCCCTTCTCTTGAGGCTTTGGACCCCAATGCCACCAACAAATCCTTGAGGACTGGTTTGTGTCCAGATTGTCACCGGATCCAGGATGTGGCACGCGGTTTAATATCGATGGGGTCCTCATCATCCTCCGCATCCTTGTGGGCATCCCAACAGACCAATTTTTGGATCAAATCCAACCGGGTATCAGTGTCCTCGAATTCGATCTGTAGAAACTGACACAGCCTCTATGGTTGCAGTGTCTATTAGTGGCTGTATTTCCAATCTGGTCGGCTTCCCATGACAGGGATGGAGAAGGTTGAACATGGCAGCGTCCGGAAGCTGTGTGCCTCACTTATGGCCTGCTGAGTAGGTCTGTATGTCTTCCTGGTTGTTGAGCCCTTGGATGAATTCCATGAACACCAGACCCCAGCAGCTTTCCTAGATAAACCAGGTTGAGTAGAATCCCACTAAGCAAAGCACAAAATCCAACAGGCAACAGAGTCTCACCCTCCGCTGGATCACCAGGGATTAGAGTGTTTGTGCCTTTGGGGCATCCAGGGCCACTTACTCCAATACAGCAGCACCCACCAAGAAAGGAATAGTGGAAAGCTTTGGAAGCACCGAGCACAGCACAGTCTGTAGCCAGGTGACCGGATTGTCCCAACCTGGGGATCTTCCTTAGTCTCTGATATTCCAGCCGAACCTACAAGGGATGGGTGAGGATACAGTAGGTGAGGAGAGAGGACCCTGCCCACGAGGGCTCACAGTCTACAAGGGATGGGTGAGGATACAGTGATTGAGCTGAGAGGACCCTGTCCACGAGGGCTCACAGTCTACAAGGAATGGGTAAGGATACAGTGGGGGAGGAGAGAGGACCCTGCCCACGAGGGCTCACAGTCTACAAGGGATGGGTGAGGATATAGTAGGTGAGGAGAGAGGACCCTGCCCACGAGGACTCACAGTCTACAAGGGATGGGTGAGGAGACAGTATGTGAGGAGAGACGACCCTGCCCACGAGGGCTCACAGTCTACAAAAGATGAGTGATGAGACAGTAGGTGAGGAGAGAGGACCCTGCCCACGAGGGCTCACAGACTACAAGGGTTGGATGAGGATACAGTAGGTGAGCGGAGAGGACCCTGCTCACGAGGGCTCAGTCTACAAGGGATGGGTGAGGATACAGTAGGAGAGGAGAGAGGACCCTGCCCACGAGGGCTCACAGACTACAAGGGTTGGATGAGGATACAGTAGGTGAGGAGAGAGGACCCTGCCCATGAGGGCTCACAGTCTACAAGGGATGGGTGAGGATACAGTAGGTGAGGAGAGAGGACCCTGCCCATGAGGGCTCACAGTCTACAAGGGATGGGTGAGGATACAGTAGGTGAGGAGAGAGGACCCTGCCCATGAGGGCTCACAGTCTACAAGGGTTGGATGAGGATACAGTAGGTGAGGAGAGAGGACCCTGCCCACGAGGGCTCACAGTCTACAAGGGGATGGGTGAGGATACAGTAGGTGAGGAGAGAGGACCCTGCCCACGAGGGCTCACAGTCTACAAGGGATGGGTGAGGATACAGTAGGTGAGGAGAGGACCCTGCCCATGAGGGCTCACAGTCTACAAGGGAAGGGTGAGGATACAGTAGGTGAGGAGAGAGGACCCTGCCTCACGAGGACTGACAGTCTACAAGGGATGGGTGAGGATACAGTAGGTGAGGAGAGAGGACCCTGCCCACGAGGGATCACAGTCTACAAGGGAAGGGTGAGGATACAGTAGTGAGGAGAGAGGACCCTGCTCACGAGGGACTGACAGTTAAAGGGATGGGTGAGGATACAGTAGGTGAGGAGAGAGGACCCTGCCCACGAGGGCTCACATCTAAGGTGATGGGTGAGGATACAGTAGGTGAGGAGAGAGGACCCTGCCCACGAGGGCTCACAGTCTACAAGGGATGGGTGAGGATACAGTAGGTGAGGAGAGAGGACCCTGCCCACGAGGACTCACAGTCTACAAGTGATGGGTGAGGATACAGTAGGGAGGAGAGAGACTCTGCCCACGAGGACTCACAGTCTACAGGGATGGGTGAGGATACAGTAGGTGAGGAGAGAGGACCCTGCCCACGAGGGCTCACAGTCTACAAGGGATGGGTGAGGATACAGTAGGGAGGAGAGAGGACCCTGCCACGAGGGCTCAGTCTACAAGGGATGGGTGAGGATACAGTAGGTGAGGAGAGAGGACCCTGCCCATGAGGGCTCACAGTCTACAAGGGATGGGTGAGGAGACAGTAGGTGAGGAGAGAGGACCCTGCCCATGAGGGTTCACAGCTACAAGGGATGGGTGAGGATACAGTAGGTGAGGAGAGAGGACCCTGCCCACGAGGGCTCAGTCTACAAGGGATGGGTGAGGATACAGTAGGAGAGGGTAGAGCTGGTGTGTGGTGGTTTAGTGGACTGAGGGTCACTGCAGGTTGTAGCTTGTCGGGTCTTCAGGTCCTTTTTGAAGGTTTCCACAGTTGCTGAGTCTGATGTGTTCCAGATGTGCCGGTGGTGGCTTTATACTGAGCTCCCCTGCGCCATCAGCTTCTAATTTGAGCTTTTCCCAACTCTTTCATTGCACAATGAGAATTACTTCAATGTGTTCTGCAAACAGCAGATGGAAACCACCCAACACATTGGCCCTATGACTGTCATTAATCAGGCCGGCACCTGTCTCCTTATCTGTGACTGGAGCCTGGTCTCAGTGTATCAGGAATAGATAATGGGTTCATCCAGAAGTCGTGTTCTCCAGCTGACGCCAGAATCTTCTCACTTCTCCTCTCGGCAGCTCTCGCCCCTATACTGGTAGACGATCCAGCATTTGCTTCATAACATCCTTTCACTCCACCAACAATCAGTCCGGAAGGTCGATACCTCGTCTGTGGGACGCCGAATAGTCACAAAATTGTCATAGAAAGAGGTGAAGTGCTGGAGCGTAGAGGGGTGGATTGCATTATTCAGTTCCCCGACAGGACATCACACACGTGACAGCACATCACACACGTGACAGGACATCACACACATGACAGGACACACACACGTGACAGGACATCACACACATGTTCTTCTACGATTTAGGGATGGCTTTATGTGTTTTGGTGCAGTTGTCACACAAATCTGCATCTCTTTCCTGAAGCAAAGGCCATGAGAATCCCGACGTCTTGTGCAAATGTTGATTCTTTCTAATGGAACGTCATCCGATCGCAACATTGTATGCAATTGTACACTGGCTCAATTTGCTGGGTTGCAGGTGGAATCATGGACACTATGTTCTATTTGAGGCTGTGACATGTAACAATGTGTCCATGATTTATCGTGCAGCCAGTAAATTGCCAGTAAATTGGCATACAATGTTGCGAGTGAGAGCGGGTTCCCATTGTAGATTTGATGCCCAAAAAATCTGCAAAATCTTAGAATGTGGAAAGTCCTCAGTGGCTGATACCTTACAATGGCGAACGGAAAGGTGGTAATAAATAGCAGCTCTATGGCCGAGACTCTGAGGTCTGGTCATCAGGCTTATAATGACACATATTCTGAACACACACATAGAGGGATGGATAATGCAGTACAAGACAGGTGAAGCAGAGCGCTGAATGCTCAGTCTCAATGTAAATACAACAATTGCCATTTTTTTATAGCAGTATTTTATTATTTATTTATATAGCCATTGGTCATCCAAAATTGCAAAATTGCTTTTATTTAGAAGCTCTTATCTGGTAATATCAATTCATGACGATGGGAATCCCCTTAAAGGAATTGTTCAGCTTAAAATAAAAAAAAAAAGCTTGAAAGAAATAAGTATTTGACCCCTTGCTGATTTGTAGTTTCCCCCTGACACAGACATGAACAGTCTATAATTTGAGGGTCGGGTAATTGTGACAGTGAGAGATAGAAGATCAAAATAAACTCCAGAAAATCACATTGTGTAAATTTCAGCAAAATGCAAATACATTTATAAGTATTTAAACCGCTCCCAACCATTAGGAGTTCAGGCTCCTACAGAGCAGTTAGGCTGGGTTCACATTAGGTTCAGCACTGCAGCGTATGGGGCGCACACACGGTGCCGAACACAGACATTTCCATGTGATTGCAGGTGATTGCCCGCATGCAATCACATGAAAATGTCATTGTGAGTGTGCCCGGCCCCCCAATCAGCGGACTCGGCGGCCGGGAGGCAGAGATCAGCGGCGCAGGGAGGAAGAAGAGGAAAGGAAAAGAAGAGGAAAGAAGAAGAGGAAAGAAGAAGAAGAGGAAAGAAGAAGAAGAGAAAGAAGAAGAAGAGGAAAGAAGAAGAAGAGGAAAGAGAAGAAGAGGAAAGGAAAGAAGAAGAAGGAGAAGAAGAAGAAGAGGAAAGAAAGGAAAAGAAGAAGAGGAAAGAAGAAGAGGAAAGGAGAAGAGGAAAGAAGAAGAGGAGAGAAGAAGAGAAAGAAGAAGAGAGAAAGAAGAAGAAAGAAAGAAGAAGAGGAGAGAAGAAGAGGAAAGAAGAAGAGGAAAGAAGAAGAGGAAAGAAGAAGAGAAAGAAGAAGTGAAAGAAGAAGAGAAAGAAGAGAGGAAAGAAGAAGAGGAAAGAAGAAGTGGAAAGAAGAAGAGAAAGAAGAGGAAAGAAGAAGGGGAAAGAGAAGGAAGAAGAAGGAAGAAGAAGGGAAAGAAGAGAGAAGAAGAGGGAAAGAAGAGAGAAAGAAGAGAGGAAAGAAGAGGGGAAAGAAGAGGGAAAGAAGAAGGGGAAAGAAGAGAGGAAAGAAGAGGAGGAAAGAAGAGAGGAAAGAAGAAGGAAAGAAGAAGGGAAAGAAGAAGGGAAAGAAAGGAAAGAAGAGGAAAGAAGAAAGGAAAGAAGAAGAGGAAAGAAGAATTGGAAAAGAAGAAGGTGAAAGAAGAGAAAGAAGAAGGAAAGAAGTGAAAGAAGAAGTGGAAAGAAGTAAGAAGAATGAAGAAGAGAGAAAAAGAGGAGGAAAAAGAAGAGAAAGAAGAGAGAAAGAAGAGGAAAGAAGAGAAGAGAGAAGAGAAAGAAGAAGAAAAAGAAGAGACAAGAAGAGGAAAGAAGAAGAGGAAAGAAAGAAGAAAGGAAAGAAGAAGAGGAAAGAAGAAGAGAAAAGAGGAAGAAGAAGAGGAAAGAAGAGAAGAAGAAATGAGAAAGAAGAGAGAAAGAAGAGGAAAGAAGAGGAAAGAGAAGAGGAAGAGAAGAAGGAAGAAGAGAAGAAGAAGAAAAGAAGAGGAGAAGAAGAAGAGAGAAGAAGGAAAGATAGAGGAAAAGAGAAAGAGAAGAAGAAAGAAAGAAGAGAAAGAAGAGAGAAAGAAGAAGAGAAAAGAAGAGGAAAGAAAGAGAAAGAAGAAGAAAGAAGAGAGGAAGAAGAGAAAAGAGAAAGAAGAGAGGAAAGAAGAAGAGGAATGAAAAGAGAAGAAGAAGAGAATGAAGAAGGAAGAGAAGAAAGAAAAGAAGAAGAAAGGAAGAAGAGGAGGAAAGAGAGAGGAAAGAAAGAGGAAAGAAGAAGAAGAAAGAAGAGAAGAAGAAGAGGAAAGAAGAGAGAAAGAAGAAGAAAGAAGAGGAAGAAGAAAGAGGAAAGAAGAGAGGAAAGAAGAAGAGGAAGAAGAAGAGAAAGAAGAAGAGGAAAGAAGAAGAAGAAAGAAGAAGAGAGAAAGATGAAGAGGAAAAGAAGAAGAAAGAAGAGGAGGAAAGAAGAAGAGAAGAAGAAGAGGAAAGATGAAGAGGAAAGAGAAGAAAGAAGAAGAAGAAGAAGAAGAAAGAGGAAGAGAAGAGAGAGAAGGAAGAAGAAGAGGAAGAGAAGGAAGAAGAAGAGGAAAGAAGAAGGAGAAAGAAGAGAAGAAGAAAAAAGAAGAAGAGGAAAAGATGAAGAGAAAGAAGAAGAAAGAAGAGGAGGAAAGAAAAAGAGGAAGGAAAGAAGAGAAGGAAGAAGAAGAGGAAGAAGAAGAGGAAAGATGAGAAAGAGAAAGAAGAAGAAGAAAGAAGAAAGAAGAAAAGAGAGGAAAGAAGAAGAGGAAAGATGAAGAGGAAAGAAGAAAAGAAGAGAAAGAAGAAGAAGAGAAGAGGAAAGAAGAAGAGGAAAGAAGAGAAGAAGAAGAGAGAAAGAAAAGAAAGAGAAAGAAGAGAGGAAAGAAGAAGAGAAGAAGAGAGAAAGAAGAGAGGAAAGAAGAGGAAGAAAGAGAAGAGGAAGATGAAGAGAAAGAGAAGAAAGAGAGAGGAAAGAAAAGAGGAATGAAAAAGAGGAATGAAGAAGAGGAATGAAGAAGAGGAGATGAAAAGGAAAGAAGAAGAAAGAAAAAGGAAAGAAGAGGAGAAGAAGAAGAGGAAGATGAAGAGGAAAGAAGAAGAAGAAAGAAGAGGAGGAAAGAAGAGGAATGAGAAGAGAAAGATGAAGAGGAAAGAAGCAGAAAGAAGAAGAAAGAAGAAGAAGAAGAAGAAAAGGAAAGAAGAGGAGGAAAGAAGAAGAGGAAAGAAGAGGAAGAAAGAAGAAGAGGAAAGATGAAGAGGAAAGAAGAAGAAGAAGAAGAGGAGGAAAGAAGAGGAATGAAGAAGAGGAAAGATGAAGAGGAAAGAAGCAGAAAGAGAGAAAGAAGAAGAGAAGAGGAAAGAAGAGGAGGAAAGAAGAGGAAAGAAGAGGAGGAAAGAAGAAGAGAAGAAGAGGAGAAGAAGAGGGAGGAAAGAAGAGGGAGGAAAGAAGAGGGAGGAAAGAAGAGGAGGAAAGAAGAAGGAAGAAGAAGAAGAGAAGAAGAGAAAGAAGATGAAAGAGGAAGAGAGAACGCCAGGACAGGATTTACCTGGGGATGACCTCGGATGATGTCATCTTCCGCTGCGTCTGTGCGCTTTCCAGCAGATGGCACTAAGCACAGATTCACTTCAATTCTTTCTTTGTGCACGGATGTCTGCTTGCGCATAAAGCAAGCACACAGCTACGCACAAAAAAAAAAAATTTTGGGTTCGGCATGTGCATAAATTATGTGCAACCGAACGCAAACGCACCTGAATGCAGCCACACACAGGCACTATGTGTTCCCATGTTAAACATAGGAGCGCATAGTGCCTGCGTTTTGCTGCGGTCAGAGACGCTGCGCTCACAGCGCAAATGTGAACCCAGCCTTAGACGCTCCTAATCACCTGGTTTCTGCATTACACACAGCTGTGTTACATTGTCACCTGTATACAATGAATCAGTCACCTGTAACCTCTACAACATGGGAAGAGCACAGAGCTGTGTAAGGATGTCAGGGAAAAGATCCCAGACCTGCACAAGGCTGGAATGTGCTACAAGACCATAAGGAAGACAAAGCTGGGGGAGAAGAGACAACTGTGGGGGCAATAGGAAGAGAATGGAGGAAATACACAATGAGGTCAGTCCACATCCATCTGGGGCTACATGTAACATCTCACCTCGTGGGGTATAATTATTAATTATTTATTTATTTATATAGCGCCATTATATTCCATGGCGCTTTACATATGGAGAGGGCAGACAAGGACAAATAAAACATGTATGGACAATCAAATCGTACAGGTACAAGAGGGAGAGGACCCTGTCCGCGAGGGCTCATAGTCTACGAGGGACAGGTGGGGATACAATGGGAGGGGGAAGGACAAAGCGTGGTGTGGTGGACCGGGTCTCATTGTAGGTTGTAGCTTGTTGGAACAGGTGGGTCTTCAGGCTTCTTTTAAAGGTTCCCAGGGTAGGTGAGTGTCTGATGTGTTGGGGCAGAGAGTTCCAGAGTCTGGGTGAAGCACGGGAGAAGTCCTGTATGCTGTTGTGAGAAGAGAGATGAGGGGGAAGTAAGGAGGAGATCTTGGGAGGATCGCAGGTTGCGTGAGGGTAGGTATCGGGAGACCATGTCAGAGATGTATGGAGGGGACAGGTTGTGTATGGCTTTGCATGTCAGGGTTAGGGTTTTGAGCTGAGATCTCTGGGAAGTGGGAGCCATGAAGGGCTTGGTAGAGGGGGAGAACAGGGGAGTAGCGGGAGGACAGATGGATTAGTGGGACAGCAGAGTTTAGGATGATTGGAGAAGGGTGCGAGGGAGGAAGCGTGGGGCCGGTGAGCAGGAGGTTAGCAGTAGTCGAAGGGTGGGAGATGATGAAGCGTGACTAGTTTTAGCAGTGTCGTGGTCGAGGAAAGTGTCAGATCCGGGAAATGTTTTTGAGCTGGAGTTGGCAGGAGGTGGTGAGGGCTTGGATGTGAGGCTTGAAGGAGAGGAAAGAGTCAAGGATCAACCCAAGGCACTTGGCGTGGAGGACTGGGGAGAGAGAGCAGTCTTGACAGTGATGGATAGGTCAGGTAGTGGGGGGAGCGTCTTGGGGGGAAGAAGATGAACTCGGTTTTGTCCATGTTCAATTTGAGAAAGTGAGCAGAGAAGAAGGATGAGATGGCGGACAGGCATGCGGAAGTTTGGATAGTTGAGAAGTGATGTCGGGCCCAGACAGGTAGATCTGGGTGTCATCGGCTAGAGGTGGTACTAGAGGCCATGGGACTCGATGAGTTGTCCTAGGCTGAGGTTCCTTTGGACGAGGAGGGTTGGGCTTTAATGGGGGAGTGCCGAGGGACAAAGGGTCAAAGCTTAAAGGGATCCTGTCACCTCCAAAACACCTCCTAAGCTATCAAAACATCCCTGCAGCATCCTATCACTGATCTCACATTTCTTTTGTCTCCTAAAAGCATCCTGTGAAAGTGGAGAAAAACGTTTTAATACTCACTCATTAGTGATTATAATTTAGCCGGGGCTATATTCTTTAGTCACCAGGGGGTGTTCTTTTGCAGCTCCAGGATCCACCCTCTCTCTGTCTGTGCTGCTGTGAAACTGAAGGCAGGACTAATGATTTGCATTCTGTGAGTGATAGAGGGGGGGGGCATGCCTGCACATACAGCAGGCACACAGAGAGAGGGTGGATCCTGGAGCTGCACAACAGCCCGCCTTGGTGACTAAAGAATAGTCACTCTGCTAATTATAATCACTAATGAATGAGTATTAAAACGTTTTTATGCACTTTCACAGGATGCTTTTAGGAGACAAAAGGAGTGTGAGATTAGTGATAGGATGCTGCAGGGACATGTTTTGCTAGCTTAGGAGGCGTTTTGGAGGTGACAGGATCCCTTTAATCTGATTTTGTTGATCTTCTGTTTGAAGAAGGCGGCAAAGTCGTCGGCAGAGATGAGGGGAGAGGGAGGAGGTGCAAGGGGACGGAGAAGAGAGTTGAAAGTCTTGAACAGTTGTTTGGGGTTGTGGGACAGGGCAGTTATTAGATAAGACAAGTAGGCTTGTTTTGCGGCGGCAAGTGCTGCCTTGAAGTTAATGAGGGACTGCTTGTGCATAGTGAAGTGCACTGATGAGTGGGATTTCTTCCATCTCCGCTCGGCCACCCGGGACGCCCAGTGCAGTTGTTTAGCGAGGGAGGTGAGCCAGGGTTGCCTGTGTGTGCGGGTTTTGTTGTATGTCAAGGTGGCGGCCTGGTCGAGGGCTATAGTTAATATGGTGTTATAGAGGGTGACGGCAGCATCAGCGTCATGTGAGGAGGCTAGGTCTGTGAGAGGAAGAAGGGACTCAGAGCATGAGTGGAAGTCATTATGTTTAAGGTTTTGGCGGGGATGAGTGAGTTTCTGGAGAGGGGAGTGTGGTAGGAGGGGTGAAGTGAAAAGTCAGTAGGTTGTAGTTGGATAGGGGACGGGTGAGTTAGAGAGATCAGTGAAGGAACAGAGGCGGGTGAAGATAAGGTCGAGCATATGGCCATCCTTATGCGTGGTGGAGGAGGAACATTGGGAAAGCCCAACGGAGAGGTCAGTGTGGAGACATGGGGGTCAGTGCTTATATGCCTTCCTGGTTGTTGAGCCCTTGGACGGTGTCCACGAACACCAGTCCCCTGCAGCTCCCCTGGATAAACCAGGCTGAGTAGTATCCCACCACTGCCACCAATTGTGGAGACACAGGGGTCAGTCGGTGCTCTCGTCCGCTGGCCCAGCCGCCTTTAGAAAGGCAGCCTGGACCAGAGCTCATCCCCGAACTGAAACGCCCGAGCTCCTTAACCGTGGGCGGAACACTACTCAGATTCAAGCTTAGAAATGAAAGCCGGTCACTGACCTGATTAACAGCGTTACTTGTATACTCCTGTAGCGGTGGCGTGCTGTGAATCTCCTGTTGCTCAGCCAGAGTTCAAGACATTAAATCCAAAAAGAAAGATGGCAGCACTCAGCATTCCAATTTTGCAGCTGGTTAATTTAATGCAAAAATTTCAGCAGCAGGTGCACGATACAGGGAGGGAGGTGCTAGGACGACGGTGACCGCTTCGCGGGATGTCCTGCTTCTACGGGTCCGGTGTTTAGAACACTACTCAGACAACACAGGGTGAGGGAACCACAATATTAAGGCTTTATTGGATCCCCAAACAGTTAACAGCATATAACACATAACCAGCAAAACACAAAATGTAACAGGCAACAGAGTCTCATCCTTCCCCTGGCTCACCAGGGTTTAGAATATAGCACAGCAAAGTCTGTAGCCAGGTGACTGGATCGTCCCAACCTTGGTTGCTTCCTTATGCAGTCTTTGTTATCCCAGCCGAATCCAAACATTCGATGCTGAAGTCGTT
Organism: Allobates femoralis; assembly: GCA_033576535.1. Taxonomy (NCBI): domain Eukaryota; kingdom Metazoa; phylum Chordata; class Amphibia; order Anura; family Aromobatidae; genus Allobates; species Allobates femoralis. Next base: position 630,538,295 of record JARQOC010000001.1, read on the forward strand.
GTAGAATTATAATCCAGGTTCTGATCCCCTCGATCGGCACCGTAATGCCTAGGTCTGGGGTTATGGCTGGCTAATCGGGTACATAGATCCTACATTAGCTGCCTGTATCAAGTCCAGTGCACCTCTAGCCAGGACTATGATCCCTAGACTGAGGTCACTAGACAGCATCAAAAATCACCCTGGTTAATAAACAGGTTTCCTTATATACTCTCAGCCCTCATTGCAGGATATTGGGGACTTCACGATTGGTGAAATAAAACTGTCTTCTCATTGGCTAGAACTCAAGCCTAAAACATTTCTAGCAGTATTGCAGTCCTGTCAATGGAGAGCCACATACTAATTGACATAGCACCTAGCAGGATACATTTAGTCTGCAATCCATGACATTACACAATGGTGGCTGAGGCCATTTACATAGAGTCAACAATCCACATAGTAATACAATGGCATTCTAACAGGATTAAGTTCCTCTAACCTTCTAGAGGAGAGATAATTGCATTACATACGTCAACATCATCAAACATCTACAAGACTGGTAGGAACAATGGGTAAACAGAATACTGTCTGGCTAGATTTTAAGAACCTAACCTATGAGTGGCATATTACAAGTTTGCAAACCAAAATACAACATTGTCTGGATAAATAAGAAATCCTCATAGGTTATACATTAAAGGGGTCCATTTTGTCACAGTCAGTTACAGGAGTCTAGAGGCAGCGGGGTGCAGGTGTCAATGGGAATGTTGAAATCGCCCATGATGATAGTGGGGATGTTGGAAGAGAGGAAGTGGAGGAGTCCAGGATCCTGAGGAAGGTGAGAGATCAGCCTAAATCTACACGGGGGAACTTGTTAATGATCTCAAGGCATCTGGGACCACTGTCACCAAGAAAACCATTGGTAACACATTACACCGTAATGGATTAAATCCTGCAGTGCCGCAAAGTCCCCCTGCTCCAGAAGGCACATTGCCCCCGTCTGAAGGTACCAATGACACCTTGGTGATTGTTAGGGTGATTGGGAGAAGGTGCTGTGCTCAGATTTGCCGTGTTTGCTTGGCTGCGGGTATCAGTGCGCACGCCCATCCGCAGCCGAGTGCATCACTGCGCGTCCCCATGATAAACATAGGGATGGACGGTGCTTGTGCTCAGCTTGTGTTCGCCATCCGCAAGACGCTGCGGAGGCGAATGCAAGTCTGAAGCCAACCTTAGAGACTTTCATTGTCTCAATTTCATTTTCAGTTCTCTTGTCTCCAACTGGTGAATGCACAGTTTGGCTATAGTTGGAACTCAATGGACTAGAGTCTACCTTTCAGGGCTTTGGAGTCAGAGTCCATTTTAGTGGAGTCGGATTTAGGGATGTTGAGGAGTCGGGATTCGGATGTTTGGCTTACTGACTTCACAGCCTGGGTTTTGGAGTTAGAGTCAATTCGGTGGAGTTGGATTCAGGGAAATTGAGAAGTCGGAGTTGGTTGTTTGGCTTACTGACTTCACAGCCATGGGGTTGTGGAATCGGGAGTTGTGGAGTTTGAGTCTGTGTCCATTTTGGTGGAGTTTGAGTCGGATTCAGGGAAAAATGAGGATTTGGAGTTGAATGTTTGCCTTACTAACGCCACAACCCTTCAACCTTACAAACTATCAAACCATGAAACGGGGGACGCAAATCATGAGATTAGTAGAGGTACCGAGGGCAGCCTACAACTCTTATTTGTCTCATATTGACATAGCTGGCTCATTGGAGAAAGATTTCCATCTACATCTTCAGATTACACGGAGTTTACCAAACTCAAGAGGACGGATGTTTTTCGAACCCAAACGACTAAGTCATTAGACTCTCCAACATGTGAATTGTTAGAGATGTAGCAGGTGTCAGCGGCCTGATCAGAAGCACTCAACTCTTCATATAGTCTATCTTCAACAATGCAGTCCATGCAACCCAATATTCCTCCAGCTCGAGACAGAAGTATGTAAAGACCTATCCATCAAGATTCATCCCGTCAAGAACAAGACGGCAAATGGTGGAAATCTCAAGGTTATCTAAAGTGGGGAAGATCTCTGACTCCTCAGGAACGTCAGTCCTCACCTCTGAAGTCTTCAGTTTAGACTCGGTTGCTCATGTCAGGGTCAGCAGAACTGAGATTATCTCTAGAACGGGAAACTAATCTGGCCTAATCTGAGAGAACTGAGGGTTGCCAAGATGATCCTATTCATTTGTCATTCAGGATTTCTCCAAAGGGGTTGTGTCAGGCCAAACTGACAAATTGGCCACCACCATGATAATGTTATTATATATCAAGGAGGGTAAAGCACAAGATGAAGAATCTGTAGAGGATTATTATTATGTTCTCAATCACCCAAAAGACTCAAATATCAAAGCTTAATATGTCTGGAGGTTGGAGGGTTTTTAGATTTGGCTCTTAGGAGGAATCTGTGTGTGCAGGTAACTATTACTGTGCAGAATTATTAGGCATCTTAATAAAAACCAAATCTATTCCCATCTCACTTGTTTATTGTCACCAGGTAACCAATATAACTGCACAAAATATAGAAATAAACATTTCTGACATGCAAAAACAAAACCCAAAACAATGAGTGCCCAATATCGCCCCCTTTCTTTATGATGACACTCAGCAGCCTCCATCCATAGATTGTGTCAGTTGCTTGATCTGTTTACGATCCACATTGCGTGCAGCAGCCACCACAGCCTCCAGACACTGTTCCCAGAGGTGTACTGTTTTCCCTCCCAGACACTGTTCCCAGAGGTGTACTGTTTTCCCTCCCAGACACTGTTCCCAGAGGTGTGCTGTTTTCCCTCCCACTTTTCCCAGAGGTGTACTGTTTTCCCTTCCAGACACTGTTCCCAGAGGTGTGCTGTTTTCCCTCCCAGACACTGTTCCCAGAGGTGTGCTGTTTTCCCTCCCAGACACTGTTCCCAGAGGTGTGCTGTTTTCCCTCCCAGACACTGTCCCCAGAGGTGTACTGTTTTCCCTCCCTGTAGATGTCACATTTTAGGAGGGACCACAGGTTCTCTATGGGGTTCAGATCAGGTGAACAAGGGGGACATGTCATTATTTTCTCTTCTTTTAGACCCTTCCTGGCCAGCCACGCTGTGGAGTAGTTGGATGCATGTGATGGAGCATTGTCCTGCATGAAAATCATGTTTTTCTTGAACGATCCCAACTTCTTCCTGCACCACTGCTTGAAGAAGTTGTCTTCCATAAACTGGCAGTAGGTCCGGGAGTTGAGCTTCACTCCATCCTCAACCTGAAAAGGTCCCACAAGTTGATCTTTGATGATCCCAGCCCATACCAGTACCCCACCTCCACCTTGCTGGCGTCTGAGTCTCAGTGGAGCTCTCTGCCCTTTACTGATCCAGCCTCTGGCCCATCCAGAGTCACTCTCATTTCATCAGGCCATAAAACCTTTGAATAATCAGTTTTAAGATATTTCTTGTCCCAGTCTTGACGTTTTATTTTATGTTTCTTGTTCAGAGGTGGTGGTTTTATCTTATGTTTCTTGTTCAGAGGTGGTGGTTTTATCTTATGTCTCTTGTTCAGAGGTGGTGGTTTTATCTTATGTTTCTTGTTCAGAAGTGGTGGTTTTATCTTATGTTTCTTGTTCAGAGGTGGTGGTTTTATCTTATGTCTCTTGTTCAGAGGTGGTGGTTTTATCTTATGTTTCTTGTTCAGAGGTGGTGGTTTCTCAGCCTTCCTTACCTTGGCCATGCCCCTGAGTATGGCACACCTTGTGCTTTCTGATACTCCAGTAACGTTGCAGCTCTAAAATATGCCAAAACTGGTGGCAAATGGCATCTTGGCAGTTTCACGCTTGATTTTCCTCAATTCATGGGCAGTTATTTTGCGCCTTTTTTGCCCTCACGCTTCTTGCGACCCTGTTGGCTATTTTCCATGAAACACTTTGATTGTTCGGTGATCACGCTTCAAAAGTTTGGCAATTTCCAGACTGCTGCATCCCTCTGCAAGACATCTCACAATTGTGGACTTTTCAGAGCCGTCACATCTCTCTTCTGACCCATGTTTCCAAAGGAAAGGCATTTGCCTAATAATTAAGCACACCTTATATAGGGTGTTGATGTCATTACACCACACCCCTCATTACAGAGATACACATCACCCGATTTACTTCATTGGTAGTTGGCTCTCAGCCTATACAGCTGAGGTGGTGACCTGCTCCCCTCACCCCCAGCCTGAGGAGGTGACCCGCTCCCTTCACCCTCAGCCTGAGGAGGTGATCCGCTCCCTTCACCCCCAGCCTGAGGCGGTGACCCGCTCCCCTCACCCCCAGCCTGAGGAAGTGACCCTTTCCCTTCACTCCCAGCCTGAGGAGGTGACCCGCTCCCCTCACCCCCAGCCTGAGGAGGTGACCCGCTCCCCTCACCCCCAGCCTGAGGAGGTGACCCGCTCCCCTCACCCCCAGCCTGAGGAGGTGACCCGCTCCCCCTCACCCCCAGCCTGAGGCGGTGACCCGCTCCCCTCACCCCCAGCCTGAGGAGGTGACCCGCTCCCTTCACCCCAAGCCTGAGGAGGTGACCCGCTCCCCCTCACCCCCAGCCTGAGCCCAGCCTGAGGAGGTGACCCGCTCCCCTCACCCCCAGCCTGAGGAGGTGACCTGCTCCCTTCACCCCCAGCCTGAGGAGGTGACCTGCTCCCCTGACCCCCAGCCTGAGGAGGTGACCTGCTCCCCTCACCCCCGGCCTGAGGAGGTGACCTGCTCCCCTCACCCCCGGCCTGAGGAGGTGACCTGCTCCCCTCACCCCCGGCCTGAGGAGGTGACCCGCTCCCCTCACCCCCAGCCTGAGGAGTGACCCGCTCCCTTCACCCCCAGTCTGAGGAGGTGACCCGCTCCCCTCACCCCCGGCCTGAGGAGGTGACCCGCTCCCTCACCCCCGGCCTGAGGAGGTGACCTGCTCCCCTCACACCCCGGCCTGAGGAGGTGACCTGCTCCCCTCACCCCCGGCCTGAGGAGGTGACCTGCTCCCCTCACCCCCAGCCTGAGGAGGTGACCCGCTCCCTTCACCCCCAGTCTGAGGAGGTGACCCGCTCCCCTCACCCCCGGCCTGAGGAGGTGACCCTCCCCTCACCCCCGGCCTGAGGAGGTGACCGCTCCCCTCACCCCCGCCTGAGGAGGTGACCTGCTCCCCTCACACCCAGCCTGAGGAGGTGACCCGCTCCCCTCACCCCCAGCCTGAGGAGGTGACCCGCTCCCCTCACCCCCAGCCTGAGGAGGTGACCCGCTCCCCCTCACCCCCAGCCTGAGGAGTGACCCGCTCCCCCCACCCCCAGCCTGAGGAGGTGACCGCTCCCCTCACCCCCAGCCTGAGGAGGTGACCTGCTCCCCTCACCCCCAGCCTGAGGAGTGACCTGCTCCCCTCACCCCAGCCTGAGGAGGTGACCTGCTCCCCTCACCCCCAGCCTGAGGAGGTGACCTGCTCCCCTCACACCCAGCCTGAGGAGGTGACCTCCCCTCCACCCCAGCTGAGGAGGTGACCTGCTCCCCTCACATCCAGCCTGAGGAGGTGACCTGCTCCCCTCACCCCAGCCTGAGGAGGTGACCTGCTCCCCCCACCCGCAGCCTGAGGAGGTGACCTGCTCCCTCACCCCCGCCTGAGGAGGTGACTTGCTCCCTCACCCCAGCCTGAGGAGGTGACATGCTCCCCTCACCACCCATCCTGAGGAGGTGACCTGCTCCCCTCACCCCCATCCTGAGGAGGTGACCTGCTCCCTCACCCCCAGCCTGAGGAGGTGACCTGCTCCCTCACCCCCAGCCTGAGGAGGTGACCTGCTCCCTCACCCCCAGCCTGAGGAGGTGACCTGCTCCCCATCACCCCCAGCCTGAGGAGGTGACCTGCTCCCCTCACCCCCAGCCTGAGGAGGTGACCTGCTCCCCTCACCCCCAGCCTGAGGAGGTGACCCGCTCCCCTCACCCCCAGCCTGAGGAGGTGACCTGCTCCCCTCACCCCCAGCCTGAGGAGGTGACCCGCTCCCCTCACCCCCAGCCTGAGGAGGTGATCCGCTCCCCTCACCCCCAGCCTGAGGCGGTGACCCGCTCCCCTCACCCCCAGCCTGAGGAAGTGACCCGCTCCCCTCACCCCCAGCCTGAGGAGGTGACCCGCTCCCCTCACCCCCAGCCTGAGGAGGTGACCCGCTCCCCTCACCCCCAGCCTGAGGAGGTGACCCGCTCCCCTCACCCCCAGCCTGAGGTACATACAAATCCTCCAATCACAGGCCTGTTTTCATGCTATCACCGCAACGGGGCGATACAAGCCGAGCTATGATTGGCCAGCAGCGCTCACTTCCGGGAAGGTCATGTACAATTCGATGTCAAGAGCTGCGGACTACGACAAAATGGCCGCCATTATTGTGAATTGACTGACAGAATAGACGTCACGCGTTCAACGTGGGGATTCCGGAGGATTACCCGGTGTGCACCGCGGAAACATGGCGGCCAGCAGGTGAGAGGAAGACAAGGGAGGCCGAGAGGGGGCGACATAGAGACCGGGGTGTGTGTGTGTGGTGGGAGGACACGTCGGGGGGCTGTGTGTGTGTATGGTGGGAGGACACGTCCGGGGGGGCATGTGTGGTGGTGGGAGGACGTCGGGGGGCTGTGTGTGTGTGGTGGGAGGACACGTCGGGGGCTGTGTGTGTGTGGTGGGAGGACACGTCGGGGGGCTGTGTGTGTGTGTGGGAGGACACGTCGGGGGGCTGTGTGTGTGTGTGGTGGGAGGACACGTCGGGGGCTGTGTGTGTGTATGGTGGGAGGACACGTCGGGGGCTGTGTGTGTGTTGGTGGGAGGACACGTCGGGGGGCTGTGTGTGTGTGTGGTGGGAGGACACGTCGGGGGCTGGTGGTGTGTGTGGTGGGAGGACACGTCGGGGGGCTGTGTGTGTGTATGGTGGGAGGACACGTCGGGGGGCTGTGTGTGTGTGGTGGGAGGACACGTCGGGGGGCTGTGTGTGTGTGTGGTGGAGGACACGTCGGGGGGCTGTGGTGTGTGGTGGGAGGACACGTCGGGGGGCTGTGTGTGTGGTGGGAGGACACGTCGGGGGGCTGTGTGTGTGGTGGGAGGACACGTCGGGGGGCTGTGTGTGTGGTGGGAGGACACGTCGGGGGCTGTGTGTGTGGTGGGAGGACACGTCGGGGGCTGTGTGTGTGGTGGGAGGACACGTCGGGGGGCTGTGTGTGTGGTGGGAGGACACGTCGGGGGCTGTGTTGTGTGTGTGGTGGGAGGACACGTCGGGGGGCTGTGTGTGTGTGTGGTGGGAGGACACGTCGGGGGGCTGTGTGTGTGGTGGGGAGGACACGTCGGGGGCTGTGTGTGTGGTGGAGGACACGTCGGGGGCTGTGTGTATGGTGGGAGGAACTTCGGGGCTTGTGTGTGGTGGGAGACACGTCGGGCTGTGGGGTGTGTGTGGTGGAGGACACGTCGGGGGGCTGTGTGTATGGTGGGAGGACACTTCAGGGGGCTGTGTGTATGGTGGGAGGACACTTCGGGGGGCTGTGTGTGTGTATGGTGGGAGGACACGTCGGGGGGCTGTGTGTGTGTATGGTGGGAGGACACGTCGGGGGGCTGTGTGTGTGTATGGTGGGAGGACACGTCGGGGGCTGTGTGTGTGTGGTGGAGGACACGTCGAGGGGCTGTGTGTATGGTGGAGGACACGTCGGGGGGCTGTGTGTGTGTGTGGACAGGTCGGGGACATGTTGAGGGTTTATGAATGATCTGTGGTGCCCCTCTCCCATTGTACGGCTCATATTTGTGTCTTGTAGATGAGCTCTGGACTTCTCTTCTGGAGAGCGGAGGATGGAGCTGTGAGGTAAGGATGAGGATTTTGGACGTAGTCTGTCTTCACCTTTGGGGACGCTGCTGTATCTTCTTCTGGGGGGGGGGGGGCACGCTGTTCTGTCGTCTCCTCTGGGGGGGCGCTGTTCTGTCTTCTCCATCTGTGGGGGTCTGGGGGGGCGCTGTTCTCGTGCGTGAGCTTCTCGGTGGGGGGTGGCTGTTCTGTGTTCTTCTCTGGGGGCCTGCTCTCGGCGGTGAAGGCTTGGGGGGGCGCTGTTTTCTCGGGGTGAGGTTCAGGGGGGCCTGTTCTGTGGGTTCTTTCTCTGGGGGGCGCTGTTCGTGGTGAGGCTCGGGGTGGGGGGGGGGCGCTGTTCTTAATCGGGGGGAAGGGGACGCTGTTCTTAGTCTCGGGGTGGCAGTGTCTGCAGTGAGTCACGTCTGGACTGTGACCGCTCCACATCTCCTGGACTTTGGCTTCTGGTTGTCACTTGTGAGGAGACCGGAGACGATGGGAGCTTGTGTGGGGAGGTGTGAGGTCAACGCACAGACGTGGAGGATGGGAGTTGTTCTTCCTCAGTGTGCGGTCAGTGGATGATGGGAGTTGTTGTTCTTCCTCAGTGTGCGGTCAGTGGATGATGAGAGTTGTTCCTCCTCAGTGTGCGGTCAGTGGATGATGGGAGTTGTTGTTCTTCCTCAGTGTGCGGTCAGTGGATGATGAGAGTTGGTCTTCCTCAGTGTGCGGTCAGTGGATGATGGTATTGTTCTTCTTCCTCAGTGTGCGTCAGTGATGATGGAGTTGTCTTCTCCTCAGTGTGCGTCAGTGGATGATGGATGTTGTCTTCTTCCTCAGTGTGCGGTCAGTGGATGATGGGAGTTGTTCTTCCTCAGTGTGCGGTCAGTGGATGATGGAGTTGTTCTTCCTCAGTGTGCGGTCATGGATGATGGAGTTGTTCTTCTCTCGTCGTCATGATGATGGGTTTCTTCCTCAGGGTAGTGATGATGGATTGTTCTTCTTCCTCAGTGTGCGGTCAGTGGATGATGGGAGTTGTTCTTCTTCCTCAGTGTGCGGTCAGTGGATGATGGGTATTGTTCTTCTTCCTCAGTGTGCGGTCAGTGGATGATGGGAGTTGTTGTTCTTCCTCAGTGTGCGGTCAGTGGATGATGGTATTGTTCTTCTTCCTCAGTGTGCGGTCAGTGGATGATGGAGTTTGTTCTTCCTCAGTGTGCGGTCAGTGGATGATGGTATTGTTCTTCTTCCTCAGTGTGCGGTCAGTGGATGATGGATAGTTGTTCTTCTTCCTCAGTGTGCGGTCAGTGGATGATGGGAGTTGTTCTCTCCTCAGTGTGCGGTCAGTGGATGATGGGAGTTGTTCTCTCCTCAGTGTGCGGTCAGTGGATGATGGTATTGTTCTTCTTCCTCAGTGTGCGGTCAGTGGATGATGGGAGTTGTTCTTCTTCCTCAGTGTGCGGTCAGTGGATGATGGGAGTTGTTCTTCTTCCTCAGTGTGCGGTCAGTGGATGATGGGAGTTGTTTTCTTCCTCAGTGTGCGGTCAGTGGATGATGGAGTTGTTCTTCTTCCTCAGTGTGCGGTCAGTGGATGATGGGAGTTGTTCCTTCCTCAGTGTGCGGTCAGTGGATGATGGAGTTGTTCTTCTTCCTCAGTGTGCGGTCAGTGGATGATGGGAGTTGTTCGTTCTTCCTCAGTGTGCGGTCAGTGGATGATGGGATTGTTCTTCTTCCTCAGTGTGCGGTCAGTGGATGATGGGAGTTGTTCTTCTTCCTCAGTGTGCGGTCAGTGGATGATGGGAGTTGTTCTTCTTCCTCAGTGTGGGTCAGTGATGATGGGAGTTGTTCTTCTTCCTCAGTGTGCGGTCAGTGGATGATGGGAGTTGTTCTTCTTCCTCAGTGTGTGGTCAGTGGATGATGGGAGTTGTTCTTCTTCCTCAGTGTGTGGTCAGTGGATGATGGGAGTTGTTCTTCTTCCTCAGTGTGCGGTCAGTGGATGATGGGAGTTGGTCTTCCTCAGTGTGCGGTCAGTGGATGATGGGAGTTGTCTCTTCCTCAGTGTGCGGTCAGTGGATGATGGGAGTTGTTCTTCCTCAGTGTGCGGTCAGTGGATGATGGGAGTTGTTCTTCTTCCTCAGTGTGCGGTCAGTGGATGATGGGAGTTGTTCTTCTTCCTCAGTGTGCGGTCAGTGGATGATGGGAGTTGTTCTTCTTCCTCAGTGTGTGGTCAGTGGATGATGGGAGTTGTTCTTCTTCCTCAGTGTGCGGTCAGTGGATGATGGGAGTTGTTCTTCTTCCTCAGTGTGCGGTCAGTGGATGATGGGAGTTGTTTTCTTCCTCAGTGTGCGGTCAGTGGATGATGGGAGTTGTTCTTCCTCAGTGTGCGGTCAGTGGATGATGGGAGTTGTTCTTCCTCAGTGTGCGGTCAGTGGATGATGGGAGTTGTTCTTCCTCAGTGTGCGGTCAGTGGATGGTGGGAGTTGTTCTTCCTCAGTGTGCGGTCAGTGGATGATGGGAGTTGTTCTTCTTCCTCAGTGTGCGGTCAGTGGATGGTGGGAGTTGTTCTTCCTCAGTGTGCGGTCAGTGGATGATGAGAGTTGTTCTTCTTCCTCAGTGTGCGGTCAGTGGATGATGGGAGTTGTTCTTCTTCCTCAGTGTGTGGTCAGTGGATGATGGGAGTTGTTCTTCTTCCTCAGTGTGCGGTCAGTGGATGATGGGAGTTGTTCTTCTTCCTCAGTGTGCGGTCAGTGGATGATGGGAGTTGGTCTTCCTCAGTGTGCGGTCAGTGGATGATGGGAGTTGGTCTTCCTCAGTGTGCGGTCAGTGGATGGTGGGAGTTGTTCTTCCTCAGTGTGCGGTCAGTGGATGGTGGGAGTTGTTCTTCCTCAGTGTGCGGTCAGTGGATGATGGGAGTTGTTCTTCCTCAGTGTGTGGTCAGTGGATGATGGGAGTTGTTCTTCTTCCTCAGTGTGCGGTCAGTGGATGATGGGAGTTGTTCTTCTTCCTCAGTGTGCGGTCAGTGGATGATGGGAGTTGTCTTCCTCAGTGTGCGGTCAGTGGATGGTGGGAGTTGTTCTTCCTCAGTGTGCGGTCAGTGGATGATGGTATTGTTCTTCTTCCTCAGTGTGCGGTCAGTGGATGATGGGAGTTGTTCTTCCTCAGTGTGCGGTCAGTGGATGATGGGAGTTGTCCTTCCTCAGTGTGCTGGTCAGTGGATGATGGGAGTTGTTCTTCCTCAGTGTGGGTCAGTGGAGGTCTGAAGCTTTGCCTTGTGCTGTGTGTTATTGGAGGATTGAAGTTGTCCCCCCTCCCTATGTAGTATGGGGGGCAGTAAAATACACATATATACGGAGTATACAGCGGGGAATTGGTGTATACCATATCCCCCCACTAAAAGATGCGACAAGAAAGACGAACCTAGGAGCTAGAGGAGGAAAATAGCAACAACAAATTTGAAGCAAAATATGTTTTGAGAGTAATGTCCCCCCCATCCTGGTACATATGTTTCCCTCTATTCCCCCCCCCCCCCCTCGACCTGGTATATATGATCCTCTCATTCTGGTATATATGATTCCCCCCCACATCCTGGTATACATGGTCGTCCCCCCAATCCTGGTATATATGAACATCCCCACATCCTGGTATATATGATTCCCCCACCATCCTGGTATAAATGGTCCCCCCCCCCATCCTGGTTTATGCCCCCCCACCGTAAATGGTCCCACATAAAAACATATCTGATCAAAAAAATATATATGTCCCCACCCATCCTGGTATATATAGTGCCCCCCCCCCATCCTGGTATATATGGCATTGCCCCCACATCCTAGTATATATGGTTGTGGCCCCCCACATCCTGGTATATATGCCCCCCACATCCTGGTATATATGGTCCCCCCCCATCCTGGTATATATGGTCATTGCCACATCCTAGTATATATGGTCCCCCCACATCCTGGTATATATGGTCCCCCCCCCCATCCTGGTATATATGGTCCCCCCCCCCCACATCCTGGTTATATGGTCCCCCCCCATCCTGGTATATATGGTCATCCCCACATCCTGGTATATATGATTCCCCCACCCATCCTGGTATATATGGTTCCCCCCCCATCCTGGTATATATGGTTCCCCCCCCATCCTGGTATATATGGTTCCCCCCCCATCCTGGTATATATGTTTCCCCCCCATCCTGGTATATATGGTTCCCCCCCCCCCATCCTGGTATATATGGTCCCCCCATCCTGGTATATATGGTCATCCCCACATCCTGGTATATATGGGTCCCCCATCCTGGTATATATGGTCCCCCCCCCCCACCCTGGTATATATCTCCATGTGGTTATATGGTCCCCCGCCCCCATCCAGTGTATCTGACCCCCCCATCCATTCTGTAGCAGTGTGTGGGCTGACCTTGTTATTGATACCATATTAGGTACATACAATATTTTGTCTCCTTTTATTACTATGTTGCTGTGAACAGTCTAAGCTTGTAGTTGTGGCTTTTTTTACTTCTCTCCGCTGTTTACTGGTTGGATTAATCTATTGTATATATTGGTAGAGCGCACGTCTGGGAATGTGGCGATATAAGTATGTATGATTTTTTAAAAATATATTATATTTTTTTAATGGGGCAAAAGGGGGGTGATTTGAACTTTTTTCTTATTTCTAAACTTTTTGCCCCTTTTTATTGCTTGTACTGTTCCTCTAGAGATCTTGAAGCTGCCACTGTCTGATCACTTTGCATCATCAGTAATGATCATCTGTGAGCGCCGGCGATTGGCATCCATAGGATATAGATCATGGCAGAACCCGGTCAGCTGACCCCTCGCTCTCATGATGATACATAACGGGGAGTTGTGCGCTTTCCGCCGGTGCGTGTTATATCCCGCTGTCAGAGATTGACAGCAGGATATAACAGTAATGGGTGAAACTCTGATCTACCACATGTGTAACAGTACGTCCAAGGTTGTGAAGGGGTTAACGTTTGCCCAACAACATTTAGACAAGTTTGTGAAATACTGGAGAATATAACCTGGTCACATAGGATTAAAACTGAACTATTTGGAGGCCAAAATACACTCCACATTTGGAGGCCAAAAGGCAAATGACCCCAAAATCACAGTGGAGGTGGGAACATCATGGTGTGCGCTGATTCTGGGACAAACGTCATACAATAGAAGGAAGGATGAATGGAGAAATGTAGCGAGACATTCCTGATAAATCTGCTGCATCTACCAGGAGGATGAGGCGAGATTTCACAAGACGATGATCCCAAACACAACACATAAATCTGCTAGAATGTCCGAGCCGATCACCAGAGCTGGATCCAATAGGAAATGTCTGGAAGGATCTAAAGCTCCGAGATCATAGAGAAGGATCCTCGGATCCAGGAGGTGAAGAGTGTGTGGGAATAACGGGCCAAAATCCACCTGAGCAATGCAGGGACCGGTGTCTCCATACAGGAGCAATGCAAGGACCAGTGTCTCCATACAATGCAGGGACCGTGTCTCCATACAATGCAGGGACCGGTGTCTCCATACAGATGCAATGCGGACCAGTGTCTCCATACAATGCAGGGACCAGTGTCTCCATACAATGCAGGGACCAGTGTCTCCATACAATGCAGGGACCAGTGTCTCCATACAATGCAGGGACCAGTGTCTCCATACAATGCAGGGACCAGTGTCTCCATACAATGCAGGGACCAGTGTCTCCATACAATGCAGGGACCAGTGTCTCCATACAATGCAGGGACCAGTGTCTCCATACAATGCAGGGACCGGTGTCTCCATACAATGCAGGGACCGGTGTCTCCATACAATGCAGGGACCGGTGTCTCCATACAATGCAGGGACCGGTGTCTCCATACAATGCAGGGACCGGTGTCTCCATACAATGCAGGGACCGGTGTCTCCATACAATGCAGGGACCGGTGTCTCCATACAATGCAGGGACCGGTGTCTCCATACAATGCAGGGACCGGTGTCTCCATACAATGCAGGGACCGGTGTCTCCATACAATGCAGGGACCGGTGTCTCCATACAATGCAGGGACCGGTGTCTCCATACAATGCAGGGACCGGTGTCTCCATACAATGCAGGGACCGGTGTCTCCATACAATGCAGGGACCGGTGTCTCCATACAATGTCAGGGACCGGTGTCTCCATACAATGCAGGGACCGGTGTCTCCATACAATGCAGGGACCGGTGTCTCCATACAATGCAGGGACCGGTGTCTCCATACAATGCAGGGACCGGTGTCTCCATACAATGCAGGGACCGGTGTCTCCATACAATGCAGGGACCGGTGTCTCCATACAATGCAGGGACCGGTGTCTCCATACAATGCAGGGACCGGTGTCTCCATACAATGCAGGGACCGGTGTCTCCATACAATGCAGGGACCGGTGTCTCCATACAATGCAGGGACCGGTGTCTCCATACAATGCAGGACCGGTGTCTCCATACAATGCAGGGACCGGTGTCTCCATACAGGAGCAATGCAGAGACCAGTGTCTCCATACAATGCAGGGACCGGTGTCTCCATACAATGCAGGGACCGGTGTCTCCATACAATGCAGGGACCGGTGTCTCCATACAATGCAGGGACCGGTGTCTCCATACAATGCAGGGACCGGTGTCTCCATACAGGAGCAATGCAGAGACCAGTGTCTCCATACAGGAGCAATGCAGAGACCAGTGTCTCCATACAGGAGCAATGCAGAGACCAGTGTCTCCATACAATGCAAGGACCGGTGTCTCCATACAATGCAAGGACCGGTGTCTCCATACAGGAGCAATGCAGAGACCGGTGTCTCCATACAATGCAAGGACCAGTGACTCCATACAGGAGCAATGCAGGGACCGGTGTCTCCATACAATGCAGGGACCAGTGTCTCCATACAATGCAGGGACCAGTGTCTCCATACAATGCAGGGACCAGTGTCTCCATACAATGCAGGGACCAGTGTCTCCATACAATGCAGGGACCAGTGTCTCCATACAATGCAGAGACCAGTGTCTCCATACAATGCAGAGACCAGTGTCTCCATACAATGCAAGGACCAGTGACTCCATACAGGAGCAATGCAGGGACCGGTGTCTCCATACAATGCAGGGACCAGTGTCTCCATACAATGCGGGGACCGGTGTCTCCATACAATGCGGGGACCGGTGTCTCCATGCAATGCGGGGACCGGTGTCTCCATGCAATGCAGGGACCGGTGTCTCCATACAATGCAGGGACCGGTGTCTCCATACAGGAGCAATGCAGAGACCAGTGTCTCCATACAATGCAAGGACCAGTGTCTCCATACAATGCAGAGACCAGTGTCTCCATACAATGCAAGGACCAGTGACTCCATACAGGAGCAATGCAGGGACCGGTGTCTCCATACAATGCAGGGACCAGTGTCTCCATACAATGCGGGGACCGGTGTCTCCATACAATGCGGGGACCGGTGTCTCCATGCAATGCGGGGACCGGTGTCTCCATGCAATGCAGGGACCGGTGTCTCCATACAATGCAGGGACTGGTGTCTCCATACAGGAGCAATGCAGAGACCAGTGTCTCCATACAATGCAAGGACCAGTGTCTCCATACAATGCAGAGACCAGTGTCTCCATACAATGCAGGGACCGGTGTCTCCATACAATGCAGGGACCGGTGTCTCCATACAATGCAGGGACCGGTGTCTCCATACAATGCAGGGACCGGTGTCTCCATACAGTGCAGGGACCGGTGTCTCCATACAATGCTGGGACCGGTGTCTCCATACAATGCGGGGACCGGTGTCTCCATGCAATGCAGGGACCGGTGTCTCCATACAATGCGGGGACCAGTGTCTCCATACAATGCGGGGACCGGTGTCTCCATGCAATGCAGGGACCGGTGTCTCCATACAATGCAGGGACCGGTGTCTCCATACAGGAGCAATGCAGAGACCAGTGTCTCCATACAATGCAAGGACCAGTGTCTCCATACAGGAGCAATGCAGGGACCGGTGTCTCCATACAATGCAGGGACCAGTGTCTCCATACAATGCAGGGACCAGTGTCTCCATACAATGCAGGGACCGGTGTCTCCATACAATGCAGGGACCGGTGTCTCCATACAATGCAGGGACCGGTGTCTCCATACAATGCGGGGACCGGTGTCTCCATACAATGCGGGGACCGGTGTCTCCATACAATGCAGGGACCAGTGTCTCCATACAATGCAGGGACCGGTGTCTCCATACAATGCGGGGACCGGTGTCTCCATACAATGCGGGACCGGTGTCTCCATACAATGCAGGGACCGGCGTCTCCATACAGGAGCAATGCGGGGACCGGTGTCTCCATACAATTCAGGGACCAGTGTCTCCATACAATGCAGGGACCAGTGTCTCCATACAGGAGGTGTCTGGAGCTTCATCACCAACAAAGGTGGAATAACCAAGGATTAAATACATTTCAGTAATGGGTTCAATACTTTCTCCCTGTGTCATTTATCATTATTACACATAATTTATAGATGTTTATAGAGTTGTACTTTCATATGCAATATTTCTTTAACTTGTGGATTGGATGGGTTGTCATTATCATCTGGTGAGAAATCCATGTCAGTAGCACCTTTAGAAGTACAGTTGCAAAATACGTTTTTGTACAAATTTGTGGTAATGGTGAGGCGAACAACAACTTTTTGCACAAATTTTTTTTATGAATATTAAAATTTACTCTCCTTTCACAAATCCATAAAGTTAAGAGGGGGCAGTATAGTCGTAGTGAAAAGCTTCTATACTTGTCAGCTTTCCTACATCTTTGCATACGTTGCATATGTCGTATTGGGTCAGTTTGGCAATGTTCCCAGTGTACAGATGTTTCCGTTTCTCTTGATTCAGCCAATGTCATACGTTTCTCCTGAAGACCATGTTTCCGATGATCAATGTTTCAGATTTCCTTGATTTAGTCTGTCTCATCTGTTTCTACTGAAGATGATGTTCCCGTTGTTCCGATGTTTCAGCTTCCCTCCTTCAGCCTCTCTCATCTGTTTCTACTGAAGATGATATTCCCGTTGTTCCGATGTCTCAGCTTACCTTCCTTCAGCCTCTCTCATCTGTTTCTCCTGGAGATGATGTTCCTGTTGTTCCGATGTTTCAGCTTCCCTTCCTTCCGCCTTACCCGTTGTTCCGATATTTTAGCTTCCCTTCCTTCCACCTTACCCGTTGTTCCGATGTTTCAGCTTCCCTTCCTTCAGCATTACCCGTTGATCCGCCTTACCCGTTGTTCCGATATTTCAGCTTACCTTCCTTCAGCCTCTCTCATCTGTTTCTCCTGGAGATGATGTTCCCGTTGTTCCGATGTTTCAGCTTCCCTTCCTTCAGCCTCTCTCATCTGTTTCTCCTGGAGATGATTTTCGCATTCTGATGTTTCAGCTTCCCTTCCTTCCGCCTTACGCGTTGTTCCAATATTTCAGCTTACCTTCCTTCAGCCTCTCTCATCTGTTTCTCCTGGAGATGATGTTCCCGTTGTTCCGATGTTTCAGCTTCCCTTCCTTCAGCCTCTCTCATCTGTTTCTCCTGGAGATGATATTCCCGTTGTTCCGATGTTTCAGCTTCCCTTCCTTCAGCCTCTCTCATCTGTTTCTCCTGGAGATGATTTTCGCATTCTGATGTTTCAGCTTCCCTTCCTTCCACCTTACGCGTTGTTCCGATGTTTCAGCTTCCCTTCCTTCAGCCTTACCCGTTGTTCCGATGTTTCAGCTTCCCTTCCTTCAGCCTTACCCGTTGTTCCGATATTTCAGCTTCCCTTCCTTCCGCCTTACCCGTTGTTCCGATATTTCAGCTTCCCTTCCTTCCGCCTTACCCGTTGTTCCGATATTTCAGCTTCCCTTCCTTCCGCCTTACCCGTTGTTCCGATATTTCAGCTTCCCTTCCTTCCGCCTTACCCGTTGTTCCGATATTTCAGCTTCCCTTCCTTCCGCCTTACCCGTTGTTCCGATATTTCAGCTTCCCTTCCTTCCGCCTTACCCGTTGTTCCGATATTTCAGCTTCCCTTCCTTCCGCCTTACCCGTTGTTCCGATATTTCAGCTTCCCTTCCTTCAGCCCCTCTCATCTGTTTCTCCTGGAGATGATGTTCCCGTTGTTCCGATGTTTCAGCTTCCCTTCCTTCCGCCTTACCCGTTGTTCCGATATTTCAGCTTCCCTTCCTTCAGCCCCTCTCATCTGTTTCTCCTGGAGATGATGTTCCCGTTGTTCCGATGTTTCAGCTTCCCTTCCTTCAGCCTCTCTCATCTGGAGAAGGACAGAGGATGAGGAGGCAGAGACATCATTATATTATATTATATGGAGGGGCACATACATGGCATGAGTGGGAATATATATATATATACTGTGTGCAGAATTATTAGGCAGATGAGTATCTTGATCACATGATACTTTTTATCCATGTTGTCCTACTCCAAGCTGTATAGACTGAGAGCCAACTACCAATGAAGTAAATCAGGTGATGGCATCTCTGTAATGAGGAGGGGTGTAATAACAACAACACCCTATATAAGGTGTCCTTAAAGTGAACCTGTCACCCCCTCCAGGCATCTAAAGATAACATAGCCACCTTCTGCAGCACTAAGGCTGCATTCTGACAAGGTGTCTATAGCATTTATGCTCCCTTGATTCACTGAAATAAAGACTTATATAAAATCTGTTTCAAACCAGATCCAAGACCGGGAGGCGGGTTTTCAAGCGTCTATCTCCCTCCTCTGTGGTGTCAGTCATCCCTCTCTGCTCTCTGTGCACCGCCTCCAGGGCCACCTCCCTGCATTACAGAGCTTTGTCAGCTCTGCTACAACATAGAGCTGCTGTTATAGGAGACCACACAGTAGTAAATCTAGCAGGAGGATCCTGAGCAGAGAAAGCACTGCCTGCTACGTAGCAGCCTTGAGCTGTCAGCAGTGCAGCAGAGTTGAGTTTGTGCTTTAGATCATAGGCTGAGGAGCAATGCTGCTGTTTACAAGAAACTGAAAGTGAAAACTGCTCAGCTCAAGGGCTGCTACATAGCAGGCAGTGCTTTGTCTGCTCAGGGTCCTCCTGCTAGATTTACTACTGTGAGGTCTCCTATAACAGCAGCTCTGTGTTGTAGCAGAGCTGACAAAGCTCTGTAATGCAGGGAGATGGCCCTGGAGGTGGTGCACAGAGAGCAGAGAGGGATGACTGACACCACAGAGGAGGGAGATAGACACTTGAAAACCCGCCTCCCGGTCTTGGATCAGGTTTGAAACAGATCTTACAAAAGTCTTTATTTCAGTGAATCAAGGGAGCATAAATGCTATAGACGCCTTGTCAGAATGCAGCCTTAGTGCTGCAGAAGGTGGCTATGGTATTTTTAGATGCCTGGAGGGGGTGACAGGTTCGCTTTAATTATTAGGCAAAATGGGTCAGAAGAGAGATGTGACGGCTATGAAAAGTCCACAATTGTGAGATGTCTTGCAGAGGGATGCAGCAGTCTGGAATTTGCCAAACTTTTGAAGTGTGATCACCGAACAATCAAGTGTTTCATGGCAAATAGCCAACAGGGTCGCAAGAAGCGTGAGGGCAAAAAAGGCTCAAAATAACTGCCCATGAATTGAGGGAAATCAAGCGTGAAGCTGCCAAGATGCCATTTGCCACCAGTTTTGCCATATTTCAGAGCTGCAACGTTACTGGAGTATCAGAAAGCACAAGGTGTGCCATACTTGGGGACATGGCCAAGGTAAGGAAGGCTGAGAAACCACCACCTCTGAACAAGAAACATAAGATAAAACCACCACCTCTGAACAAGAAACACAAGATAAAACCACCACCTCTGAACAAGAAACACAAGATAAAACCACCACCTCTGAACAAGAAACACAAGATAAAACCACCACCTCTGAACAAGAAACACAAGATAAAACCACCACCTCTGAACAAGAAACATAAGATAAAACCACCACCTCTGAACAAGAAACATAAGATAAAACGTCAATACTGGGCCAAGAAATATCTGAAGCCTGATTTATCAAAGATTTTATATGGACTGATGAAATTAGAGTGACTCTTGATGGGCAGATGGATGGGCCAGAGGCTGGATCAGTAAAGGGCAGAGAGCTCCACTCTCACCCAGACCCCAGCAAGGTGGAGGTGGGGTACTGGTATGGGCTGGGATCACCAAAAATCAACTTGTGGGACCTTTTCGGGTTGAGGATGGAGTGAAGCTCAACTCCCGGACCCACTGCCAGTTTCTGGAAGACAACTTCTTCAAGCAGTGGTACAGGAAGAAGTCGGGATCGTTCAAGAAAAACATGATTTTCATGCAGGACAATGCACCATCACATGAATCCAACTACTCCACAGCGTGGCTGGCCAGTAACGGTCTAAAAGAAGAAAAAATAATGACATGGCCCCCTTGTTCTCCTGATCTGAACCCCATAGAGAACCTGTGGTCCCTCCTAAAAGGTGATATCAACAGAGAGTTAATAAAAAAAGCACACCTCTGGGACAGTGTCTGGGAGGGAAAACAGTACACCTCTGGGAACAGTGTCTGGGAGGGAAAACAGTACACCTCTGGGAACAGTGTCTGGGAGGGAAAACAGCACACCTCTGGGGACAGTGTCTGGGAGGGAAAACAGCACACCTCTGGGGACAGTGTCTGGGAGGGGAAACAGCACACCTCTGGGGACAGTGTCTTGGAGGGAAAACAGCACACCTCTGGGGACAGTGTCTGGGAGGGAAAACAGCACACCTCTGGGGACAGTGTCTGGGAGGGAAAACAGCACACCTCTGGGGACAGTGTCTGGGAGGGAAAACAGCACACCTCTGGGGACAGTGTCTGGGAGGGAAAACAGCACACCTCTGGGGACAGTGTCTGGGAGGGAAAACAGCACACCTCTGGGGACAGTCTCTGGGAGGGAAAACAGCACACCTCTGGGAACAGTGTCTGGGAGGGAAAACAGTACACCTCTGGGAACAGTGTCTGGGAGGGAAAACAGCACACCTCTGGGAACAGTGTCTGGGGGGCTGTGGTGGCTGCTGCACGCAATGTGGATCGTAAACAGATCAAGCAACTGACACAATCTATGGATGGAGGCTGCTGAGTGTCATCATAATGAAAGGGGGCGATATTGGCCACTCATTGTTTGGGTTTGTTTTTTCATGTCAGAAATGTTTATTTCTACATTTTGTGCAGTTATATTGGTTTACCTGGTGATAATAAACAAGTGAGATGGGAATATATTTGGCTTTTATTAAGTTGCCTAATAATTCTGCACAGTAATAGTTACCTGCACACACAGATTCCTCCTAAGAGCCAAATCTAAAAACCCTCCAACCTCCAAACATATTAAGCTTTGATATTTATGAGTCTTTTGGGTGATTGACAACATAATAATAATCCTCTACAATACAACGTGCCTAATAATTCTGCAAACGGTGTATGTGCCCCTCCATATATATGTCACTGCTCCCTCATCCCGTGTATATGCCCCTCCATATATACCCTCTGTCCTCTGTGTGTGTCTGTGCCCGGGCTGCTGTTGTGTAATGTGATCTGCGTCTCTGATGTTTCACTTGTGTCTCCTGTTTGGATGTAAGAGCCGCAGTTTTTCCAGACATTTGATCTGTGGGTTCATGTTTCGGGGCTCGGGCCTGGTGTATGGTCGGGGTCATGGTACGGAGGGGGATGGGGCGACTACAGGAAGAATGGAGCTGATGTGACCACATAAGTGTCAGGCTGCTTTCACACAGCGTTACTTTGCTGTCCGAGGGGATCCGACTTTTTGCAGGACCCCTCCGACCGCAACGGATCCAAACTGATGACTGCAATCGGATGCCAAATGGGCATCACATTCCGATATTTTGCAGGATTAATTTGGATCCTCTCTCTCCTCTCCCCGCTCCTCCTGTCACATAGCACCCCCTCCTCTCTCCCTCCTGTCACCTTTCTCCCCTCCTCTCTCTGCTCCCCGTTCTTTCTCCCCCCTTCTTTCTCCCCCCTTCTTTCTCCCCCCTTCTTTCTCCCCCCTTCTTTCTCCCCCCTTCTTTCTCCCCCCTCCTCTCTCCCCCCTCCTCTCTCCCCCCTCCTCTCTCCCCCCTCCTCTCTCTCCCCTCCTTTCTCTCCCCTCCTTTCTCTCCCCTCCTCTCTCTCCCCTCCTCTCTCTCCCCTCCTCTCTCTCCCCTCCTCTCTCTGCTCCCTTCTTTCTCCCCCTTCTTTCTCCCCCTTCTTTCTCCCCTCCTCTCTCCCCTCCTCTCTCTGTTCCCCCTTCTTTCTCCCCTCCTCTCTCTGCTCCACCTTCTTTCTCCCCCTTCTTTCTCCCCCTCCTTTCTCTGCTCCCCCTTCTTTCTCCTGCCCCCTTCTTTCTCCTGCCCCCTTCTTTCTCCTGCCCCCTTCTTTCTCCTGCCCCCTTCTTTCTCCTGCCCCCTTCTTTCTCCTGCCCCCTTCTTTCTCCTGCCCCCTTCTTTCTCCTCCCCCCTTCTTTCTCCTCCCCCCTTCTTTCTCCTCCCCCCTTCTTTCTCCTCCCCCCTTCTTTCTCCTCCCCCCTTCTTTCTCCTCCCCCCTTCTTTCTCCCGACCTTAAAAAATATATTTATTCTCCCTCATCCACAAGTTCCCCGGCACTTCCAGCTTCTCTTCTTCTGATCCTTACAGGACCTGGTGTGATGTCAGTCACATGACCACAGTAATCGGTCAAGTGACTGTGAAGTCACCCCAGGTCCTAAAGCATCGAGCGCAAGAGGCATCGCTGGATCGCGGGACAGGCGAGGATAAAGCTTTTTTTATTTTTAACCCTTTCTTTTCACTAAATTACACTTCTGCAATGTATGAATATACATTGCAGAAGTGAAATTAGATGGTAAGGAGCAGTGTTGGTGTTGAGCATGCGCAGTACACTAAAATCGGGTCGGAGGAACGATCAGCTGTTTCCTCGGACCCACGCTCCATAGGTCCCATGTTATTTGGCGCAGATCAGGTCGGGTCCAATTTGGTCCGATTTGATCCGCTGTGCCAAAAAATCGCAGCAGTCTGTGATTTTGGGGACAGCAAAAAATCGGACAGAATCAGATCCGACAAAAATTAGATTCCACTAAGGGCAAATCTGATCCGTGCCCATAGGATAACATGGGGCCCAAATCGGATCCGTGCCCATAGGATAACATGGGGC
This sequence comes from Allobates femoralis, assembly GCA_033576535.1. NCBI lineage: Eukaryota > Metazoa > Chordata > Amphibia > Anura > Aromobatidae > Allobates > Allobates femoralis. The sequence continues at coordinate 630,561,255 of JARQOC010000001.1, forward strand.
CCAAATCGGATCCGTGCCCATAGGATAACATGGGGCCCAAATCGGATCCGTGCCCATAGGATAACATGGGGCCCAAATCGGATCCGTGCCCATAGGATAACATGGGGCCCAAATCGGATCCGTGCCCATAGGATAACATGGGGCCCAAATCGGATCCGTGCCCATAGGATAACATGGGGCCCAAATCGGATCCGTGCCCATAGGATAACATGGGGCCCAAGTCGGATCCGTGCCCATAGGATAACATGGGGCCCAAATCGGATCCGTGCCCATAGGATAACATGGGGCCCAAATCAGATCTGTGGCTGTCTGTTTTACAATGGACAGCCACATATTGAACAAAAATGCAGTGTGAAAGCCGCCTTACTACTATGCTGCAGGGCTATGTCGCTGGTAATGTCACATCTGTGTCGTCATACTGTCAAGGGGGCACGTTACCCACCGTGCGACGTCCTGTGTGCATTGCCAACCGTGCGACATCGAGAGGGCGCGTTACCCACTGTGCGCAAGACTGTGACGCCGAGTGTGCGCGTGTTACCAACTGTGTGTTACAGACCATGGGGTGTTGACTGTGTGCCGCATGATTGTGTTTTACTGACTGTGTGACGCCAAGTGTGTGTTAGCAACTGTGTAACGTGGCTGTCTGCGTGTTAGCAACTCTGTGACACTGAGTGTGTGCGCATGTTAGCAACTGTGTGACGCTGGCTATCTGCGTGTTAGTGACTGACGCTCAGTGTGATGCTGTGTGTGTGTGTTAGTGAGTGCGATGCTGAGTGTGTGTTAGTGAGTGTGATGCTGAGTGTGTGTGTGTTAGTGAGTGTGATGCTGAGTGTGCGTGTGTTAGTGAGTGATGCTGAGTGTTCTTGTGTTAGTGAGTGTCATGCTGAGTGTGCGTGTGTTAGTGAGTGTCATGCTGAGTGTGCGTGTGTTAGTGAGTGTGATGCTGAGTGTGCGTGTGTTAGTGAGTGTGATGCTGAGTGTTTGTGTACTAGTGAGTGTGATGCTGAGTGTGTACTGGTGAGTGTGATGCTGAGTGTGCGTGTGTTAGTGAGTGTGATGCTGAGTGTGCGTGTGTTAGTGACTGTGATGCTGAGTGTGCGTGTACTAGTGACTGTGATGCTGAGTGTGCGTGTACTAGTGAGTGTGATGCTGAGTGTGCGCGTGTGTTAGTGAGTGTGATGCTGAGTGTTCGTGTACTAGTGAGTGTGATGCTGAGTGTGCGTGTGTTAGTGAGTGTGATGCTGAGTGTTCGTCTACTAGTGAGTGTGATGCTGAGTGTTCGTGTACTAGTGAGTGTGATGCTGAGTGTTCGTGTACTAGTGAGTGTGATGCTGAGTGTTCGTGTGTTAGTGAGTGTGATGCTGAGTGTTCGTGTACTAGTGAGTGTGATGCTGAGTGTTCGTGTACTAGTGAGTGTGATGCTGAGTGTTCGTGTACTAGTGAGTGTGATGCTGAGTGTTCGTGTACTAGTGAGTGTGATGCTGAGTGTTCGTGTACTAGTGAGTGTGATGCTGAGTGTGCGTGTGTTAGTGAGTGTGATGCTGAGTGTGCGTGTGTTAGTGACTGTGTGATGGCAAGTGTGTGTTAGCAACTATGTAACGCGGCTGTCTGCGTGTCAGCGACTGTGTGATGCTGAGTGTGTGTGTTAGTGAGTGTGATGCTGAGTGTGTGTGCGTGTGTTAGTGAGTGTGATGCTGAGTGTGTGTGCGTGTGTTAGTGAGTGTGATGCTGAGTGTGTGTGTGTGCGTGTGTTAGTGAGTGTGATGCTGAGTGTGCGCGTGTTAGTGTGATGCTGAGTGTGCGTGTGTTAGTGTGATGCTGAGTGTGCGTGTGTTAGTGAGTGTGATGGCAAGTGTGTGTTAGCAACTATGTAACGCGGCTGTCTGCGTGTCAGCGACTGTGTGATGCTGAGTGTGCGCGTGTTAGTGTGATGCTGAGTGTGCGTGTGTTAGTGAGTGTGATGGCAAGTGTGTGTTAGCAACTATGTAACGCGGCTGTCTGCGTGTCAGCGACTGTGTGATGCTGAGTGTGCGCGTGTTAGTGTGATGCTGAGTGTGCGTGTGTTAGTGTGATGCTGAGTGTTCGTGTGTTAGTGAGTGTGATGGCAAGTGTGTGTTAGCAACTATGTAACGCGGCTGTCTGCGTGTCAGCGACTGTGTGACGCTGAGTGTGCGTGTGTTAGTGTGATGCTGAGTGTGCGTGTGTTAGTGTGATGCTGAGTGTGCGTGTGTTAGTGTGATGCTGAGTGTGCGTGTGTTAGTGTGATGCTGAGTGTTCGTGTTGTTAGTGAGTGTGATGGCAAGTGTGTGTTAGCAACTATGTAACGGGACTGTGTAACGCTGAGTGTGCGCGTGTTAGTGACTGTGTGACGCTGAGTGTGCGCGTGTTAGTGACTGTGATGCTGAGTGTGCGTGTGTTAGTGTGATGCTGAGTGGGCGTGTGTTAGTGTGATGCTGAGTGTTCGTGTGTTAGTGAGTGTGATGGCAAGTGTGTGTTAGCAACTATGTAACGCGGCTGTCTGCGTGTCAGCGACTGTGTGATGCTGAGTGTGCGTGTGTTAGTGTGATGCTGAGTGTGCGTGTGTTAGTGAGTGTGATGGCAAGTGTGTGTTAGCAACTATGTAACGCGGCTGTCTGCGTGTCAGCGACTGTGTGATGCTGAGTGTGCGTGTGTTAGTGTGATGCTGAGTGTGCGTGTGTTAGTGTGATGCTGAGTGTTCGTGTGTTAGTCAGTGTGATGGCACGTGTGTGTTAGCAACTATGTAACGCGGCTGTCTGCGTGTCAGCGACTGTGTGATGCTGAGTGTGCGTGTGTTAGTGTGATGCTGAGTGTGCGTGTGTTAGTGTGATGCTGAGTGTGCGTGTGTTAGTGTGATGCTGAGTGTGCGTGTGTTAGTGACTGTGTGATGGCAAGTGTGTGTTAGCAACTATGTAACGCGGCTGTCTGCGTGTCAGCGACTGTGTGATGCTGAGTGTGCGTGTGTTAGTGTGATGCTGAGTGTTCGTGTGTTAGTGAGTGTGATGGCAAGTGTGTGTTAGCAACTATGTAACGCGGCTGTCTGCGTGTCAGCGACTGTGTGATGCTGAGTGTGCGTGTGTTAGTGTGATGCTGAGTGTTCGTGTGTTAGTGAGTGTGATGGCAAGTGTGTGTTAGCAACTATGTAACGCGCTGTCTGCGTGTCAGCGACTGTGTGATGCTGAGTGTGCGTGTGTGTGTTAGTGTATGTTGCCTTATCACAGATAATACACCTCCACTCCCCATGCGTTGTGAGGTCCGGTGTGATGTGGTCTCTGCAGTGTTTCCGGTGTGACACCCGTGGCCCCGCACTGTGCTCTGTGGAGCAATACTGTGCACAGGTTGTGTCTCGCCGCTCGGGTTACCCGCTCTGCCAGGTCTTGTCTGGACGTGGGAGGATGATGGAGGTTTTGTCCTGAGTGTGTTTTTTTTGGCGCACGATCGCTCTTCACATTCCTGTAGGTAGGAGTCAGAGAGGCACGCTGTTTATAGCCGGGGCACAAACTTTATACAGAGACGAGGAAAGGGCGGGGCGGCACCACGCGTGTCCTCACCTGGATACACCTGAAGCCCTAGAGGCACGAGTCAATATAAGAGGTGGAGGAGGGGCGGCATCACAGCAAATAGCCCATGAGTGTCCCCCCCATCACCTCTCCAGAGGGGCGCACACCCTGTATCCCACCTGCTGCCCTGTGTGATCACAGCACAACCATATAGTGGCCCCTGCTGGAGGATAGTGCCCCCTATGTATAGTGACAGTGCCCCCTGCTGGAGGATAGTGCCCCCTGCTGGAGGATAGTGCCCCCTATGTATAGTGACAGTGCCCCCTGCTGGAGGATAGTGCCCCCTATGTATAGTGACAGTGCCCCCTGCTGGAGGATAGTGCCACCTATGTATAGTGACAGTGCCCCCTGCTGGAGGATAGTGCCCCCGATGTATAGTGATAGTGCCCCCTGCTGGAGGATAGTGCCCCCGATGTATAGTGATAGTGGCCCCTATGTATAGTGATAGTGGCCCCTGCTGGAGGATAGTGGCCCCTATGTATAGTGATAGTGGCCCCTATGTATAGTGATAGTGGCCCCTGCTGGAGGATAGTGCCCCCGATGTATAGTGATAGTGGCCCCTATGTATAGTGATAGTGGCCCCTGCTGGAGGATAGTGCCACCTATGTATAGTGACTGCACACCCTGCTGGAGGATAGTGCCCCCTGTGTGTAGTGATAGTGCCCCCTATGTATAGTGATAGTGCCCCCTATGTATAGTGATAGTGGCCCCTGCTGGAGGATAGTGCCCCCTGTGTGTAGTGACAGTGCACCCTGCTGGAGGATAGTGCCCCCTGTGTGTAGTGACAGTGCACCCTGCTGGAGGATAGTGCCCCCTGTGTGTAGTGATAGTGCCCCCTGCTGGAGGATAGTGCCCCCTTATGTATCGTGAAGGCGCCTCCTGCTGATGGATAGTGCCCTCTATGTATAGTGACAGCGCCCCCTGCTGGAGGATAGTGCCCCCTATGTATAGTGACAGTGCCCCCTGCTATAGGATAGTGCCCCCTGCTGAAGGATAGTGCCCCCTATGTATAGTGACAGCGCCCCCTCCTGGAGGATAGTGCCCCTGATGTATAGTGACAGCGCCCCCTGCTGGATGATAGTGCCCACAATATATAGTGATAGTGCCCCCTGCTGGAGGATAGTGCCCCCTATGTATAGTGACAGTGCCCCCTGCTGAAGGATAGTGCCCCCTATGTATAGTGACAGCGCCCCCTGCTGGAGGATAGTGCCCCCTATGTATAGTGACAGCGCCACCTGCTGGAGGATAGTGCCCCCTATGTATAGTGACAGCGCCCCCTGCTGAAGGATAGTGCCCCCTATGTATAGTGACAGTGCCCCCTGCTGAAGGATAGTGCCCCCTATGTATAGTGACAGCGCCCCCTGCTGGAGGATAGTGCCCCCTATGTATAGTGACAGCGCCCCCTGCTGAAGGATAGTGCCCCCTATGTATAGTGACAGCGCCCCCTGCTGAAGGATAGTGCCCCCTATGTATAGTGACAGCGCCCCCTGCTGGAGGATAGTGCCCCCTATGTATAGTGACAGCGCCTCCTGCTATAGGATAGTGTCCCCTATGTATAGTGACAGCGCCCCCTGCTGGAGGATAGTGCCGCCTGCTGGAGGATAGTGCCCCCTGTGTATAGTGACTGCGCCCCCTGCTATAGGATAGTGCCCCCTATGTATAGTGACAGCGCCCCCTGCTGGAGGATAGTGCCGCCTGCTGGAGGATAGTGCCCCCTGTGTATAGTGACTGCGCCCCCTGCTATAGGATAGTGCCCCCTATGTATAGTGACAGTGCCCCCGATGTACAGTGACGACACCCCTGCTGGGGGATAGTGCCCCCTATGTATAGTGATGGTGCCCCCTGCTGGAGTATAGTGCCCCCAATATATAGTGATGGCGCCTACTGCTGGATGATAGTGCCCCCTATGTATAGTGACAGCGCCCCCTGCTGGATGATAGTGCCCCCGATGTATAGTGACAGCACCCCCTGCTGGAGGATAGTGCCCACAATATATAGTGATAGTGCCCCCTGCTGGAGGATAGTGCCCCCTTTGTATAGTGATAGTGCCCCCAGCTGGAGGATAGTGCCCCCCACGTATAGTGACAGTGCCCCCTGCTGTGGAGGATAGTGTCCCTGATGTATAGTGACTGCGCCCCCTCCTGGAGGATAGTGCCCCCTATGTATAGTGACAGCGCCCCCTGCTATAGGATAGTGTCCCCTATGTATAGTGACAGCGCCCCCTGCTGGAGGATAGTGCCGCCTGCTGGAGGATAGTGCCCCCTGTGTATAGTGACTGCGCCCCCTGCTATAGGATAGTGCCCCCTATGTATAGTGACAGCGCCCCCTGCTGGAGGATAGTGCCCCCTGTGTATAGTGACTGCGCCCCCTGCTATAGGATAGTGTCCCCTATGTATAGTGACAGCGCCCCCTGCTGGAGGATAGTGCCGCCTGCTGGAGGATAGTGCCCCCTGTGTATAGTGACTGCGCCCCCTGCTATAGGATAGTGCCCCCTATGTATAGTGACAGCGCCCCCTGCTGGAGGATAGTGCCGCCTGCTGGAGGATAGTGCCCCCTGTGTATAGTGACTGCGCCCCCTGCTATAGGATAGTGCCCCCTATGTATAGTGACAGCGCCCCCTGCTGGAGGATAGTGCCCCCTATGTATAGTGACAGCGCCCCCTGCTATAGGATAGTGCCCCCCTGCTGAAGGATAGTGCCCCCTATGTATAGTGACAGCGCCCCCTCCTGGAGGATAGTGCCCCTGATGTATAGTGACAGCGCCCCCTCCTGGAGGATAGTGCCCCTGATGTATAGTGACAGCGCCCCCTGCTGGATGATAGTGCCCACAATATATAGTGATAGTGCCCCCTGCTGGAGGATAGTGCCCCCTATGTATAGTGACAGTGCCCCCTGCTGGAGGATAGTGCCCCCTATGTATAGTGACAGTGCCCCCTCCTGGAGGATAGTGCCCCCTATGTATAGTGACAGCACCCCCTGCTGGAGGATAGTGCCCCCTATGTCTAGTGACAGCGCCCCCTGCTGAAGGATAGTGCCCCCTATGTATAGTGACAGCGCCCCCTGCTGGAGGATAGTGCCTCTGATGTCTAGTGACAGCGCCCCCTGTAGGTTGACAGAGAACCTTTGCTGCAGGTGGTGAAGGGGCGGCTGGGCACAGATGGGGCATATGATACTTGCTGCCCTGACACTGGCGTCCTCATGTTTCACAGGCACAATGCCGTCTGCTGCAGCTTGAATTACACAGGACGGAGCAGATTCAGCCGACATCACCCAGATGGCAGCAAGTGTGAGCGGGACGCTGTACCCTTCACAGGTGAGAAGACCCCCTGCCCGACCCCCACCTCCCGACCCCCACTCCTCCCACTAGATTCATATCCGCTCATTTTTGGTGGTGTTATATATGTAGAAAAAAGTAAAAGTGCCACCCAAATGTGTAGTGTGAGGGCACCACCGCCCTCTGTCCCCCCCCCCAGAGAGTGACCTCCTGCCCGCCCGCTGTCCTCTGGAGAGTGACATCCTGCCGGCCCTCTGTCCCCTGGAGAGTGACATCCTGCCGGCCCTCTGTCCCCCGGAGAGTGACATCCTGCCGGCCCCTCTGTCCCCCCCCCCCCCCCGGAGAGTGACATCCTGCCGGCCCCTCTGCCCCCCCCCCCCCCCCCCCCCCCCGGAGAGTGACATCCTGCCGGCCCCTCTGTCCCCCCCGGAGAGTGACATCCTGCCGGCCCCTCTGTCCCCCCCGGAGAGTGACATCCTGCCGGCCCTCTGTCCCCCCCGGAGAGTGACATCCTGCCGGCCCTCTGTCCCCCCCCCCCCCCCCTGGAGAGTGACATCCTGCCGGCCCCTCTGTCCCCCCCCGGAGAGTGACATCCTGCCGGCCCCTCTGTCCCCCCCGGAGAGTGACATCCTGCCGGCCCCTCTGTCCCCCCCGGAGAGTGACATCCTGCCGGCCCCTCTGCCCCCCCCGGAGAGTGACATCCTGCCGGCCCCTCTGCCCCCCCCGGAGAGTGACATCCTGCCGGCCCCTCTGCCCCCCCCGGAGAGTGACATCCTGCCGGCCCCTCTGTCCCCCCCGGAGAGTGACATCCTGCCGGCCCTCTGTCCCCCCCCCCCCCCCCCCCGGAGAGTGACATCCTGCCGGCCCTCTGTCCCCCCCCCCCCCCCGGAGAGTGACATCCTGCCCGGCCTCTCTGCCCCCCCCCCCCCCCGGAGAGTGACATCCTGCCGGCCCCTCTGTCCCCCCCGGAGAGTGACATCCTGCCGGCCCCTCTGTCCCCCCCGGAGAGTGACATCCTGCCGACCCCTCTGTCCCCCCCGGAGAGTGACATCCTGCCGGCCCCTCTGTCCCCCCCGGAGAGTGACATCCTGCCGGCCCCTCTGTCCCCCCCGGAGAGTGACATCCTGCCGGCCCCTCTGTCCCCCCCGGAGATGACATCCTGCCGGCCCCTCTGTCCCCCCCGGAGAGTGACATCCTGCCGGCCCCTCTGTCCCCCCCGGAGAGTGACATCCTGCCGGCCCCTCTGTCCCCCCCGGAGAGTGACATCCTGCCGGCCCCTCTGTCCCCCCCGGAGAGTGACATCCTGCCGGCCCCTCTGTCCCCCCCGGAGAGTGACATCCTGCCGGCCCCTCTGTCCCCCCCGGAGAGTGACATCCTGCCGGCCCCTCTGTCCCCCCCGGAGAGTGACATCCTGCCGGCCCCTCTGTCCCCCCCGGAGAGTGACATCCTGCCGGCCCCTCTGCCCCCCCCGGAGAGTGACATCCTGCCGGCCCCTCTGCCCCCCCCGGAGAGTGACATCCTGCCGGCCCCTCTGCCCCCCCCGGAGAGTGACATCCTGCCGGCCCCTCTGCCCCCCCCGGAGAGTGACATCCTGCCGGCCCCTCTGCCCCCCCCGGAGAGTGACATCCTGCCGGCCCCTCTGCCCCCCCCGGAGAGTGACATCCTGCCGGCCCCTCTGCCCCCCCCCGGAGAGTGACATCCTGCCGGCCCCTCTGCCCCCCCCGGAGAGTGACATCCTGCCGGCCCCTCTGCCCCCCCCGGAGAGTGACATCCTGCCGGCCCCTCTGCCCCCCCCGGAGAGTGACATCCTGCCGGCCCCTCTGTCCCCCCCGGAGAGTGACATCCTGCCGGCCCTCTGTCCCCCCCCCCCCCCCGGAGAGTGACATCCTGCCGGCCCTCTGTCCCCCCCCCCCCCGGAGAGTGACATCCTGCCGGCCCTCTGTCCCCCCCCCCCCCCGGAGAGTGACATCCTGCCGGCCCCTCTGTCCCCCCCGGAGAGTGACATCCTGCCGGCCCCTCTGTCCCCCCCGGAGAGTGACATCCTGCCGGCCCCTCTGTCCCCCCCGGAGAGTGACATCCTGCCGGCCCCTCTGTCCCCCCCGGAGAGTGACATCCTGCCGGCCCCTCTGTCCCCCCCGGAGAGTGACATCCTGCCGCCCCTCTGTCCCCCCCGGAGAGTGACATCCTGCCGGCCCCTCTGTACCCCCTGCTGAGGGTTAGTCCTGTGCCCCCAGCCTTGTTTGTGCTTCTCTGCAGGTCTCCTGACACCCTGCGGAGCTGCCGTCTGACCCGTTGTGGAGTTTTGCATGTGGTGAGTATATCATGTCACTGCTGCCTCTGGAGGTGTGGAGCGTCAGCTCCTGGGTCCAGTGTGTGATGTGGGCCTCCTCTCCGTCCTGCCTGTGGGATGGATTGATCTTTCCCCAGTGAGCGTCACCTCCTCCTGGAGGGATCAATATTGTGCCTGTGGCTCCTGATGTGCGCTGCGCTGGCTCTGCCGCCCCGGTGCCCTGATTGTGCAGCCGCTGACTTCTCTTCCTCTCCTGTAGGACTGGAGCTCGTAGATCTCAGGATGAGCAGCACAGCCCCTAATAAGAAGCCGTACCGTAAGGCTCCGCCGCAGCACCGTGAGGTCCGTCATGAGCCCCCTGGAGCGCGGGAGGAGATGCTGGAGCAGCTGAGTAGTCAGGTAACCGCAAGTGGAGCAGCTGTGAATCAGCGAACGTGCTTCAGCCGAGCCGAGGCCGTGGAGCTGGACGACCGCCTGAGCTGCTCCTCCTCATGGTCCATGGCGTCCAGCAATGATAAGGAATGGGAGGGCAGGGGTAGGAACAAACCACGGACCCTGCTCCGAAGGGTGAAGTCCCTCAGGGGGAAGGGGAAAGGGGGCAAATCGAAGAGGCTTATGGGTCTGCGCCAGTTCCTAAGCCACAGTGAGGAGAACATGGCCGCGTCAGGAAAGCTGGAGAGCCGCAGCCTGGTCTTTAAAGAGCCCGCCGAGGTCCTGACCCCCAAGAAAGCCCATCACTCCTCCAGGGGGCAGCCTCTGAAGAGCATCCTGAAGCATCCGGGCCCCCTGACCCCCGACACCCTGAGGTCACCAACCCAACCCGGATCCCCAGACCACAAGACCGTGCAGGACAAAGCCAACTTCTCCAGGTTTCTAGATGAGATTACCTCCCGAGTATTGAGCCCGACCACCCAACACGTGGCCCAGACAAGAGGGGGAAGCACCGACGACGAGGCACCCCTGACCGTAAGGACACCGGGCAATGGATGTGGGCGCCCAGAAGATGAAAGGCACAGCAGAAGGACCGGGCACTGGAGGGCAGGAGGCAGGAGCAGCTCAGCAGACAGGAGGCACGAGGCTGCCTCGCATAGTAAGGAGCACTGCCACTCTCCACCCGAGCAGGGCTTCCTGGACACAGAGTCCCTCTCTTCTGCTTCTCACTGGAGTCCTGAGGGCAAAAGCCCCTCACCCAGGACATCTCCTCTAACCACTGCCCGCTACAAGGTTAGTGCCCCTGCCAAACTACGCTAAAACTCCTGCTGTCTGCAGTGGGACTCTAGGACTCCCGCCATGTGTGGCCTCCTCTCCCAGGCTCCCTCAACCTCCCACCGTATGTGGCCTCCTCTCCCACGCTCCCTCTGCCTCCCGCCATGTGTGGCCTCCTTTCCCAGTCTGCCACTCCCCCGCAATGTGCAACCTCCTCTTCCGGGTTCCCTCCCCTGGGCGCGCCGTCCCTCGTCCTCCCGTCCCCTGTCCCTCCCCTGGGCGCCCGCCTCGTCTCCCGGTCTCCTCCCCTGGGCGCTCCGACTCGTCTCCCGGTCTGCCTCCCCTGGGCGCGCCGCCTCGTCTCCCGGTCTGCCTCCCCTGGGCGCGCCGCCTCGTCTCCCGGTCTTCCTTCCCTGGGCGCGCCGCCTCGTCTCCCGGTCTTTCCTCCCTGGGCGCGCCGCCTCGTCTCCCGGTCTGCCTCCCCTGGGCGCGCCGCCTCGTCTCCCGGTCTGCCTCCCCTGGGCGCGCCGCCTCGTCTCCCGGTCTGCCTCCCCTGGGCGCGCCGCCTCGTCTCCCGGTCTGCCTCCCCTGGGCGCGCCGCCTCGTCTCCCGGTCTGCCTCCCCTGGGCGCGCCGCCTCGTCTCCCGGTCTGCCTCCCCTGGGCGCGCCGCCTCGTCTCCCGTCTGCCTCCCCTGGGCGCGCCGCCTCGTCTTCCCGGTCTGCCTCCCCTGGGCGCGCCGCCTCGTCTCCCGCTCTGCCTCCCCTGGGCGCGCCGCCTCGTCTCCCGCTCTGCCTCCCCTGGGCGCGCCGCCTCGTCTCCCGCTCTGCCTCCCCTGGGCGCGCCGCCTCGTCTCCCGCTCTGCCTCCCCTGGCGCGCCGCCTCGTCTCCCCTCTGCCTCCCTGGCGCGCCGCCTCGTCTCCCGGGCTCCCACGGTTCGTCTTCTCAAGCTTCTTTATGAATGATGTTTCTCAGCTCAGAGGTTATAGCCCCTGTAACGGTGATCACATCATCACTTGGCAGCGAGTTCTGGGGGGTTTGGAGGCAGCAGCTGCCCCTCATCATGGCGATTTACATTGTTTTTAGGGTGACATCTGCATTGGGCCCCGGCCGGTGGTGTCTGTGGTCACTGACTGACCTTCTCTCTCTTCACAGGAACCGGTGACTGAAGCCGACAGAATTCAGTAAGTTTTCCATCTCTTGCCTCGTCTTACTGCTTTTTTGACCCCAACCCTACTTTCTCTCTCTTTTTGCTCCTTCTTCCTCTTCGTCTTCTCCCTCTTTTTGCCCTTTCCTCCTCTTCTCCCTCCTTTTGCCCCTTCCTCCTCCTCTTCACCCTTTTTGTCCCTTCCTCCTCTTCCTTTTCGCCCTCTTTTTGCCCCTTCCTCCTCTTCCTCTTCTCCCTCTTTTTGCCCCTTCCTCTTCTTCCTCTTTTTGCCCCTTCCTCCTCTTCCTCTTCTCCCTCTTTTTGCCCCTTCCTCCTCTTTCTCTTTTTGCCCCTTCCTCCTCTTCCTCTCCTCCCTCTTTTAGCCTCTTCCTCTTCGTCTTCTCCCTCTTTTTGCCCCTTCCTCTTTTTCCTCTTCTCTCTCTTTTAGCCCCTTCCTCTTTCCCTGTTTTTGCCCTTTCCTCCTCTTATTTCCCCTTCCTCCTCCTCTTCTCCCTCTTTTTGCCCCTTCCTCCTCCTCTTCTTCCTCTTTTTTGCCCCTTTTCTCCCTCTTTTTGCCCCTTCCTCCTCTTCCTCTTCTCCCTCTTTTCCCCCTTCCTCCTCTTCCTCTTCTCCCTCTTTTCCCCCTTCCTCCTCTTCCTCTTCTCCCTCTTTTCCCCCTTCCTCTTCTCCCTCTTTTCCCCCTTCCTCCTCTTCCTCTTCTCCCTCTTTTTGCCCCTTCCTCCTCTTCCTCTTCTGATTCCATCCTTCAGCCATGGTCTCCTCCTAGAGGTTTCCTCCACAGGGCTTTGTCCTGTCCTGAGCGCTGTAGGACTCCTCTCTGTGATTTCGGGGTTTAGCCCCCTTAATGCTTTTGCAGGGGCGTCTTCTTATAAGGTTTCCTAATTGATAGAAACATTTTAAATAGTAAAAGGTCACATGCAGCTTGGAATGTGTAACCGTCTCTGGTGTGCAGGTTGGAAGTTGCACACACCTCTTAAGGTCACGGGGCGGGCACAATGTGTGTCATCAGGGCAGCACAGGTCGTCGGGGCAGGCACGATGGTGCTCGTCGGGGGCAGGCACGATGGTGCGTCGTCGGGGGCAGGCACGATGGTGCGTCGTCGGGGGCAGGCACGATGGTGCGTCGTCGGGGGCAGGCACGATGGTGCGTCGTCGGGGGCAGGCACGATGGTGCGTCGTCGGGGGCAGGCACGATGGTGCGTCGTCGGGGGCAGGCACGATGGTGCGTCGTCGGGGGCAGGCACGATGGTGCGTCGTCGGGGGCAGGCACGATGGTGCGTCGTCGGGGGCAGGCACGATGGTGCGTCGTCGGGGGCAGGCACGATGGTGCGTCGTCGGGGGCAGGCACGATGGTGCGTCGTCGGGGCAGGCACGATGGTGCGTCGTCGGGGGCAGGCACGATGGTGCGTCGTCGGGGGCAGGCACGATGGTGCGTCGTCGGGGGCAGGCACGATGGTGCGTCGTCGGGGGCAGGCACGATGGTGCGTCGTCGGGGGCAGGCACGATGGTGCGTCGTCGGGGGCAGGCACGATGGTGCGTCGTCGGGGCAGGCACGATGGTGCGTCGTCGGGGGCAGGCACGATGGTGCGTCGTCGGGGGCAGGCACGATGGTGCGTCGTCGGGGGCAGGCACGATGGTGCGTCGTCGGGGGCAGGCACGATGGTGCGTCGTCGGGGGCAGGCACGATGGTGCGTCGTCGGGGCAGGCACGAGGGTGCGTCGCGGGGCAGGCACGATGGTGCGTCGTCGGGGCAGGCACGATGGTGCGTCGTCGGGGGCAGGCACGATGGTGCGTCGTCGGGGGCAGGCACGATGGTGCGTCGTCGGGGGCAGGCACGATGGTGCGTCGTCGGGGCAGGCACGATGGTGCGTCGTCGGGGGCAGGCACGATGGTGCGTCGTCGGGGGCAGGCACGATGGTGCGTCGTCGGGGGCAGGCACGATTGTAGCGTGGCATGGTGGTAACATCATTAGGGCGGGCATGGTGGTACGTCATGGGGGGGCGGCCATGGCAGTACAACATCAGGGGCGGCCACGGCGGTGCTTCATGGAGGGTGAGCACGGCAGGAGCATCATCTGGGGTGGGCACGGTGGAAACGTCATCTGACGCTACACCCATGCTCGCCCCTTCGGTGGCGGGTATGGCGGGAGCGGACACTGGGGTAACGTCATGGGGGACAGGCACGGTGACGTGTCGTTGGTGGCGGTCAGGGTGGGTAAGCACAGAATTGAGGATAATTGGGTCATTGGTGCCAGTGTATGCCACCTCCCATTATGGCTGTCTGTCCTGGTGCTGGATGTCTGCTGTAGAGATCACAGTACTCGTAAATCCATGTATTCGCACTTCACCTGACTCCTACTGGGATTGTTAATCCTGGGGATTTACATAAAGCTGTGGCCATTTTGTATTTATTCCAGTGTGTAGGTTTACTGTAGATATGGATGTAATGTGGAGCGGGATCCATCCCATATCCAGACGTCATGCTTCATCCATTGCTGCCCTTGATCGTCTCCTCCTGCCCCTGATCTCACACCTCCATTGCCACCTCCCTGGGTTTTTCTACTTATCTTGAACCCTCCTCAGTCTCCTGCTTCATCCATTGCTGCCCCCGGTCTCCTCCTCCTCCTCGTGCCCCCGGTCTCCTCCTCCTCCTCGTGCCCCCGGTCTCCTCCTCCTCCTCGTGCCCCCGGTCTCCTCCTCCTCCTCGTGCCCCCGGTCTCCTCCTCCTCCTCGTGCCCCCGGTCTCCTCCTCCTCCTCGTGCCCCCGGTCTCCTCCTCCTCCTCGTGCCCCCGGTCTCCTCCTCCTCCTCGTGCCCCCGGTCTCCTCCTCCTCCGCCTGCCCCCGGTCTCCTCCTCCTCCGCCTGCCCCCGGTCTCCTCCTCCTCCGCCTGCCCCCGGTCTCCTCCTCCTCCGCCGGACCCCGGTCTCCTCCTCCTCCTCCTAGTACCCCCGGTCTCCTCCTCCTCCGCCTGCCCCCGGTCTCCTCCTCCTCCGCCTGCCCCCGGTCTCCTCCTCCTCCTCCTCTTGCCCCCCGCTCGCTCCTCCTGCCCCCCGTCCTCTTTGCCCCCCGCTCCCTCCTCCTCTTGCCCCGCTCTCCTCCTCCTCTTGCCCCCCGCTCTCCTCCTCCTCTTGCCCCCCGCTCTCCTCCTCCTCTTGCCCCCCGCTCTCCTCCTCCTCTTGCCCCCCCCTCTCCTCCTCCTCTTGCCCCCCGCTCTCCTCCTCCTCTTGCCCCCCGCTCTCCTCCTCCTCTTGCCCCCCGCTCTCCTCCTCCTCTGCCCCCCCTCTCCTCCTCTTGCCCCCCGCTCTCCTCCTCCTCTTGCCCCCCGCTCTCCTCCTCCTCTTGCCCCCCGCTCTCCTCCTCCTCTTGCCCCCCGCTCTCCTCCTCCTCTTGCCCCCCGCTCTCCTCCTCCTCTTGCCCCCCGCTCTCCTCCTCCTCTTGCCCCCCGCTCTCCTCCTCCTCTTGCCCCCCGCTCTCCTCCTCCTCTTGCCCCCCGCTCTCTCTCCTCCTCCCCCCCGCTCTCCTCCTCCTCTTGCCCCCCGCTCTCCTCCTCCTCCTCCTCCTCTTGCCCCCGCTCTCCTCCTCCTCCTCCTCCTCTTGCCCTCCCCTCTCCCCCCTCCTCCTCCTCTTGCCCCGCTCTTCCTCTCCTCCTCCTCTTGCCCCCGCTCTCCCCTCCTCCTCCTCCTCTTGCCCCCGCTCCTCCTCCTCCTCCTCTTGCCCCCGCTCTCCTCTCTGCCCTCCTCCTCCTCTTGCCCCCGCTCTCCTCCTCCTCCTCCTCCTCTCTTGCCCCCCGGCTCTCCTCCCGGTCTCCTCTCCTCCTCCTCTTGCCCCCGGCTCTCCTCCTCCTCCTCCCCTCTTGCCCCCGCTCTCCTCCTCCTCCTCTGCCCCGGTCTCTCCCCTCCTCCCTCCTCTCCTCTTGCCCCGGCTCTCCTCCTCCTCCTCCTCCTCTGCCCCCGGGCTCCTCCTCCTCCTCCTCCCTCGTGCCCCCGGCTCTCCTCCTCCTCCTCCTCCTCGTGCCCCCGGTTCTCCTCTCCTCCTCCTTGCCTCCGTCCTCCTCCTCCCCTCGTGCCCCCGCTCCTCCCTCCTCCTCCTCCTCGTGCCCCCGGCTCTCCTCCTCCTCCTTCCTCGTGCCCCCTGCTCTCCTCCTCCCTCCTCGTGCCCCCTGTCCTCCTCCTCCTCTGCCCCCTCCTCCTCCTCCTCCTCTGCCCCTGCTTCCTCCTCCTCTTGCCCCCTGCTTTCCTCCTCCTCTTGCCCCCTGCTTTCCTCCTCCTCTTGCCCCCTGCTTTCCTCCTCCTCTTGCCCCCGCTCCCTCCTCCTCTTGCCCCCCGCTCTCCTCCTCCTCTTGCCCCCCGCTCTCCTCCTCCTCTTGCCCCCGCCTCTCCTCCTCCTCCTCTTGCCCCCGCTCTCCTCCTCCTCCTGCCCTCTCCCTCCCCCTCCTCCTCTTCCCCCCCGCTCCTCCTCCTCCTCCTCCTCTTGCCCCCGCTCTCCTCCTCCTCCTCTCCTCTTGCCCTCCGCTCTCCCTCCTCCTCCTCCTCTGCCCCCCGCTCTCCTCCTCCTCTTGCCCCCGCTCTCCTCCTCCTCCTCTTGCCCCCCGCTCTCCTCTTGCCCCCGCTCTCCTCCTCCTCCTCTTGCCCCCGCTCTCCTCCTCCTCCTCCTCTCTCTGCCCCCCGCTCTCCTCCTCCTTGCCCCCGGCTCTCCTCCTCTCCTCCTCTTGCCCCCTGCTCTCCTCCTCCTCTTGCCCCCGCTCTCCTCCTCCTCCTCCTCCTCTTGCCCCGCTCGTGCCCTCGGCCGCTCTCCAGCCTTTGCATTGTGCAGTGCCTCCATGTCGTGTTCACTGGTGACGAACTTGTCTGAATCTAGGACACCCGAGCCGTCACCATAGTGAGGAGCGGCCCTGAGCCCAGTGCTCTGCAGTGTGTGCGTGGTGCAGGACATGTCATGCGTGTCATCCGGACGAGTTACATGTGATGTGTGATATCCACATAATCGGATAGATGTGATGTGTTATATGATGTGAGGAGCTTTATATGTGGTGTGTGATATCTGGATATGTTATATAATATGTAGTGTGTTATATATGATATGTGATATCCAGACATGTTATAGGATGGCTAGTGTGATACATGTGATGTGTGATATCCAGACGTGTTATAGGATGGCTAGTGTGATACATGTGATGTGTGATATCCAGACGAGTTATAGGATGGCTAGTGTGATACATGTGATGTGTGATATCCAGACGTGTTATAGGATGGCTAGTGTGTTATATGTGATGTGTGATATCCAGACGAGGTATAGGATGGCTAGTGTGATACATGTGATGTGTGATATCCAGACGAGGTATAGGATGGCTAGTGTGATACATGTGATGTGTGATATCCAAACGTGTTATAGGATGGCTAGTGTGATACATGTGATGTGTGATATCCAGACGAGTTATAGGATGGCTAGTGTGATACATGTGATGTGTGATATCCAGACGTGTTATAGGATGGCTAGTGTGATACATGTGATGTGTGATATCCAGACGTGTTATAGGATGGCTAGTGTGATACATGTGATGTGTGATATCCAGACGAGTTATAGGATGGCTAGTGTGATACGTGATGTGTGATATCCAGACGTGTTATAGGATGGCTAGTGTGTTATATGTGATGTGTGATATCCAGACGAGGTATAGGATGGCTAGTGTGATACATGTGATGTGTGATATCCAGACGTGTTATAGGATGGCTAGTGTGATACATGTGATGTGTGATATCCAGACGAGTTATAGGATGGCTAGTGTGATACATGTGATGTGTGATATCCAGACGTGTTATAGGATGGCTAGTGTGTTATATGTGATGTGTGATATCCAGACGAGGTATAGGATGGCTAGTGTGATACATGTGATGTGTGATATCCAGACGTGTTATAGGATGGCTAGTGTGATACATGTGATGTGTGATATCCAAACGTGTTATAGGATGGCTAGTGTGATACATGTGATGTGTGATATCCAAACGTGTTATAGGATGGCTAGTGTGTTACATGTGATGTGTGATATCCAGACGAGTTATAGGATGGCTAGTGTGATACATGTGATGTGTGATATCCAGACGTGTTATAGGATGGCTAGTGTGTTATATGTGATGTGTGATATCCAGACGAGGTATAGGATGGCTAGTGTGATACATGTGATGTGTGATATCCAGACGAGGTATAGGATGGCTAGTGTGATACATGTGATGTGTGATATCCAAACGTGTTATAGGATGGCTAGTGTGATACATGTGATGTGTGATATCCAGACATGTTATAGGATGTCCAGTGTGATACATGTTGTGGAGTGTCGCGTACCCGCTTATCAGCACATTGCAAGGGTTAATCTATCTCCTGTCACTCAATCCAGCACTTGACCTCTGTCCTATGCTGAAAGGGAGCATCAATCACCCCCGACTCACACCGCGCACCCCGACTCACACACGCTGCCACCACACACCGAACATAAAGGGGCAATGAGTCCCCCTAAACTAAGACTATAAGAAAATCAACAGGATCGCCCCCTCTCTAGGGCTATAGGTTCTTTAGGGCATACAAGGTTCAGACTTATTAAAGTTTTATGCTTTAATATAAAAAAAATGAAAGATACAAATATAATAGATATCCAGGCAAAACAGTCATAAAATAAAAGGGAGAAAATTACATAAATCCCTAAACTCTCCAGTGTAAAGTCTTCTGCTTTGTGGGGGGAGGAAATATGAAAGTATGGATCACATCAGCTCGGCTGACCCCAATCTGTAGACCTGCTTTCTTTGTGGAGGCCCAGTATATAGCCTCAGCCTGGGGGTCACATTTCTAGCACAGCCTTCCAATTTTAATATTCTAATCCCAGGCCTGTGAATGGACCATGGCTACTTTAGCAATGAATACATTATTTTCAAATGTTCTTCGTCTTGCTACATTTATCTGGTCACCACAGGCCATGTCAGTTTCTTTGAAGCTCCCCAGAAATGTGAGGTCACCTGGGGTCTCTCCTGAGTACAAGAAGACTAAGTGGGTGCTGTCCTCTGTGGAGACACGGGGGTCAGTGGGTGCTCTCCTCTGTGGAGACACGGGGGTCAGTGGGTGCTCTCCTCTGTGGAGACACGGGGGTCAGTGGGTGCTCTCTGTGGAGACACGGGGGTCAGTGGGTGCTCTCTGTGGAGACACGGGGGTCAGTGGGTGCTCTCCTCTGTGGAGACACGGGGGTCAGTGGGTGCTCTCCTCTGTGGAGACACGGGGGTCAGTGGGTGCTCTCCTCTGTGGAGACACGGGGGTCAGTGGGTGCTCTCCTCTGTGGAGACACGGGGGTCAGTGGGTGCTCTCTGTGGAGACACGGGGGTCAGTGGGTGCTCTCCTCTGTGGAGACACGGGGGTCAGTGGGTGCTCTCCTCTGTGGAGACACGGGGGTCAGTGGGTGCTCTCCTCTGTGGAGACCCAGGGGGGGTCAGTGGGTGCTCTCCTCTGTGGAGACCCAGGGGGGTCAGTGGGGGCTCTCCTCTGTGGAGACCCAGGGGGGGTCAGTGGGGGCTCTCCTCTGTGGAGACCCAGGGGGGGTCAGTGGGGGCTCTCCTCTGTGGAGACCCAGGGGGGGTCAGTGGGGGCTCTCCTCTGTGGAGACCCAGGGGGGGTCAGTGGGGGCTCTCCTCTGTGGAGACCCAGGGGGGGTCAGTGGGTGCTCTCCTCTGTGGAGACACGGGGGTCAGTGGGGGCTCTCCTCTGTGGAGACACGGGGGTCAGTGGATGCTCTCCTCTGTGGAGACACGGGGGTCAGTGGATGCTCTCCTCTGTGGAGACACGGGGGTCAGTGGGTGCTCTCCTCTGTGGAGACACGGGGGTCAGTGGATGCTCTCCTCTGTGGAGACACTGGGGTCAGTGGGGGCTCTCCTCTGTGGAGACACGGGGGTCAGTGGATGCTCTCCTCTGTGGAGACACGGGGGTCATGGATGCTCTCCTCTGTGGAGACACGGGGGTCAGTGGGGGCTCTCCTCTGTGGAGACACGGGGGTCAGTGGGTGCTCTCCTCTGTGGAGACACGGGGGTCAGTGGGTGCTCTCCTCTGTGGAGACACGGGGTCAGTGGGGGCTCTCCTCTGTATGGACCAGGGCTCATCCCAACTGAACGTCTGACCTCCTTATCCGTGGGCAGAACATTTCTCAGAGAACACAGGGTGAGGGAGCCACACAATGATAAGACTTTATTGGATCCCCAACAAACAAAGACATATAACACATAACTAAGCACAACACACCATGTAACAGGCAGCAGAGTCTCACCCTTCCGCTGGTCACCAGAGTGTTTGTGCCTTCGGGGCTTCCAGGGCCTCTTACTCCAGTCCAGCAGCACCCCATTTTGGCGGGCACCCACCGAGAAAGGAACAGTGATAATCTTGGGAAGCACCGAGCACAGAATGTAGCCAGGGGACTGGATTGTCCTGGGTGTGTTCCATAAATAATCTGATATTCCAACCCAATCCTATGTCATCTCCTGCCGAATATAATCCAGTTCTGGTGCTCCTTTAGTCGGACTCGAAGCTCCTAGTGTGAAACACAATGTTATCCTGGAAGACAGATTAGCGTTTTCCTAGGCTGTGGTTCTGGTCTTCCAGTTGGGACTGGAGCCCCCAGATTCTACACCTCGGGGTATATTGTGTTCTTACAGGATTGGTGGATAAAGGCTGTACACTTATTAGCTGGAATTTCAAGCTCAACACTTAATTCTTCTTTGAGTGAATACAGAGGGGTGAGGTAATTTACATTGAATTAGCAATACACAAACTCAGAACAATGAAGGCTTCTCGTAGTCTGGGAAGAAACAATTAATAGCAAACCTGAGATGACAAACAAAAGACAAATATGTCTGGCCAAATAAGAAAATGTAACCCCCGACATGCACCGAGAATAGCTGTCGTCACTCATGTGATGGGTGGTATCCAGACATGTTATGGCATCTAGTGTGTTACATGTAATATGTGATATCCAGATGTGTTATATCAGGTCTAGTGTGCTGTGTGTGATACACAGTGTGATAGTGGAGGCAGTAGTATTTGATACACGTGAGTGATATGGGCGATGATGTGTGATACACGGTGTATGTGATAGTGGAGGGCGGTAGTGATGTGTGATACACGTGTAGTGATAGTGAGGCGTAGTGATGTGTGATACACGTGTATGGATGTGGAGCAGTAGTAATGTGTGATACACGGTGTAGTATGGGGAGGCGTAGTGATGTGTGTCATACAGGTAGTATAGTGAGGGCATAGTGTGTGTATACACGGTGTATGTGATGGTGGAGGGCGGTAGTGATGTGTGATACACGGTGTATGTGATGGTGGAGGCAGTAGTAATGTGTGATACACGTGTATTGATGGTGGAGGCGTAGTGATGTGTGATACACGTGTATGTGATGTGGAGGGCGGTAGTGATGTGTGATACAGGTGTATGTGATGTGGAGGGCGGTAGTGATGTGTGATACACTGGTGTATGTGATGGTGGAGGGCGTAGTATGTTGTGTGATACACGGTGTATGTGATGGTGGAGGGCGGTAGTGATGTGTGATACACGGTGTATGTGATGGTGGAGGGCGGTAGTGATGTGTGATACACGGTGTATGTGATGTGGAGGGCGGTAGTGATGTGTTGATACACGGTGTAATGTGATGGTGGAGGGCGGTAGTGATGTGTGATACACGGTGTATGTGATGGTGGGGGCGGTAGTATGTGTGATACACGGTGTATGTGATGGTGGAGGGCGGTAGTGATGTGTGATACACGGTGTATGTGATGGTGGAGGCGGTAGTGATGTGTGTATACACGGTGTATGTGATGGTGGAGGGCGGTATGATGTGTGATACACGGTGTATGTGATGTGGAGGGCGGTAGTGATGTGTGTGATACACGGTGTATGTGATGGTGGAGGGCGGTAGTGATGTGTGTGATACACGGTGTATGTGATGGTGGAGGGCGGTAGTGATGTGTGATACACGTGTATGTGATGGTGGAGGGCGGTAGTGATGTTGTGATACACGGTGTATGTGATGGTGGAGGGCGTAGTGATGTGTGATACACGGTGTATGTGATGGTGGAGGCGGTAGTGATGTGTGATACACGGTGTATGTGATGGTGGAGGGCGGTAGTGATGTGTATACACGGTGTATGTGATGGTGGAGGGCGGTAGTGATGTGTGATACACGGTGTATGTGATGGTGGAGGGCGGTAGTGATGTGTGATACACGTGTATGTGATGGTGGAGGGCGGTAGTGATGTGTGATACACGTGTATGTGATGGTGGAGGGCGGTAGTGATGTGTGTGATACACGGTGTATGTGATGGTGGAGGCGGTAGTGATGTGTGATACACGGTGTATGTGATGGTGAGGGCGGTAGTGATGTGTGATACACGATGTGTGATACACGGTGTATGTGATGGTGGAGGGCGGTAGTGATGTGTGATACACGGTGTATGTGATGGTGGAGGGCGGTAGTGATGTGTGATACACGGTGTAATGTGATGGTGGAGGGCGGTAGTGATGTGTGATACACGTGTATGTGATGGTGGAGGGCGGTAGTGATGTGTGATACACGGTGTATGTGATGGTGGAGGGCGGTAGTGATGGTGTGATACACGGTGTATGTGATGGTGGAGGGCGGTAGTGAAAGTGTGTGATACACGGTGTATGTGATGGTGGAGGGCGGTAGTGATGTGTGATACACGGTGTATGTGATGGGAGGGCGGTAGTGATGTGTGATACACGGTGTATGTGATGGTGGAGGCGGTAGTGATGTGTGATACACGGTGTATGTGAGTGGAGGGCGTAGGATGGTGAACACGTGTATGGAGGAGGCGGTAGTGATGTGTGTGATACACGGTGTATGTGATGGTGGAGGGCGGTAGTGATGTGTGTGATACACGGTGTATGTGATGGTGGAGGGCGGTAGTGATGTGTGATACACGGTGTATGTGATGGTGGAGGGCGGTAGTGATGTGTGATACACGGTGTATGTGATGGTGGAGGGCGGTAGTGATGTGTGATACACGGTGTATGTGATGGTGGAGGGCGGTAGTGATGTGTGTGATACACGGTGTATGTGATGGTGGAGGCGGTAGTGATGTGTGATACACGGTGTATGTGATGGTGGAGGGCGGTAGTGATGTGGTGATACACGGTGTATGTGATGGTGGAGGGCGGTAGTGATGTGTGAACACGGTGTATGTGATGGTGGAGGGCGGTAGTGATGTGTGATACACGGTGTATGTGATGGTGGAGGGCGGTAGTGATGTGTGTGATACACGGTGTATGTGATGGTGGAGGGCGGTAGTGATGTGTGTGATACACGGTGTATGTGATGGTGGAGGGCGGTAGTGATGTGTGTGATACACGGTGTATGTGATGGTGGAGGGCGGTAGTGATGTGTGTGATACACGGTGTATGTGATGGTGGAGGGCGGTAGTGATGTGTTGATACACGGTGTATGTGATGGTGGAGGGCGGTAGTGATGTGTGATACACGGTGTATGTGATGGTGGAGGGCGGTAGTGATGTGTGATACACGGTGTATGTGATGGTGGAGGGCGGTAGTGATGTTGTGATACACGTGTATGTGATGGTGGAGGGCGGTAGTGATGTGTGTGATACACGGTGTATGTGATGGTGGAGGGCGGTAGTGATGTGTGATAACACGGTGTAATGTGATGGTGAGGCGGTAGTGATGGTTGATACACGTGTATGTGATGGTGGAGGCGGTAGAAGTGTGTGATACACGTGTATGTGATGGTGGAGGGCGGTATGATGATGTGTGATACACGGTGTATGTGATGGTGGAGGGCGGGAGTGATGTGTGTGATACACGGTGTATGTGATGGTGGAGGGCGGTAGTGGTGTGTGTGATACACGGTGTATGTGATGGTGGAGGGCGGTAGTGATGTGTGATACACGGTGTATGTGATAGTGGAGGGCGGTAGTGATGTGTGTGATACACGGTGTATGTGATGGTGGAGGGCGGTAGTGATGTGTGTGATACACGGTGTATGTGATGGTGGAGGGCGGTAGTGATGTGTGTGATACACGGTGTATGTGATGGTGGAGGGCGGTAGTGATGTGTGTGATACACGGTGTATGTGATGGTGGAGGGCGGTAGTGATGTGTGTGATACACGGTGTGTAGGTGGAGGGCGGTAGTGAATGTGTGTGATACACGGTGTATGTGATGGTGGAGGGCGGCAGTGATGTTTGCCGTGTTGTAGGTGTCTGTATTTTCCCCGTATTCTCCAGATCATTCCCCATCCTTATACCAGGGCGTGCTGTCCTCCACCCATGTATTATGTCATTAAACCCCTCCTGTCCTCCGCTCGGTTGCACTCAGCACTTCACCTGTGTTTTTTTTGCTTTGCAGCTTTCTGCAGCATCAGAATGATGAGCTGCGCAGACGCCTGGCTTATGCCACAACCAAGATGGAGGCCATGGAGCACGAGGTGGACGCCAGCCGCCATTATCTGGAGGTGGAGCTCAGTCGTAATCGTGAGGAGCTGGAGAAGCTGAAGGACAAGTTCCGCAGGTGAGTGATGTGGAGGTCGGTCGTGTCGTGTCGTCCACCGTCACCTCTAATCCCACCATTATCACCTGTGCTGCAGGTTGCAGAACAGCTACACGGCCTCGCAGAGGACCAACCAGGACCTGGAGGAGAAGTTACACACCCTGGTAAGACGCTGCATGTGGCAGCCCTCATTGTGTCATACAGAGGACATACCTACAATGCCACCAAGTCCTCGTAACAGGAGGATGATACCACGGCTCAAGGTCAGGCGTCCCAACCAGTGAACATCGCTCTTCTCCATTAGGAACGGACACAATCCGGGGGACGACAGACACTGCACAATCGGGCTGAAGCGTCCGGTGCCCGTCTCCTGATCAGAGCACATGGCGCGGCCTCCGGGCACAGCGAGCGCAGTGTATGGTTTATATTCGGGATTATTACGTTCCCTCATGGCCCATAACCAGTCCCCATATTGGGGCTTGCGGCCGATGGTAATGTCCTGAATGTTCAGCTATAAGCCGCCTGCTTCTTCGCCACCTCGGGACTTCATTTTGGAGTCCTGCACTTAGCTCATTCCATTTTTTTCTCTTTGGCATAGTTTTTTCTTTTTCGCTTCATTGGGGGACACAGGAAGACCTTGGGTGTCCTCCCATGAAGACTCAAAGAAAAAGAGTTTACGGTGAGTATTAAAATCCCCTTTTCTTCTTCTTACAAAGATACATCCAGTCCTGATCATCGCTATCGGCACCATGAAGTGTAAATACATAATGTGGAAAATCTCCTGAACACAAGGAATCAAGTAAAGCTCTAAAAGCTGCTGTGCCCCTGTATTGACCCCTATACATTATATTAGTATGGAACCACATTGTGACTCGCCTGACTAAATCACAAACAAGAATCACCAGTTATAAATTGTCGGTGCCCATGTGACATGAATTATGAATTATTAAAGCCACATGTTAGGCCCTGTTCCTTTGTCACAAAGGTGAAGACAAATGAGCTGTCTGAGGACATCACACTGCTATTATTAGCAAACACAAGACTTCCAAAGGGTACATGGCCATCGCCACACATCTTGGTATCCAAGTTTCAACAGTGCGCAATGTTAAGACGTTTGGCAAGAAACACTCTGGACTTGAGGGAAAGGGGAAAATTGACAAGAGATGTCCTCGAAGGTGGGTGCGAATTGTGGAGAATACACTACGTCCAACATCCACAGACCTGAAGGCCTGGAACAGTGTGGGCTCATGGTTTCAACAAGTACCATACACCGCACCTAAACCAAGCAGAGCTTTATGGGCAAAGGCCAAGGAAACAAAAAGATGGAAAATTTCAAAGCATAAATATCGCATCCAGAAATTTCATACAATCTTGGCACATATTTTAAATAAGCATAGAACTTGTGTAGGTCCCCTAAACTTGAGGATTGTCCAGTTGGGGTTCCAGCAGAGTATTCATATGTCATAGCATTGCAGAGCATGGTCTTCTGCCTTTGACATTCCAGGCACAGTTATGGCCAATAATAACTTTGTATATCTCATAACTCCATAGGAATCCAGGGGAAGATGATGGGTGTGAGAGGGGCAGAGCACAGGAGCAAGCCTCGTATTGTATAAAATATGTGCTAGGATCGTCTGAGTTTCTGGATGCCATATTTGTGCTTGACATTTTTATAGTAGCGACGGCTCATGAGATATTAAGGGTTATACTCTCGGCGCCTCTCAGTCTAGACCGTAGTTGACTCTTCTATTGAGTCTGCAGATAGAATTCATTCTCACACCTAGCTGGGAAATCCTCAGGTGGTCATCCTTTTGGATAATGGCAGGGAGATATCATTGTCCTCTAATCTCCATTTCATAGGAGCTCTAGTGTGGGACCAGTTGGTGTTTCCTCAGGTTGATTAACATACTGATTGAATACACCTTAGGCCAGAAGGTGCGGGCCTCTCTAAAGGAGGGAGTTACACATGGTGGTTTCTGAACAAGATGGCTACTTGTAAGGAATATTGCAATATTCCTTATGATTGTATCGCAGCAACCATGAAATCAGAGAATTATCAAGAGAGTTTAGAGAAATGTCCGACCAGTGAAAGAAAACTGAAAGACCATCATGGGTCCTCTGGCAACACGATGACCCAAAGCAACATCCAAAAGTGCATAGGAATGCCAAAAAGGCGACCAAGTATTCATCAGGGCCTTTACTGCTGGTTATTCTGCAACATGTGAGGTGGCAACAATGTTTTATTGTTGTTACTTGGGACACTACACAGTTCGGAGGATAGAAGTCTGGAACGTTTCCATTTGTTTCTGAAGATATTGTACAGTCTAAGAAAAAAATGAAGGAGCCAATAATGGTGATCAGCAGTGTATGGTAATGAAATCCATTCCTGGAGATAGTGGTGCAGGTAACGTGCCATTCTCCGGGTCTTCAGTGCCACATATGGGGGTGATGTCAGGTGGGTATCGCTGTATCAACAGCTCTGAGGGGTTGACACATAAGCTTGGGAAAGGGTCCGGCTCGAAACCTCAGTGTCCACATGCTTCCTTGGGGTGGCAGATCCCTGGCGCTCCGCCTGTGCGTGGCGCTCCGCCTGTGCGTGGCGCTCCGCCTGTGCGTGGCGCTCCGCCTGTGCGTGGCACGCTCATTCACTGCTATGGTCTCCTAGGACAATTGTGAGGCTCCGGCTTCTCTCCAGTATCAGACTGCGATGTCCTCTCTCATCACATGACGAGAGAGATCTGGTCATTGTTTATGGGAAGAAGGAATATTGGCCACTTAGTAAACAATCCTGAGCTTGAGCCGTGCTTTCATCCTGCCGTTACATGGACTTCGTGCAATATGGTATGGAGACAATTCATCCGCTGCTTCTGATACTGACTTTACACTTATCTGTTTTCTCTATATTTCTGACATCTGACTACAGTGATTATCTGCACATGTTGATGAGTGAGGCCGGGTAATGGTGAAGGTGGAGTGTGTGAGGCCGGGGTGATAGTGAAGGTGGAGCGTGTGAGGCCGGGTGAGGGTGGAGTGTGTGAGGCCGGGTGAGGGTGGAGTGTGTGAGGCCGGTGGAGGTGGAGTGTGTGAGGCCGGGTGAGGGTGGAGTGTGTGAGGCCGGGTTAGGGTGGAGTGTGTGAGGCCGGGTGGAGGTGGAGCGTGTAAGGTCGGGCGAAGGTGAAGGTGGAGCGTGTGAGGCCGGGTGATGGCGATAGTAAGGTGGAGGTGAGGTGTGAGGGGGTGGCGATGGTGAAGGTGGAGCGTGTGAGGCCGGGTGATGGCTGATAGTAAGGTGGAGCTGTGTGAGGCCGGGTGATGGCGATAGTGGAGGTGTGAGGCCGGGTGGGTGGAGGTGTGGGCGGTGATGGTGAAGGTGGAGCGTGTGAGGCCGGGTGATGGCGATAGTAAGGTGGAGCGTGTGAGGCGGTGTGATGGCGTGTAAGGTGAGCGTGTGAGGCGGGCGATAGGTGAAGGTGGAGCGTGTGAGGCCGGGTGATGGCGATAGTAAGGTGGAGCGTGTGAGGCCGGGTGATGGCGATAGTAAGGTGGAGCGTGTGAGGCAGGGTGATGGCGATTGTAAGGTGGGGAGCGTGTGAGGCGGGTGATGGCGATAGTAAGGTGGAGCGTGTGAGGCCGGGTTGATGGCGATAGTAAGGTGGAGCGTGTGAGGCCGGGTGATGGCGATAGTAAGGTGGAGCGTGTGAGGGCCGGGTGATGGCGATAGTAAGGTGGAGCGTGTGAGGCCGGGTGATGGCGATAGTAAGGTGGAGCGTGTGAGGCGGGTGATGGCGATGTAAGGTGGAGCGTGTGAGGCGGGTGATGGCGATAGTAAGGTGGAGCTGTGAGGCGGGGATGGGGTGGAGTGTGTGAGGCCGGGTTAGGGTGGAGTGTTGAGGCCGGGTGGAGGTGGAGGTGTGAAGGCGGGGATGGTGAGGGTGGAGCGTGTGAGGCCGGGTGAATGGGAGGGTGTGAGGCGGTGTGTGAGGGCGGGGGCGTGGTGAAGGTGGAGCGTGTGAGGGCGGGCGATGGTGAAGGTGGAGCGTGTGAGGGCGGGCGATGGTGAAGGTGGAGGGGGTGAGGTGCGGCGTGAAGGTGGAGGGTGTGAGGCCGGGTGAAGGTGGAGGGTGTGAGGCCGGTTGGTGAGGGTGGAGCGTGTGAGGCCGGTCAATGTTTCATGTGTGGTAGTGAAGGCGCAGTGGATGCAGCACGTTGACTCTGCTATATCTTACATGTAATTTTCTCTCTCTCTCTTTGTCTCGCGCTGTCGCAGGCCTCGTTCAGCCAAAGCTGGATCTATTCAGTTGCGTTTGGTAGTGGTGGGCGCTGATTGTGGTAGCGGTGCGGGGGAAGGGTTGGATGGGGGAAGATAATATTTGGGTTTGTGTCGTTTGTCCAGAATATCCCCTTTTCTCTTGTCTTCCACCTTTCTTGTACTTTTGGGGTTAATAATGGCACCTCCGGTATGACAGACACTAGGTCCTCCTGTATGTCGGGTGTATGACATCACATGTCTCCTCTTGGCTGCACCTCCCCCGCCCTCCGTCCGGTCTGCGCGGTCACTCACCACCTTCTTCTGGTCACTTGTAGATCAAGAAGGCCGAGATGGACAGGAAAACCCTGGACTGGGAGATTGTGGAGCTGACGAACAAACTGCTGGACGCCAAGACCACCATCAACAAGCTGGAGGAGCTGAACGTGCGTCACATGCCGCGGCTGCTCTATACAATGAGCCGCGGCTGCTCTATACAATGAGCCGCGGCTGCTCTATACAATGAGCCGCGGCTGCCCTATACAATGAGCCGCGGCTGCTCTATACAATGAGGAGCGGCTGCTTTATACAATGAGCCGCGGCTGCTCTATACAATGAGCCGCGGCTGCTCTATACAATGAGCCGCGGCTGCTCTATACAATGAGCCGCGGCTGCTCTATACAATGAGCCGCGGCTGCTCTATACAATGAGCCGCGGCTCTGGGGCTTATTGTTATTCTTTACTCTCTATGGTTTTTACTGTATATAGTAATTAATATTGGATTTTAATCAAATTCTTACAGATTGGGCAGAGGGGGAGATCTGAATTTTTGGTGGGGGGGGGAGGTTTGATGTTTAAAAACTTATTTTTTACTTGCATTTATTGTCTCTCGTGGCACTTGATTCTGTGATGGTTAAAATATGTGCGGTAATGGTCAGCTGATGTGCCAAGATGGCAGCCCCACCCCGGCTGCTCCTGGCACCTCATCGGGTCCCTGAGATAGGAGCCCCAACACACGCTCCGTTTAGATGCTGCCTTCAAAGATCCCGTCTGGCCACTAATCATCCAAAATATTTATTATATATTATACATACATATTTCCCCATCCCGTTGCTAGTCCTCCAGTGTATATAGGGTTATATGGAGGGCTATAAGGCTACATTATACTATATAGATAGTCCCACCCCTAAAGAGGGCTGGGCTATGTGGAGAGGGTGGTGCTATGTGGAGATGTGGGTGTGGCTATGTTGAAGGGTGGGGCTAAGATACACTCAGCTGTATATATCAGTTGTATCTCTATCCCGCCACCAGTCCTCCAGTATATATAGGGTTATATGGAGGGCTATAAGGCTACATTATACTATATAGATAGTCCCACCCCTAAAGAGGGCTGGGTTATGTGGAGAGGGTGGTGCTATGTGGAGGGGTGGGGCTATGTGGAGATGTGGGTGGGGCTATGTTGAGGGGTGGGGCTAAGATACACTCAGCTGTATATATCAGTTGTATCTCTATCCTGCCTCCAGTCCTCCAGTATATATACACTCTGCAGAAATCTATACCCAGCTCTGTTTTGTTTTTCTCCCATTTTTCATGAGCTGAACTCAAAGATCTAAGACTTTTTCTATGGACACAAAAGGCCTTTTTCTTTCAAACATTGTTCACACACGTGTCTATATCTGTTAGTGATCACTTCTCCATCCCTCTCACAGGTGCGGCACATTAGACACATGATTATTGCACAGGTGTGCCTTAGGCAACCACAATAATGGGCGCTCTAACATGCGCAGTGTTACAGTATTAGGGTTTCCAGGGGAGTCTTAAGTCTGTTACAACAACAAGCTGCAGTCAGGTGGAGACCCCGATGGGATGACGAGCTGCAGTCAGGTGGAGACCCCGATGAGGATGAGGAGCTGCAGTCAGGTGGAGACCCCGATGAGGAGCTGCAGTCAGGTGGAGACCCCTTGTGATGATGACGAGCTGCAGTCAGGTGGAGACCGATGAGAGCTGCAGTCAGGTGGAGACCCCGTGAGGATGACGAGCTGCAGTCAGGTGGAGACCCCGATGAGGATAAAGCTGCAGTCAGGTGGAGACCCCGATGAGGATAAGCTGCAGTCAGGTGGAGACCCCGATGAGGAGCTGCAGTCAGGTGGAGACCCCTGTGTGGATAAGAAGCTGCAGTCAGGTGGAGACCCCGATGAGGATGACGAGCTGCAGTCAGGTGAGAGGAGCCCCAATAAGGATGATGAGCTGCAGTCAGGTGGAGACCCATGAGGATGACAAGATGAAGATAATCTTCCCTGAGACTGTTTGATAGTTTGTGCAGACATTGTTTGGTTATGTAGGTGTTTGTTGCAGCAGCTGTCCGGGTGCCCATTCTCAGATGATCTTTGGTCCAGTGGGCCGGTCTCAGATGATCTTGGTCCAGGAGGCCGGTCTCAGGCAATCTTGGTCCGGGTGGCCGGTCTCAGATGATCTTGGTCCAGGTGGTCGGTCTCAGGCAATCTTGGTCCGGGTGGCCGGTCTCAGATGATCTTGGTCCAGGTGGTCGGTCTCAGGCAATCTTGGTCCGGGTGTCCAGTCTCAGATGATCTTGTCCAGGTGTCCGGTCTCAGATGATCTTGGTCCGGGTGGCCGGTCTCAGATGATCTTGCTCCAGGTGGCCGGTCTCAGATGATCTTGGTCCGGGTGGTCCAGTCTCAGATGATCTTGGTCCAGGTGGCCGGTCTCAGGCAATCTTGGTCCGGGTGTCCAGTCTCAGGCAATCTTGGTCCGGGTGTCCAGTCTCAGACGATCTTGGTCCGGGTGTCCAGTCTCAGATGATCTTGGTCCAGGTGGCCGGTCTCAGATGATCTTGGTCCGGGTGGCCGGTCTCAGATGATCTTGGTCCAGGTGGCCGGTCTCAGGCAATCTTGGTCCGGGTGTCCAGTCTCAGGCAATCTTGGTCCGGGTGTCCAGTCTCAGGCAATCTTGGTCCGGGTGTCCAGTCTCAGACGATCTTGGTCCGGGTGTCCAGTCTCAGACGATCTTGGTTCACATGGCCGGTCTCAGATGATCTTGGTCCAGGTGGCCGGTCTCAGATGATCTTGGTCCGGGTGGCCGGTCTCAGATGATCTTGGTCCGGGTGTCCAGTCTCAGGCAATCTTGGTCCGGGTGCCAGTCTCAGACGATCTTGGTCCGGGTGTCCAGTCTCAGATGATCTTGGTCCAGGTGGCCGGTCTCAGATGATCTTGGTCCAGGAGGCCGGTCTCAGATGATCTTGGTCCGGGTGGCCGGTCTCAGATGATCTTGGTCCAGGTGGCCGGTCTCAGATGATCTTGTTCCAGGTGTCCGGTCTCAGATGATCTTGGTCCGGGTGGCCGGTCTCAGATGATCTTGCTCCAGGTGGCCGGTCTCAGATGATCTTGGTCCGGGTGCCGGTCTCAGATGATCTTGGTCCAGGTGGCCGGTCTCAGGCATCTTGGTCCGGGTGGCCGGTCTCAGAGATCTTGTCCGGTGGCCGTCTCAGACGATCTTGGTCCGGGTGGCCGGTCTCAGACGATCTTGGTCCGGGTGGCCGTCTCAGGCCTTGGTCCGGTGGCCGGTCTCAGATGATCTTGGTCCGGGTGGCCGGTCTCAGGCGATCTTGGTCCGGTGGCCGTCTCGATGATCTGGTCCAGGTGGCCAGGTCTCAGACGACTTGGTCCGGGTGGCCGGT
Source organism: Allobates femoralis (assembly GCA_033576535.1). Lineage (NCBI taxonomy): Eukaryota > Metazoa > Chordata > Amphibia > Anura > Aromobatidae > Allobates > Allobates femoralis. The sequence goes on from JARQOC010000001.1 coordinate 630,593,256, forward strand.
CTCAGGCGATCTTGGTCCGGGTGGCCGTGTCTCAGGCGATCTTGGTCCGGGTGGCCGGTCTCAGATGATCTTGGTCCGGGTGGCCGGTCTCAGAGATCTTGGTCCGGTGGCCGTCTCAGACGATCTTGGTCCGGGTGGCCGGTCTCAGATCGATCTTGGTCCGGGTGGCCGGTCTCAGATGATCTTGGTCCGGTGGCCGGTCTCAGGCGATCTTGGTCCGGGTGGCCAGTCTCAGACGACTTGGTCCGGGTGGCCGGTCTCAGAGACCTTGGTCCGGGTGGCGGTCTCAGATGCGATCTTGGTCCGGGTGGCCGGTCTCAGACGACTTGGTCCGGGTGGCCGGTCTCAGACGACTTTGGTCCGGGTGGCTGTGTCTCAGGCGATCTTGGTCCGGGTGGCCGTCTCAGGCGATCTTGGTCCGGGTGCGGGTCTCAGGCGATCTTGGTCCGGGTGCGTCTCAGGCGATCTTGGTCCGGGTGGCCGGTCTCAGGCGATCTTGGTCCGGGTGGCCGGTCTCAGGCGATCTTGGTCCGGGTGGCCGGTCTCAGGCGATCTTGGTCCGGGTGGCCGGTCTCAGACGATCTTGGTCCGGGTGGCTTGTCTCAGGCGATCTTGGTCCGGGTGGCCGGTCTCAGCGATCTTGGTCCGGGTGGCCGTCTCAGGCGATCTTGGTCCGGGTGGCCGGTCTCAGGCGATCTTGGTCCGGGTGGCCGGTCTCAGGATCTTGGTCCGGGTGGCCGGTCTCAGCGATCTTGGTCCGGGTGGCCGGTCTCAGGCGATCTTGGTCAGGTGGCCGGTCTCAGACGATCTTGGAGATGAAGATGCTGGATGTGGAGGTCCCGGGCTGCTGTGGTCACACGTGGTTGGTGGTTGTGAGGCCGGTTGGATGTTCTGCCAAATTCTCTGGAGAAGCTTATGGTGACGAAATGAACAGTCAATACGTGGAAAGCCGCCGTGGTGGACATTCCTGCTCTCAGCTTCCAACTACACGTTGTATCAACACTTGTCATCCACGGCATTGTGCTGTGTGATAAAACGGCACATTTTAGAGCGGCCATTATTGTGCAGCCTAAGGCGCACCTGTGCAATAATCACGTGTCTTATCGCACCTGTGAGGCAGATGGAGAAGTGATCACTAACAGACAAATTTGAGAACAATATTTAGAGAAAAAAAAGGCCTTTTGTGTCCATAGAAACATTCTTAGATCTTAGATCTCGAGGTCTGCCCATGAAAAATGGGAGAAAACAAAACTACTAAGTTTTATATTTTGTTCCATATGAGGTCAGAGGACATTCTTGGTTTTCTGTTATTACTCCTATTATTTCTTTTCCAGGAGCGATACAGACAGGACTGTAATCTCGCTGTGCAGTTACTCAAATGCAACAAGTCTCACTTCAGGAACCACAAGTTTGCAGATGTGAGTAGTGACATTGCGGTGGATGTCTCCACTAATGGGTTACACTAGTACTGCAGACTGTGTGTTGTATGGTTTGTCATGTGAGCCGTGGTGCCAGGTCCGGTGTGACACTGTATTTGGGTGTTGCCTTTTGGATCCAGTGTGACCGCGTGTAGTTGGGGGTAGTGGTATAGGTTCAGTGTGACTGTTGGGTGTTGTGGTTTAGGTCCGGTGTGACCATGTGTAGTTGGGGGTTGTGGTTTGGGTTCGGTGTGACTGTGAGTAGTTGGGGGTTGTATTTTGGGTCTAGTGTGACTGTGTGTAGTTGGGGCTTGTGGTTTGGGTCCACTGTGACTGTGTGTAGCTGGGTCTTGTGGTTTGGGTCCACTGTGACTGTGAGTAGTTGGGGATTGTAGTTTGGGTCCGGTATGATGTGTTTGGTTGGGGGTTGTGGTCCGGTGTGACTGTGAGTAGTTGGGGATTGTATTTTGGGTCTAGTGTGACTGTGTGTAGTTGGGGCTTGTGGTTTGGGTCCACTGTGACTGTGAGTAGTTGGAGGGTTGGGTCTAGTGTGACTGTGCATAGTTGGGGGTTGTGGTTTGGGTCCTGTGTGACTGTGTGTATTTGGGGGTTGGGTCTAGTGTGACTGTGTGTAGTTGGGGCTTGTGGTTTGGGTTCGGTGTGACTGTGAGTAGTTGGGGCTTGTGGTTTGGGTTCGGTGTGACTGTGAGTATTGGGGGTTGTGGTTTGGGTTCGTGTGACTGTGAGTAGTTGGGGTTGTGGTTTGGGTCTAGTGTGACTGTGTGTATTTGGGGGTTGGGTCTAGTGTGACTGTGCATAGTTGGGGTTATGGTTTGGGTTCGGTGTGACTGTGTGTAGTTGGGGGTCATGGTTTGGGTTCGGTGTTACTGTGTGTAGTTGGGGGTTGGGTCTAGTGTGACTGTGCATAGTTGGGGGTTGTGGTTTGGGTTCGGTGTTACTGTGTGTAGTTGGGGGTTGGGTCTAGTGTGACTGTGCATAGTTGGGGCTTGTGGTTTGGGTTCGGTGTGACTGTGAGTAGTTGGGGTTGGGTCTAGTGTGACTGTGTGTATTTGGGGGTTGGGTCTAGTGTGACTGTGCATAGTTGGGGGTTGTGGTTTGGGTTCGGTGTGACTGTGTGTAGTTGGGGGTTGGGTTTAGTGTGACTGTGTGTAGCTGTGGATTGTAGTTTGGGTCCCGTGTGACCTCACTGACCCGCCTCTTCTCTTCTCTTCCAGTTGCCGTACAAGTTGCAGGACATGGTCAGTAAGCATCTTCAGAGTTCGGCCTCCTCTCCGGGCTCCGGTCAGGACACTCCACCTCCAGGCCTGTCACATTCAGACGTGGTGCCCACCTCCATCATTGCCCGTGTTCTGGAGAAGCCAGAATCCCTTATTCTTAACTCCGCGATGTCCAGCAGCGGCAGCGGCCCCACAGCCGAGGATGTGTTTGTGCATGTAGATATGAGCGGCTCCTCTCAACAACAGAACGGCGTCCTCCAGAAGCAGAGCAGCGTGGACAGCGCCACCGAAGATCCACCAGCCTTCGAAAAACTCAGTCCATACCCAACGCCTCCACCACCCCATCCTCTGTACCCAGGACGAAAGGTGATAGAGTTCTCCGATGAGAAGGTGCGGATCCCCAAAAACAGTCCCCTGCCCAACTGCACCTATGCCACCAGGCAGGCCATCTCTCTCAGCCTAGTCCAGGGTGAGGAGGGGAGCCCCGACCGACACCGCACTGTCCCAAACAGCCCCGCGTCGTCAGCCGGCTACCCTCAGCGGGCACGGAGTGCCGACAATCCCTCCCGGTCTCCGCTCAGTAGTGCAGCCCCCAGCTCTGCCAGCTCAGAGGAGGACATGCTGGCTAACTGGCAAAGAATGTTTGTAGATAAAGCGGCCCCAAGTTCAGAGGGGTCCCTGGCGCATCGCACGTCCTTTAGTCGGGACAGCGCTCTAGAGCTACAGCAGAGGTTCAGCCGCTCCATGCAGGAACTGAGCCGCGTGGCACAAGCGTTCTCCGAATGTGAGGAAATGCCTGGAGTCAGCTGGATGAGCGGTTCAGAAAAGGAGAACTCTGGCACAAGGAGGGGACAACTCCCCAATGAGTACGGGAAGGAGTTCTCCAAGGAGGAGGCCCAGGACCTCCTGGCTGGAGATGTGGAGGAGGACGAAGAGGAAATGGGGCCACTACCGCCGCCCGAAGAGATCGATGAGGACCAGGAACTGGACGAACCCGTCCTGGAGACTTGTGAGGAGCCGGATGACGACATATTAAAGGACAAACCTCCGAGTGGCCGTCCTCACCGAAGCCCTAAACGAATGGGTGTGCACCATCTGCACCGAAAGGACAGCCTGACCCGGGCCCAGGAGCAGGGCAACTTACTAAACTAGTGCTATACATTATATAGAATGTCTATGGGCGGAGGCCATTACCTTACAGTATATGCAGATACCTGGGCCCAGGGGCCTCCTCCACACACAATAGTGCACTACAGGAGGTGTGTTACCCACCGCTCAGCAGAGGACCCAATAGAGGACCGCACGGAGGTCCTGGAGCTCAGCCAGAGGGGGATGAGTAAAGCCCACCATGTCGACTGAATGAGCCGGGTGTGCGGATCGTAGTGATGATCCAATGTTTCCACCCACATGACAGCGGATGTCTACTTCCCGGACAACCCCTCCACTATCCACCTGCAATTAGGTTAGTGAGTGGGGTGTAGAGCTGTAATGAAGGGTGAAGTGATCGGAGGCCAGGACTTCACCCGATAGGTTACGTATCGAGGCCTCGAGTTCGGCGGCTCAGTTCCCCCTGATGTATTTGCTGATCCTTTGCAGCGCCCTGCCTGCTGGTGTTGGGTAACTCACCTCTGCCGTCTTTCTAAAGCCCTGGTGTTGGCGCAGGCTTGATCCACCCCTGGTCGCACCGGAGCTTTCCATGTCTGCCCGTTCTCTGGTGTTGGCGCAGGCTTGATCCACCCCTGGTCGCACCGGAGCTTTCCATGTCTGCCCGTTCTCTGGTGTTCGCTATTTGCAGCTTTTTTGCTTGGTGAGATGGCGGATTGTGGTGAGCGGCCCTTCCTCGGCCCGCAGGTGTTTTGTGTGCTCTGTCCCCCGTCTGCGTGGCGCCTGTGTTCTGTCCTAGTGCTCATGTCAGACTTGTGTCCATCATGTCTGTATATAGATGCACATATATATATGTATATATATTTTTGTATCTGGCGGCACAGTGTTACTCCTTCCTGCGTGTCTGGCGCCTCCGTCCTCTGGATCTCAGACTGTTAACCCTGCGTAGATTTATTTTCTGAAATTTTTTCAAAGCTGACGTCTATTTTCCAATGAGAAATAAACTATTTTAAATGAGCCGTGCCTTGTGGTTTTTGAGGGGGACGCAACGTGCAGTGACTGTGAACGCTGCAGGAAAGTGACGCTCAGCAACTGTGACCCCAGCACGGAGGAGGGCAGGAAGGTGATGGACTGTGACCCCAGCACGGAGGAGGGCAGGAAGGTGACGGACAGTGACTGCGACCCCAGCACGGAGGAGGGCAGGAAGGTGATGGACAGTGACCCCAGCATGGAGGAGGGCAGGAAGGTGATGGACAGTGACTGTGACCCCAGCACGGAGGAGGGCAGGAAGGTGACGCTCAGTGACTGTGACTCCAGCATGGAGGAGGGCAGGAAGGTGACACTCAGTGACTGTGACTCCAGTATGGAGGAGTGCAGGAAGGTGACGCTCGGTGACCACGGCCGCTTCAAGAAGTTTACACTTAGTGATTTCAGTTGCAGCACGAAGGGGAACAGGAAGGTGATTGGGATGAGCGGCCTATGGATGTTCTGCTTCTCCTAGACTTTGTTTTGTTCGATCCTCAAACTTGACCCTGAATCCCACAAAAGTCAATACAGACCCTAACGTCTGTGCTGTAACATGGTCAGCAGAAGACCTGGGGAACTGAATAAAGAAGCAAAATGGGGGTAAGAGCTGGACAATTGCCCTGCAAACAAATGTGAATAGGGAAATGACTTAAAGGGGTTCTGTCACTATAGCAATCCTGGTTACATGGGAAGTAAATGAATAAACTGTTGAGTGACTCCACAGAGCGATGATTGTAATAAGCCTCCTGCAGAGCATCAATTATAATAAGCCTCCTGCAGAGCATCAATTATAATAAGCCTCCTCTAGAGCATCAATTGTAATAAGCCTCCTGCAGAGCATCGATTGTAATAAGCCTCCTGCAGAGCATCAATTGTAATAAGCCTCCTGCAGAGCATCGATTGTAATAAGCCTCCTGCAGAGCATCAATTATAATAAGCCTCCTCTAGAGCATCGATTGTAATAAGCCTCCTGCAGAGCATCGATTGTAATAAGCCTCCTGCAGAGCATCGATTGTAATAAGCCTCCTCCAGAGCATCGATTGTAATAAGCCTCCTCCAGAGCATCGATTGTAATAAGCCTCCTCCAGAGCATCGATTGTAATAAGCCTCCTGCAGAGCATCGATTGTAATAAGCCTCCTGCAGAGCATCGATTGTAATAAGCCTCCTGCAGAGCATCGATTGTAATAAGCCTCCTGCAGAGCATCGATTGTAATAAGCCTCCTGCAGAGCATCGATTGTATTAACCTTCCTAGCGTTATTCCCGAGCCTGACTTGGGGTTAACATTCACTACCAGAAGCGTTAACCCCGAGTTAGGCTCGGGCTTACCTGCGTTCGCGGCAGATGCGGTGAGAAAACCGCATCTGCCGCACTTGCGGCGCGGTTGCGGCGCGGTTGCGGTAATCTGCATAGGAACCAACCACCTCGGATGACCCTCATACACTGTTAATATGTGCCCCTGCAGCCTAGTAAACCATTAGCAGCACTGTTTTTGTGTGAAAAGTGGCTGCAGTAGAAGTGAGATAATGATGTTATACACTTACATGCCTGCGTACTTGAGGGCGTCTCCCTGTGTGTGCTGGCACTTGTGAGCTGTGCTCATCATGTCTGCTCTCCCCCTCCCTTATGCACGCCCCCTCTCAGCCTGCTATAGTGCTGTGAGGCTGATTGCGTCATAAAGGGGCGGGGCTAAATCGCGGCATCCCGGTAGCCCCACCCCTTTATGACGCAATCAGCCTCACACAGTATAGCAGGCTGAGAGGGGGCGTGCATAAGGGAGGGGAGAGCAGACATGATGACCACAGCACAACAAGTCCCAGCACACACAGGGAGACGCCCTCAAGTACGCAGGCATGTAAGTGTATACAATCATTATCTCACTTCTACTGCAGCCACTTTTCACACTAAAACAGTGCTGCTAATGGTTTACTAGGCTGCAGGGGCACATATTAACAGTGTATGAGGGTCATCCGAGGTGGTTGGTTCCTATGCAGATTACCGCAACCGCGCCGCAAGTGCGGCAGCTATGCGGCAAGTGCGGCAGATGCGTTTTTTTTTTACCGCATCTGCCGCGAACGCGGGTAGCCCGCTTTTAGCAAATAAGCTTCCTGCAGAGCATCGATTGTAATAAGCCTCCTGCAGAGCATCAATTGTAATAAGCTTCCTGCAGAGCATCGATTGTAATAAGCCTCCTGCAGAGCATCAATTGTAATAAGCCTTCCTGCAGAGCATCGATTGTAATAATTCCCAGAGCACGATTGTAAGCCCTGCAGAGCATCGATTGTAATAAGCCTCCTGCAGAGCATCAATTGTAATAAGCTTCCTGCAGAGCATCGATTGTAATAAGCCTCCTGCAGAGCATCGATTGTAATAAGCCTCCTGCAGAGCATCAATTGTAATAAGCTTCCTGCAGAGCATCGATTGTAATAAGCCTCCTGCAGAGCATCGATTGTAATAAGCCTCCTGCAGAGCATCGATTGTAATAAGCCTCCTCCAGAGCATCGATTGTAATAAGCCTCCTGCAGAGCATCGATTGTAATAAGCCTCCTGCAGAGCATCGATTGTAATAAGCCTCCTGCAGAGCATCAATTGTAATAAGCCTCCTCCAGAGCATCAATTGTAATAAGCCTCCTGCAGAGCATCGATTGTAATAAGCCTCCTGCAGAGCATCGATTGTAATAAGCCTCCTCCAGAGCATCGATTGTAATAAGCCTCCTGCAGAGCATCGATTGTAATAAGCCTCCTGCAGAGCATCGATTGTAATAAACCTCCTCCAGAGCATCGATTGTAATAAGCCTCCTGCAGAGCATCGATTGTAATAAGCCTCCTGCAGAGCATCGATTGTAATAAACCTCCTCCAGAGCCTGCTCTCGCACTGTCCCCAGCAGAGCCCACGTTTCTCTTCCCAGTAGTGACTCTACAGCCGCTGCGGGTACAAAGCTGGTAGTTGGGTTTGGGAAGGAGCTGGCGGTCCAGCATTTAGCCTTGCTTCTGTCAGTCCCAGGCCCTTGCCTTTGTGCACCTCCCCCATGCTGTTGACTGAATGTCCCTGGGGCCTGATATGTTTAGGCTCCATTCACACACACAGTTTTTGCTGGTTTTTGAGAGAATCCGTTTTTGGTGCAGGATCCTGACAAGCCGCAGCCATCTGTGTGTGAGTGTTGCTGTGCTGTTTACTCACTTCCCTGAACTCCCCCAGTGATCTCCAGCGATGGCCGCTCATCTCAGTGGATGCAGCGTTCTGCGCCTCTAGGTGACCTGGTCACGTGACCGGGTGATGTCACTCAGTTACATGGTCCTGCGGCCTCCTGGGGTGAGGGGACATCACCGGCGGTCACTGGGGGAGTGTCAGGAGGTGAGTAAATGACACATCCGAAGAGAGGAAAATTAATGGACAGCTCATTGTTTTTACGGATCCGCAACAAACGCAGTGTGAGATTGCAAAATAGTGAAATGCGTGGACACAACATCACTGCAAATAGCGGAGCTGAACACAACGCTACATTAATGGTGCAATAACGCAGCCGTGTGAATGTAGCCTTATATTGGAAAAGTTATTGTGCAAAGTGGCAGCCACTGCTGAATGCTCCGCTGGGAATAATGGATAACACTACGGTTCAGTTTTGATTGAGAGAAGACCAGGTCCAAGACAAAGAGGAAGCCGCCTTGTCACGTACCCAGCGCTCAGCACGTGACTTCTGAACACGAGTGCATGATATGATTACCGTATATACTCGCGTATAAGCCGAGTTTTTCAGCCCAAAAATTGGGCTGAAAAGTTACCCCCTCGGCTTATACGCGAGTCACTGTATACTGTATACAATGTATACAGTATAGTATACAGTGCCCCGATCTATATACAGGCCCCCCCCCCCCGCCGCAATCCTGTAAAGGAAGAGATTATCCCTCCGCTGCCGCTGTCCCGCTGCCGCTCCTCCATCTTCATCCAGCGTCTTCCGTCTTCTTCCGGGTTCCTCCGATGGTCGCAGGCAATGACGTCATTGCCGGCGCGACAGAGGAGGAAGCTGAAAGAAGACGGAAGACGCTGGATGAAGATGGAGGAGCGGCAGCGGGACAGCGGCAGCGGAGGGATAAGTATACTAATCTCTTCCTTTACAGGATTGCGGCGGGGGGGGCCTGTATATAGATTGGGGCTGCATATGGGGCTGTATATACTTCTGGGGCTGCATATACCTCCTGGGGCTGCATATGGGGCTGTATATACCTCTGGGGCTGCATATGGGGCTGTATATACTTCTGGGGCTGCATATACCTCCTGGGCTGTATATACCTCTGGGGCTGCATATACCTCCTGGGGCTGCATATGGGGCTGTATATACCTCTGGGGCTGCTTATGGGGCTGCATATACCTCCTGGGGCTGCATATGGAGCTGTATATACCTCTGGGGCTGTATATACCTCTGGGGCTGCATATGGGGCTATATATACCTCTGGGGCTGTTTATGGGGCTGCATATACCTCATGGGGCTGTATATGGGGCTGCATATACCTCCTGGGGCCGCATATGGGGCTGTATATACTTCTGGGGCTGCATATGGGGCTGTATATACTTCTGGGGCTGCATATACCTCCTGGGGCTGCATATGGGGCTGTATATACGTCTGGGGCTGCATATACCTCTGGGGCTGTTTATGGGGCTGCATATACCTCCTGGGGCTGCATATGGTGCTGTATATATACCTCTGGGGCTGTTTATGGGGCTGCATATACCTCCTGGGGCTGCATATGGGGCTGTATATACGTCTGGGGCTGCATATACCTCTGGGGCTGTTTATGGGCTGCATATACCTCCTGGGGCTGCATATGGTGCTGTATATATACCTCTGGGGCTGTTTATGGGGCTGCATATACCTCCTGGGGCTGCATATACCTCATGGGGCTGCATATACCTCTGGGGCTGCATATACCTCTGGGGCTGTATATACCTCTGGGGCTGCTGTATACTACCACTGGGGCTGCTGCTGTATACTACCACTGGGGCTGCTGCTGTATACTACCACTGGGGCTGCTGCTGTATACTACCACTGGGGAGGCTGCTGTATACCTCACTGCTGGGGGCTGTATACCTGTGCTGAGGTCCACCCTCGGCTTATATGCAAGTCAATATGTTTTCCCAGTTTTTGGGGGCAAAAGTAGGGGGGTCGGCTTATACACAGGTCGGCTTATACACGAGTATATACGGTACTTCATTAATGTTGACGTTTTTTTTTTTATTTGTAGCTCACGTCTGATAGGCTGCGATTAACGAGTCATCTGAAACACGTCAGGTGGGGCCTGGTGGCCCAGGATAGATAAGTGGCTTTTACTATGGCTGTTGAACATTATCTTTTATTTAAAGTGCTGGATTCTTCTCCTTCGTGTTGATTGCTATGTGGACGCCGGCCACTTTCTGTGCACCTGTGGAGGCAGACTGTGAGCTCTTCCAATTGCCCTTACCTTTATGTATTCTGCAGCACAGAGTATTTCAGCAGAGTGCTGCGCACACATCATGGCCGCACACTCATCACACGGGGCCACACATTCTGCAGGAACCTTTATTAGCTTGTGGTTGTGCCGTGGCCGCAGCTTGGCCCATGCAGCGCCCTCCCCGGTGGCAGAGCTGCCGGTGATATACAATATATTCATAGAAATTCTCTGTGCTAATCGTCATTAACCCCCGACACCCTGTCTGCCCTCTGTGCAACACAAACGCTCCCCTGAATTGTGCAAACTTGTGACTTGTCCGTCAGTGAATGGCCGTCTTCTCCATCGGTGGAGGCTGTGCAGGTGGAGCGGCAGCCATTACTCACTTCTCAAGGCTTCAGGAGTCGGGATACCTTGAGCAGATGTCCAGTTGTGTGATCGTAGCCTCACATCTCCGTCTCCGCCAGGAGGCTATCCCCAATGCCGGAGCTCAGGAAAACCTTATGGGGGCCGGGCCCTGAAAATAGGGGACAACAGAGTGAAGAGGGGCAGCTAATCTGAGTGTGCATAGCCCCCCCATAACATCCCATCCCCAACCCTTCCCCCCATAGGATAGGTCATGGAAAAAATCCTAAATCCATGGGATTTCTCTCTGAGCATCGATTGACCCTTCCACACTGAAAGACATGGGGTCAGTTATAGATGGTGGGAAAGGTTAATTAAGTAGAGGAAGGCGTCTTTATTAAAGTTACGACCCCCTGCAGGGGCCAAGTAATTACAGCAGGGAGGTTTGTTCTAAGAGACAGGAAACCTGAAGTTTGTGTACACAAAGGCGGACAAGTAGCTCTCCTAGGCACAAGCATTCATTGATTAAAGAAGATTTACCAGTCATGCACCAGTGGAAGATTATAAATATTGGAGTGTGCATAGCCCCCCCATTAATTAAGTAGAGGAAGGCGTCTTCAGTAAAGTTACGACCCCCTGCAGGGGCCAAGTAATTACAGCAGGGAGGTTTGTTCTAAGAGACAGGAAACCTGAGGTTTGTGTACACAAAGGCGGACAAGTAGCTCTCCTAGGCACAAGCGTTCATTGATTAAAGAAGATTTACCAGTCATGCACCAGTGGAAGATTATAAATATTGGAGTGTGCATAGGTCCCACAGTTATGGGAGGTCGATCTTTGGCACCACAAGAACATGCATATTTTTATATAACTGCCCAAAATAAATATCGGCCAGTTAGATAAAAATATTAACACCGTGTTCTCTATCAATGAGAAGATAAATTCATGATAGGAAAGATGAAAGTAATATTCCCCACCTGGGACTCCCAAGGGCAGAGATATCCCGGAAGCTGAAGACTTCTTGGGAACTGCAGCCACATCCCTGAGTCACCAGAGGGGAGGTCAGTGGGGGTAACATGGATTAATAAAAATAAATGCCACATTGTAATCTGTGCCAGTTCATGGAGGGACGGAGTGCGCTGTAGTTCTGTTTGTCTTTTAAGAAACCCCTCCCTAAGCTTGGAAGTCATCACCTCCTTCACACCGCCCTATGCCTGCATGATCCGTCTGTCATATCCAAAACAGTGGCCACACCCATGGGATGCTGGAAGAAGAGGGGTTCATGCAAGTACAATGATTTCTGTGTATATTATACAGGGGGGACCATTTATATGGATGTACAGGGGGGGCCATTTATATGGATACACCTAAATACAATGGGAATGGTTGGTGATATCAACTTCCTGTTTGTGGCACATTAGTATATGGGAGGGGGAAATCTTTTCCAGATGGGGGGTGACCACGGCTGCCATTTTGAAGTCGGCCATTTTGGATCCAACTTTATTTTTTTCAATGGGAAGAGGGTCATGTGACACCTCAAACATATTGAGAATTTCATAAGAAGAACAATGCTGTGCTTGGTTTTAACATAACTTCATTCTTTCATGAGTTATTTACAAGTTTCTCTTTATTTACAGCCATTGACATATTGCAGAGGTTAACACGTGAGGAGCGGATAGAAATTGTGTTGATGTCTGGTGAATGCAGTACACCCTACGAGACCACCCATCTCCCCTACGAGACCACCCATCTCCCCTACGAGACCACCCATCTCCCCTACGAGACCACCCATCTCCAATGTTACAGTTAGCAAACTGCTTGCCAAATTTCGTGAAACAGGTTCAGTGTTGGATTTGCCAAAATGTGGACACAAGAAAACTGTCAGTAATGAAGAGACATCAGTGTCTGTCCTAGAGCCCACAGTGTGGCACTCGCCGCAGGTCACTGGAGAGCGGCATCAGTCCAACATCACTTCAGCGGATACTAGCTGCTCACAAATGGCTCCTTACACAATCCAGCTGCTGCAGCACCTCAACCAGGATGACCCAGATCGGCCACTGAATGTGCAGAATGGGCAAAACACATATTGGAAAAGGAGCCTCAGTTCACACAGGACATTGTGTTCAGTGATGAGGCAACCTTTACTGTGAATGGTGAAGTTACCTAACAAAACCAGCGCTATTGTCTGACACTAACCCACAGTGGAGAGATCCCCCCAAGATTGCAGGATACAGACACTGATGGTCTGGTGCGGTGTATGGGGTACAGAGATAGTGGGGTTATTCTCCATCAATGGGAACCTCAATGCCACTGGATACCTGACATTGCTCCATGATTATGTGTTCCCTCTTTATGCACTGGAGATGGCGCGCTCCCGGAGTTTCTCCAACAAGATGGCGACCACCACATTATGGTGTCAGGTCCGAGCATTCCTGCATGAACAGTTTCCTGGAAAGGGGATTGGTCATCGTGGGCCAGTTGAATGGCCACCAAGGTCTCCTGATCTGACCCCCTTAGACGTTTATCAATTCTCTATGCTGTGAAAATACGAGATGTGCCGCCTCTGACACAGCGGATCCTGGAGGCCTGTGCAGCCTCTGACACAGCGGATCCTGGAGGCCCGTGCCGCCTCTGACACAGCGGATCCTGGAGGCCTGTGCAGCCTCTGACACAGCGGATCCTGGAGGCCTGTGCAGCCTCTGACACAGCGGATCCTGGAGGCCTGTGCAGCCTCTGACACAGCGGATCCTGGAGGCCTGTGCAGCCTCTGACACAGCGGATCCTGGAGGCCTGTGCAGCCTCTGACACAGCGGATCCTGGAGGCCTGTGCAGCCTCTGACACAGCGGATCCTGGAGGCCTGTGCCGCCTCTGACACAACGGATCCTGGAGGCCTGTGCAGCCTCTGACACAACGGATCCTGGAGGCCTGTGCAGCCTCTGACACAGCGGATCCTGGAGATCTGTGCAGCCTCTGACACAGCGGATCCTGGAGGCCTGTGCAGCCTCTGACACAGCGGATCCTGGAGGCCTGTGCCGCCTCTGACACAGCGGATCCTGGAGGCCTGTGCCGCCTCTGACACAGCGGATCCTGGAGGCCTGTGCAGCCTCTGACACAGCGGATCCTGGAGGCCTGTGCAGCATCTGACACAGCGGATCCTGGAGGCCTGTGCAGCCTCTGACACAACGGATCCTGGAGGCCTGTGCAGCCTCTGACACAGCGGATCCTGGAGATCTGTGCAGCCTCTGACACAGCGGATCCTGGAGGCCTGTGCAGCCTCTGACACAGCGGATCCTGGAGGCCTGTGCAGCATCTGACACAGCGGATCCTGGAGGCCTGTGCAGCCTCTGACACAGCGGATCCCGGAGGCCTGTGCAGCCTCTGACACAGCAGATCCTGGAGGCCTGTGCAGCATCTGACACAGCGGATCCTGGAGGCCTGTGCAGCCTCTGACACAGCGGATCCTGGAGGCCTGTGCAGCCTCTGACACAGCGGATCCTGGAGGCCTGTGCAGCCTCTGGCACAGCGGATCCTGGAGGCCTGTGCAGCATCTGACACAGCGGATCCTGGAGGCCTGTGCAGCATCTGACACAGCGGATCCTGGAGGCCTGTGCAGCATCTGACACAGCGGATCCTGGAGATCTGTGCCGCCTCTGACACAGCGGATCCTGGAGGCCTGTGCAGCATGTGACACAGCGGATCCTGGAGGCCTGTGCAGCATGTGACACAGCGGATCCTGGAGGCCTGTGCAGCCTCTGACACAGCGGATCCTGGAGGCCTGTGCAGCCTCTGACACAGCGGATCCTGGAGGCCTGTGCAGCCTCTGACACAGCGGATCCTGGAGGCCTGTGCAGCCTCTGACACAGCGGATCCTGGAGGCCTGTGCAGCCTCTGACACAGCGGATCCTGGAGGCCTGTGCAGCCTCTGACACAGGGGATCCTGGAGGCCTGTGCAGCCTCTGACACAGCGGATCCTGGAGGCCTGTGCAGCCTCTGACACAGCGGATCCTGGAGGCCTGTGCAGCCTCTGACACAGCGGATCCTGGAGGCCCGTGCAGCCTCTGACACAGGGGATCCTGGAGGCCTGTGCAGCCTCTGACACAGCGGATCCTGGAGGCCTGTGCAGCCTCTGACACAGCGGATCCTGGAGGCCTGTGCAGCATGTGACACAGCGGATCCTGGAGGCCTGTGCAGCCTCTGACACAGCGGATCCTGGAGGCCTGTGCAGCCTCTGACACAGCGGATCCTGGAGGCCTGTGCAGCGTCTGACAGCGGATCCTGGAGATCTGTGCAGCGTCTGACACAGCGGATCCTGGAGATCTGTGCAGCGTCTGACACAGCGGATCCTGGAGGCCTGTGCCGCCTCTGACACAGCGGATCCTGGAGGCCTGTGCAGCATGTGACACAGCGGATCCTGGAGGCCTGTGCAGCCTCTGACACAGCGGATCCTGGAGGCCTGTGCAGCCTCTGACACAGCGGGATCCTGGAGGCCTGTGCAGCCTCTGACACAGCGGGATCCTGGAGGCCTGTGCAGCCTCTGACACAGCGGATCCTGGAGGCCTGTGCAGCCTCTGACACAGCGGATCCTGGAGGCCTGTGCAGCCTCTGACACAGCGGATCCTGGAGGCCCGTGCAGCCTCTGACACAGCGGATCCTGGAGGCCCGTGCAGCCTCTGACACAGCGGATCCTGGAGGCCTGTGCAGCATGTGACACAGCGGATCCTGGAGGCCTGTGCAGCATCTGACACAGCGGATCCTGGAGGCCTGTGCAGCCTCTGACACAGCGGATCCTGGAGGCCTGTACAGCCTCTGACACAGCGGGATCCTGGAGGCCTGTGCAGCCTCTGACACAGCGGATCCTGGAGGCCTGTGCAGCCTCTGACACAGCGGATCCTGGAGGCCTGTGCAGCCTCTGACACAGCGGGATCCTGGAGGCCTGTGCAGCCTCTGACACAGCGGATCCTGGAGGCCTGTGCAGCATCTGACACAGCGGATCCTGGAGGCCTGTGCAGCCTCTGACACAGCGGATCCTGGAGGCCTGTGCAGCCTCTGACACAGCAGATCCTGGAGGCCTGTGCAGCCTCTGACACAGCGGATCCTGGAGGCCTGTGCAGCCTCTGACACAGCGGATCCTGGAGGCCTGTGCAGCCTCTGACACAGCGGATCCTGGAGGCCTGTGCAGCATGTGACACAGCGGATCCTGGAGGCCTGTGCACCATTTCTGCTGTGGTGTTGTTATCAGTATCAGGAATGGGAGAAGAGGGTAGCATTGACAATCCAACGCAATGAGCAGCGCTGTGAACACATTGTATAAGGGTCATAAACTTGTAAAGAACTCATGAAAGAATAAAGTTACGTTAATACCAAGCACACCATTGTTCTTCTTATGAAATTCTCAATAGGTTTGATGTGTCACATGACCCTCTAACCATTGAAAAAAATAAAGTTGGATCCAAAATGGCCGACTTCAAAATGGCCGCCGTGGTCACCCCCCATCTGGAAAAGTTTTCCCCCTCCCATATACTAATGTGCCACAAACAGGACAACCATCCCCATTTTATTTAGGTGTATCCACATAAATGGCCCACCCTGTATACTCTGAGACCTTCTGACAGGCAGCACTGAAAGGGTTAGTCTCCCCCCTCCCTTGCAGAGGGAGAAATGCAGAAACTGCCTTTGGCAGTCAGCCAATGACTGCAGCTGTAAGAGTCACATGCAAGGGGGAAGAACAAACTCCGGCTACAGTGTGGAAGATTGGGAGTCGGGGGAGGAGAGGGCTGTAGACAGAGAGAAATGGAGCTGATGGCCGCCATGTGGAGCGACTACATTTGTCCTTGGAAAAAGGAATATAGAATTATCAGAAGAAACGTCTTGGAACCTGTAAACGGATTTGATTAGGAAGATATCCCTCCGAAGTCTGCCTGTCTGAGAGCCTGAGCTGTAAGTGCAAAATCTGGGCAGCTACTGCCTACCATGTGTATATAGTCCTTCATATCCCCAGTAACGAGACCGGTCATTACCAAGTCATATCAAACAACTATCACCACCATCAGATTCTACCCAAAGTGCTTTTATATTCCCTTTTTATTAGGGAAACTGTGTGTGCGCATGCATGTATGTGTGCGCGTGAATGTATGCGCTTGTATGTATGTGTGCGCGTGTATGTATGTGTGTACGCGTGCATGTATTTGTGCACATGTATGTATGTGTGCGCATGTGTGTACGTGTATGTGTGCGCGTGCATGCATGTATGTGTGCGCATGCATGTATGTGTGCGCATGTGTGTATGTGTGCGCGTGCATGCATGTATGTGCGTGTATGTGTGTGCGCATGTATGTATGTGCATGCACAATTTGGAGGGGATCCACTTTGACAGTAAGCTCGGCCACAGTGAGGTGGATTACAGGCCACCGGGAGCACAACCCCTGCCGCACCTCACACGTCCCTCTCCCTACACCCTGTCAGCTCCACCATACTGTAACATGGGGCAGGTGACGGGAATGTTTGGGCTCTGCCCCGGGCCATTTCACCTCTCACCTATGTTGCTCTTCCGCTCTTTCTCCCTGACAGGTCGCTCCTGGCCGTGTTCTTCGCCGTCATCCTCATCTTCACCCTCTGACAGCAGGTCTGCAATCTGCTGCTGCAGCTCCGCGCTGATGTTATTCTCGGACAGCACCAGAGACTTCAGCGGGGTGGGATAATTCTGCACCATGTCCAGCAGGATCTGCAGGGAGGACACATTCAGATCGGTCACCTCCTCTGCCTGGTCCCAGCTAAAGTGCGGGGCGGAGGGTTAATGGAGAAGACGCCAAAGGGTCAGACAGGAAGAGGCAAGAAACTGACAGGAGGCAGCAATGGCAGCCTCAGCAACTATTGCCGGAGCCGCATACCCTGCACTGGCAACAAAACTAAGGACACGTACCTGAGCCGACTGATTGCCGAGTCCAGTCCCTTCCAGGTCCAGAACTTCCAGAGTCCGACTGGAGGCCACACACACGGCCAACATGGAGGCAATGTGATCCCCTGTACAAATACAACCAAAGACGGCATAAAGGAGGCGCAACCACACGTGTACAACCGCTGACCGAGGATGTGACCCCTGCACACATGTACAACCGCAGACCGAGGATGTGACCCCTGCACACATGTACAACCGCAGACCGAGGATGTGACCCCTGCACACATGTACAACCGCAGACCGGGGATGTTACCCCTGCAGACATGTACAACCGCAGACCGAGGATGTGACCCCTGCACACATGTACAACTGCAGACCGAGGATGTGACCCCTGCACACATGTACAACCGCAGACCGAGGATGTGACCCCTGCAGACATGTACAACCGCAGACCGGGGATGTTACCCCTGCAGACATGTACAACCGCAGACTGAGGATGTGACCCCTGCAGACATGTACAACCGCAGACTGAGGATGTGACCCCTGCACACATGTACAACCGCAGACTGTGGATGTGACCCCTGCACACATGTACAACCGCAGACTGTGGATGTGACCCCTGCACACATGTACAACCGCAGACCGAGGATGTGACCCCTGCACACATGTACAACCGCAGACCGAGGATGTGACCCCTGCACACATGTACAACCGCAGACCGAGGATGTGACCCCTGCACACATGTACAACCGCAGACCGAGGATGTGACCCCTGCACACATGTACAACCGCAGACCTGAGGATGTGACCCCTGCACAATGTACAACCGCAGACCGAGGATGTACCCCTGCAACATGTACAACCGCAGACCGAGGATGTGACCCCTGCACACATGTACAACCGCAGACGAGGATGTGACCCCCGCAATATGTACAACCGCAGACCGAGGAATGTGATCCCCGCACATCATGTACAACCGCAGACGAGGGATGTGACCCCTGCACGACATGTACAACCGCAGACAGAGGATGTGACCCCGCACACATGTACAACCGCAGACTCGAGGATGTGACCCCTGCACACATGTACAGACCGCAGACCGAGGACGTGACCCCTGCAGATATGTACAACCGCAGATGGAGGGCATGTAACCCATGTACAGATAAAGGACAAGTGGCCTTCCCTGCTAACACTCTTGAACCTCTCCAATCTGTCCTTAACTCTGCTGCCGAATAGTCCACCTCTCTCCTCGCTGCTCCTCCACTTCTCTCCTCTGCAATCCCTCCACTGGCTCCCAATTACCCAGAGTATCCAATTCAAATTTACTAACATTGACCTACAAAGCCGTCCACAATCTGTCCCCCCCATATATCTCTGAACTAATCTCCCGATATCATCCAACTCGTAATCTTCGATCCTCCCAAGATCCTCCTCCTTTCCTCCACACTTGTACGTTCCTCATCTAACTGCCTGCAAGACTTCGCCCGAGCACCCCCATCCTCTGGAATTCTGCACCCCAAAATGTCGACTGTGCCCCACACTCGGAAACTTCAAGAGGAACCTGAAAAGCCCATCTCTTCAAACACTACAACCTGCGATGACCACAGTGCCACCTCACCACCCTAGACCTGGCCTTCATGGACCCGGCGCTCCACCACCACCGGACCCGGTGCTCCACCACCACCGGACCCGGAGCTCCACCACCACCGGACCCGGAGCTCCACCACCACTGGACCCGGAGCTCCACCACCACTGGACCCGGCGCTCCACCACCATCGGACCGGAGCTCCACCACCACCGGACCCGGAGCTCCACCACCACTGGACCCAGAGCTCCACTGCCACTGGACCCGGCGCTCCACCACCAACAGAGCAGACCCAACCTACTGTCTATCTCCCCACCACCCTGTAGAATGTAAGCTCACAAGGGCAGGGTCCTCTCTCCCCTCTGTATCGGTCTGTCACTGTTAGTTTGTTCATTGTATTTATAGCTTGTTTGTATGTATCCCTTTCTCATGTACAGACCATGGAATCAATGGTGCTCTATAAATAATAATAATAATAATAATAATAGGAGAGTATGGCACAAAGTCAGTCCGATTCATCGAGACCAACGATGTTCACAGGGGCCGTGCTGGGGTCAGACGCTCAGGAGTCATTAGGAGGCGCACATGTCTCAATGACTCCATGAACAACGGTCAACGACCAACGCGAGTATGAACAACGCTCAGACAACCAACGCGAGTATGAGAACGCTCAGACGACCAACGCGAGTATGAACACCGCTCAGACGACCAACGCGAGTATGAACAACGCTCAGACGACCAACGCGAGTATGAAGAACGCTCAGACGACCAACGCGAGTATGAAGAACGCTCAGACGACCAACGCAGTATGAACAACGCTCAGACGACCAACCGAGTATGAACAACGCTCAGACGACCAACGCGAGTATGAACAACGCTCAGACGACCAACGCGAGTATGAACAACCTCAGACGACCAACGCGAGTATGAACAACACTCAGACGACCAACGCGAGTATGAACACGCTCAGACGACCAACGCGAGTATGAACAACGCTCAGACGACCAACGCGAGTATGAACAACGCTCAGACACCAACGCGAGTATGAACAACGCTCAGACGACCAACGCGAGTATGAACAACGCTCAGACGACCAACGCAAGTATGAACAACACTCAGACGACCAACGCGAGTATGAACAACGCTCAGACGACCAACGGGATTAGTATGAACAACGCTCAGACGACCAACGCGAGTATGAACAACGCTCAGACGACCAACGCGAGTATGAACAACGCTCAGACGACCAACGCGAGTATGAACAACGCTCAGACGACCAACGCGAGTATGAACAACGCTCAGACGACCAACGCGAGTATGAACAACGCTCAGACGACCAACGCGAGTATGAACAACACTCAGACGACCAACGCGAGTATGAACAACGCTCAGAACGACCAACGCGAGTATGAACAACGCTCAGACGACCAACGCGAGTATGAACAACGCTCAGACGACCAACGCGAGTATGAACAACGCTCAGACGACCAACGCGAGTATGAACAACGCTCAGACGACCAACGCGAGTATGAACAACGCTCAGACGACCAACGCGAGTATGAACAACGCTCAGACGACCAACGCGAGTATGAACAACGCTCAGACGACCAACGCGAGTATGAACAACGCTCAGACGACCAACGAGAGTAAGAACAACGCTCAGACGACCAACGGAGTAAGAACAACGCTCAGACGACCAACGAGAGTATGAACAACGCTCAGACGACCAACGCGAGTATGAACAACGCTCAGACGACCAACACGAGTATGAACAACGCTCAGACGACCAACGCGAGTATGAACAACGCTCAGACACCAACGCGAGTATGAACAACGCTCAGACGACCAACGAGAGTATGAACAACGCTCAGACGACCAACGAGAGTATGAACAACGCTCAGACGACCAACGCGAGTATGAACAACGCTCAGACGACCAACGCGAGAACGTGTGGCCCCGTACAGATACAACCAAACACTGAGAATGACATAGGGAATGTGCAACCCCCTGTACAGATACAGCACAGTGACGAAGTAGAAGATGTGAAACTAATATACAACTGCACACTGAGATCCATCTCTCGCTTTGTGTCTCTCACCCAGGGGATTATAATCCAGGTTAAGGGTCCGGATTTGAGAACTATGAGCCATGGCGATGGCCAGACGAGCCCAGCCGCTGCATGAAATCCCAGGGTTGGCCGAAAGAGTCAGCTCGCGAAGACCTAAAACCAGAGACAGAAGGGTCATCTCCACATCGGTGTCCAGCTACAAACCATGAAAGAACACAGGACTGTGGATGCCTCACCCGGCTTCGCCCCATCAGGGGGTAGAAGGCCGCAGATTAGGCCGATTCCCTCATCACCAAGCAAGCAATCCCCAAGGTCCAGAGACAACAGAGCAGGGTGGCTGGCCAGAGCGGGGTTCAGGAGGGACAGACCAGTGTCTGTAAGGGGGTTACCATGCAGGCTACAGAGAGGACAGAAGAAGGAAATAATTATTAGGCGAGTGAGCTGACACTCTTCACCAGAGCCTAATACTTACAAGAGGGACTGCAGGGAGCGGTTGCGGTGGAGACTCTGTGCCAGCTGCTGGACCCTCGTTGTGCTGGACACCACCCCGAGGTTAAGATTCATCTGAACCAATGAAGGGGACTCGGACACCCCCTGACACAGCCGGGCAAAGTCTCTGTCCGAAAGGTGACATCCGCGCAGAGAGAGGAGACGGACTGTGCCCTCCGCCAGCCCCTCGCACACCCCCTTCACCTCCGCACTGGAGAGGGTCTCTCCGGACATCTGAATGGAGCCCGGTAACATCTTGTGGAGGCCGAGGAGAACCACACGATGCCGATCACAGCGGGCACCAGAAGCGAGAGTCAAACCCCCTGCAGGAAGAGAAGAATGGTGTGAACCCAGTGCTATGTACAAGAAGGTACCCCAAACGTAGGCCAGAGTCCCAGAACCCCTAACTAACGGCACTGAGACCGGAGACACCGGGAAAGGACACAGACGACAGCACGGGGAGGAGGAATAAAGGAACATGGCGAATTACTAAAACTGAGGACACATTCACAGGTACAACCTCTCTACGGTGTCGACACGGAGGATGTGTGACCCTGCACAGGTACAACCACACAATGGGATGACACGGAGGATGTGTGACCCTGCACAGGTACAACCGCACTGCGAGGATGACACGGAGGATGTGTGACCCTGCACAGGTACAACCGCACTATAGGGATGACACGGAGGATGTGTGACTCTGCACAGATACAACCGCACTCCAGGGACGACATGGAGGATGTGTGACCCTGCACAGGTACAACCGCACTATAGGGATGACACGGAGGATGTGTGACTCTGCACAGATACAACCGCACTATAGGGATGACACGAAGGATGTGTGACCCTGTACAGGTACAACCGCACTGCGAGGATGACAAGGAGGATGTGTGACCCTGCACAGGTACAACCGCACTATAGGGATGACACGGAGGATGTGTGACCCTGCACAGGTACAACCGCACTGCGGGATGACACGGAGATGTGTGACCCTGCACAGGACAACCGCACTCCAGGACACACGGGGATGTGTGACCTGCACAGGTACAACCGCACTGCGGATGACACGGGGATGTGTGACCCTGCACAGTACAACCGCACTGCGGGATGACACGGAGGATGTTGACCTGCACAGGTACAACCGCACTATGGGAGACACGGAGGATGTGTGACCCTGCACAGGTACAACCGCACTAGGACGACACGGGATGTGTGACCCTGCACAGGCACAACCGCACTTAGGGATGACACGGAGGATGTGTGACCCTGCACAGGTACAACGCACTATAGGGATGACACGGAGGATGTGTGACCCTGCACAGGTACAACCGCACTCGGGATGACACGGAGGATGTGTGACCCTGCACAGGTACAACCGCACTCGGGATGACACGGAGGATGTGTGACCTGCACAGGTCACCCACTAGGGATACACGGATGTGTGACCCTGACAGGTACAACCGCACTCGGGATGAACGGGGATGTGTGACCCTGCACAGGTACAACCGCACTGGAACACGGGATGTGTGACCTGACGGTACAACCGCACTGCGGGGATGACACGGAGGATGTGTGACCCTGCACAGGCACAACCGCACTATAGGGATGACACGGAGGATGTGTGACCCTGCACAGGTACAACTGCACTATAGGGATGACACGGAGGATGTGTGACCCTGCACAGGTACAACCGCACTGCGGGGATGACACGGAGGATGTGTGACCCGCACAGGTACAACCGCACTGCGGGGATGACACGGAGGATGTGTGACCCTGCACAGGTACAACCGCACTCCAGGGACGACACGGGGGATGTGTGACCCTGCACAGGTACAACCGCACTGCGGGATGACACGGGGATGTGTGACCCTGCACAGGTACAACCGCACTGCGGGACGACACGGAAGATGTGTGACCCTGCACAGGTACAACCGCACTGCGGGATGACACGGAGGATGTGTGACCCTGCACAGATACAACCGCACTCCAGGACGACACGGGGGATGTGTGACCCTGCACAGGTACAAGCGCACTATGGGGACGACACGGAGGATGTGTGACGACCCTGTACAGGTAATTACCACAGGACAGGAGGAGGAGGGGTAATTACCACAGGACAGGAGGAGGAGGGGGTAATTACCACAGGACAGGAGGAGGAGGGGTAATTACCACAGGACAGGAGGGGGGAGGGGGTAATTACCACAGGACAGGAGGAGGAGGGGTAATTACCACAGGACAGGAGGAGGGGGGTAATTTCCACAGGACAGGAGGAGGAGGGGTAATTACCACAGGACAGGAGGAGGAGGGGGGGTAATTACCACAGGACAGGAGGAGGAGGAGGGTAATTACCACAGGACAGGAGGGGGGGGGTAATTACCACAGGACAGGAGGAGGGGGGGTAATTACCACAGGACAGGAGGAGGGGGGGTAATTACCACAGGACAGGAGGAGGGGGGGGGTAATTACCACAGGACAGGAGGAGGAGGGGGGGTAATTACCACAGGACAGGAGGAGGAGGGGGTAATTACCACAGGACAGGAGGAGGAGGGGGTAATTACCACAGGACAGAGGAGGGGGGGGTAATTACCACAGGACAGGAGGAGGGGGGGTAATTACCACAGGACAGAGGGGGAGAGGGGTAATTACCACAGGACAGGAGGGGGAGGGGGGGTAATTACCACAGGACAGGAGGAGGGGGGGTAATTACCACAGGACAGGAGGAGGGGGGGGGTAATTACCACAGGACAGGAGGGGGAGAGGGGGTAATTACCACAGGACAGGAGGAGGAGGGGTAATTTCCACAGGACAGGAGGAGGAGGGGGGGGTAATTACCACAGGACAGGAGGAGGAGGAGGGGTAATTACCACAGGACAGGAGGAGGGGGGGTAATTACTACAGGACAGGAGGAGGAGGGGGTAATTACCACAGGACAGGAGGAGGAGGGGGTAATTACCACAGGACAGGAGGAGGAGGGGGTAATTACCACAGGACAGGAGGAGGAGGGGGTAATTACCACAGGACAGGAGGGAGGGGGGGTAATTACCACAGGACAGGAGGAGGGGGGGTAATTACCACAGGACAGGAGGAGGGGGGGGGGGTAATTACCACAGGACAGGAGGAGGGGGGGGGTAATTACCACAGGACAGGAGGAGGGGGGGGGTAATTACCACAGGACAGGAGGAGGGGGGGTGGGTAATTACCACAGGACAGGAGGAGGAGGGGGGTAATTACCACAGGACAGGAGGAGGAGGGGGGTAATTACCACAGGACAGGAGGAGGAGGGGGGTAATTACCACAGGACAGGAGGAGGGGGGGTAATTACCCAGACAGGACAGGGAAGGAGGGGAGGGGGGTAATTACCACAGGACAGGAGGAGGGGGGGTAATTACCACAGGACAGGAGGAGGGGGGTAATTACCACAGGACAGGAGGAGGAGGGGGTAATTACCACAGGACAGGAGGAGGAGGGGGGTAATTACCACGACAGGACAGGAGGAGGAGGGGGTAATTACCACAGGACAGGAGGAGGGGGGTAATTACCACAGGACAGGAGGAGGAGGGGGTAATTACCACAGGACAGGAGGAGGAGGGGGGTAATTACCACAGGACAGGAGGAGGGGGGGTAATTACCACAGGAGAGGAGGAGGAGGGGGTAATTACCACAGGACAGGAGGAGGAGAGGGGGTAATTACCACAGGACAGGAGGAGGAGGAGGGGGTAATTACCACAGGACAGGAGGAGGGGGGGTAATTACCACAGGACAGGAGGAGGGGGGTAATTACCACAGGACAGGAGGGGGAGGGGGGTAATTACCACAGGACAGGAGGAGGGGGGGGTAATTACCACAGGACAGGAGGAGGGGGGTAATTACCACAGGACAGGAGGAGGGGGGGTAATTACCACAGGACAGGAGGAGGGGGGGTAATTCACCGGGCTGGCTCCTGCCCGGTCATCGTCGTCTACCACGTCCCCACGGTACAGTCGCCGGTCCGGGTTTACAGCTCGGAGATGCTGTCGTTCTAGGCAACAAGCGTCACGTCTGACCACGCCCCTACACGGTGACGTCATCCGGAAGTTATTGATCTACAGCTCGAAAGAGGCGGAGCCTGAGCCCGGAACAGAGGAGGAAGAGAGACAGATAGGAACTGCAGCAACATGTGCTGACTCCGCCCACAGAAGAGACTCCTCCCACAGCCTCACCCACACAGCAGACTCCGCCCACAGAACAGACTGCCCACAGCCCCCACAGTGCACAGACTCCGCCCACAGCGCACAGACTCCGCCCACAGTGCACAGACTCCGCCCACAGTGCACAGACCCCCGCCCACAGTGCACAGACCCCGCCCACAGTGCACAGACTCCGCCCACAGCCCCCACAGTGCAGACTCTGCCCACAGAACAAACTCCGCCCACAGCCCCCACAGTGCAGAGACTCCGCCCACAGTGCACAGACTCCGCCCACAGTCCCCACAGTGCACAGACTCCGCCCACAGCCCCCACAGTGCACAGACTCCGCCCACAGCCCCCATAGTGCAGACTCCGCCCCACAGCAGCCCCACAGTGCACAGACTCCGCCCACAGTCCCCACAGTGCACAGACTCCGCCCACAGTCCCCACAGTGCACAGACTCCGCCCACAGCCCCCACAGTGCAGACTCCGCCCACAGCCCCACAGTGCACAGACTCCGCCCACAGCCCCACAGTGCACAGACTCCGCCCACAGCCCCACAGTGCACAGACTCCGCCCACAGTGCACAGACTCCGCCCACAGCCCCCACAGTGCACAGACTCCGCCCACAGAGCAGACTCCACCCACAGCCTCCTCCACACAGCACAGACTCCGCCCACAGAGCAGACTCCGCCCACAGCCTCCTCCACACAGCACAGACTCCGCCCACATCCTCCTCCACACAGCCACAGACTCCGCCCACAGAGCAGACTCCACCCACAGCCTCCTCCGCACAGCACAGACTCCGCCCACAGCCTCCTCCACACAGCGCAGACTCCGCCCACAGCCTCCTCCACACAGCACAGACTCCGCCCACAGAGCAGACTCCGCCCACAGCCTCCTCCGCACAGCACAGACTCCGCCCACAGCCTCCTCCGCACAGCACAGACTCCGCCCACAGAGCAGACTCCGCCCACAGCCTCCTCCGCACAGCACAGACTCCGCCCACAGCCTCCTCCGCACAGCACAGACTCCGCCCACAGCCTCCTCCGCACAGCACAGACTCCGCCCACAGAGCAGACTCCGCCCACAGCCTCCTCCGCACAGCACAGACTCCGCCCACAGCCTCCTCCACACAGCACAGACTCCGCCCACAGAGCAGACTCCGCCCACAGCCCTCACAGTGCACAGACTCCGCCCACAGCCCCCACAGTGCACAGACTCCGCCCACAGCCCCCACAGTGCACAGACTCCGCCCACAGAGCAGACTCCACCCACAGCACCTCCTCCACACAGCACAGACTCCGCCCACAGCCTCCTCCACACAGCACAGACTCCGCCCACAGCCTCCTCCACACAGCACAGACTCCGCCCACAGCCTCCTCCACACAGCACAGACTCCGCCCACAGCCTCCTCCACACAGCACAGACTCCGCCCACAGAGCAGACTCCGCCCACAGCCTCCTCCGCACAGCACAGACTCCGCCCACAGCACAGACTCCGCCCATCGCCCTCCTCGCCACAGCACAGACTCCGCCCCACAGCCTCCTCCACACAACACAGACTCCGCCCACAGAGCAGACTCCGCCCACAGCCTCCTCCACACAGCACAGACTCCGCCCACAAGCCCCCACAGTGCAGACTCCGCCCACAGCCCACACAGTGCACAGACTCCGCCCACAGCCCCACAGTGCACAGACTCCGCCCACAGCCCCACAGTGCACAGACTCCGCCCACAGTGCACAGACTCCGCCCACAGCCCCCACAGTGCACAGACTCCGCCCACAGAGCAGACTCCACCCACAGCCCTCCTCCACACAGCACAGACTCCGCCCCACAGAGCAGACTCCGCCCACAGCCTCCTCCACACAGCACAGACTCCGCCCACATCCTCCTCCACACAGCACAGACTCCGCCCACAGAGCCAGACTCCGCCCACATCCTCCTCCGCACAGCCACAGACTCTGCCCACAGAGCAGACTCCGCCCACATCCTCCTCCGCACAGCACAGACTCCACTCCCACAGCCTCCTCCACACCAGCACAGACTCCGCCCACAGAGCACTCCGCCACAGCCACGCTCCGCCACAGCCACTCCCCACAGCACAGACTCCGCCCACAGCCTCCTCCGCAATACAGACTTACGCCACAGCCTCCTCCGCACAAACAGACTCCGCCCACAGCCTCCTCCGCACAAACAGACTCCGCCCACTGCCTCTCCACGCACAGCTCGCCACAGAGCAGACTCCGCCCACAGCCTCCTCCGCACAGCACAGACTCCGCCCACAGAGCAGACTCCGCCCACAGCCTCCTCCGCACAGCACAGACTCCGCCCACAGCCTCCTCTGCACAGCACAGACTCCGCCCACAGCCTCCTCCACACAACACAGACTCCGCCCACAGAGCAGACTCCGCCCACAGCTCCTCCGCACAGCACAGACTCCGCCCACAGCCTCCTCCGCACAGCACAGACTCCGCCCACAGCCTCCTCCGCACAGCACAGACTCCGCCCACAGCCTCCTCCACACAGCACAGACTCCGCCCACAGAGCAGACTCCGCCCACAGCCTCCTCCGCACAGCACAGACTCCGCCCACAGAGCAGGACTCCGCCCACAGCCTCCTCCACACAGCACAGACTCCGCCCACAGCCTCCTCCGCACATAACAGACTCCGCCCACAGCCCTCCCCGCACAGCACAGACTCCGCCCACAGCCTCCTCCGCACAGCATAGACTCCGCCCACAGCCTCCTCCACACAGCACAGACTCCGCCCACAGCCTCCTCCACACAGCACAGACTCCGCCCACAGAGCAGACTCCGCCCACACCTCCTCCGCACAGCACAGACTCCCCCACAGCCTCCTCCGCACAGCACAGACTCCGCCCACAGCCTCCTCCGCACAGCACAGACTCCGCCCACAGCCTCCTCCGCACAGCACAGACTCCGCCCACAGCCTCCTCCACACAGCACAGACTCCGCCCACAGAGCAGACTCCGCCCACAGCCTCCTCCGCACAGCACAGACTCCGCCCACAGCTCCCTCCGCACAGCACAGACTCCGCCCACAGCTCCCTCCGCACAGCACAGACTCCGCCCACATCCTCCTCCACACAGCACAGACTCCGCCCACAGCCTCTCCACACAGCACAGACTCCGCCCACAGCCTCCTCCACACAGCACAGACTCCGCCCACAGCCTCCTCCACACAGCACAGACTCCGCCCACAGCCTCCTCCGCACAGCACAGACTCCGCCCACAGCCTCCTCCGCACAGCACAGACTCTGCCCACAGCCTCCTCCGCACAGCACAGACTCCGCCCACAGCCTCCTCCGCTCAGCACAGACTCCGCCCACAGCCTCCTCCGCACATAACAGACTCCGCCCACAGCCTCCTCCGCACAGCACAGACTCCGCCACACAGCCTCCTCCACACAGCACAGACTCCGCCCACAGCCTCCTCCGCACAGCACAGACTCCGCCCACAGAGCAGACTCTGCCCACAGACTCCTCCGCACATCACAGACTCCGCCCACAGCCTCCTCCGCACAGCACAGACTCCGCCCACAGCCTCCTCCACACAGCACAGACTCCGCCCACAGCTCCCTCTGCACAGCACAGACTCCGCCCACAGCCTCCTCCACACAGCACAGACTCCGCCCACAGAGCAGACTCCGCCCACAGCCTCCTCCGCACAGCACAGACTCTGCCCACAGCCTCCTCCGCACAGCACAGACTCCGCCCACAGCCTCCTCTGCACAGCACAGACTCCGCCCACAGCCTCCTCCGCACAGCACAGACTCTGCCCACAGCCTCCTCCGCACAGCACAGACTCCGCCCACAGCCTGCTCCGCACAGCACAAACTCCGCCCACAGCCTCCTCCGCACAGCACAGACTCCGCCCACAGCTCCCTCCGCACAGCACAGACTCCGCCCACAGCCTCCTCCACACAGCACAGACTCCGCCCACAGAGCAGACTCTGCCCATAGACTCCTCCGCACATCACAGACTCCGCCCACAGCTCCCTCCGCACAGCACAGACTCCGCCCACAGCCTCCTCCGCACATCACAGACTCCGCCCACAGCTCCCTCCGCACAGCACAGACTCCGCCCACAGCCTCCTCCGCACATCACAGACTCCGCCCACAGCTCCCTCCGCACAGCACAGACTCCGCCCACAGCCTCCTCCGCACAGCACAGACTCTGCCCACAGCCTCCTCCGCACAGCACAGACTCCGCCCTCAGCCTCCTCCGCTCACAGCACAGACTCCGCCCACAGCCTCCTCCGCACAGCAGACTCTGCCCACAGCCTCCTCCACACAGCACAGACTCCGCCCACAGAGCAGACTCTGCCCATAGACTCCTCACACATCACAGACTCCACCCACAGCTCCCTCCGCACAGCACAGACTCCGCCCACAGCCTCCTCCGCACATCACAGACTCCGCCCACAGCTCCCTCCGCACAGCACAGACTCCGCCCACAGCCTCCTCCGCACATCACAGACCCCGCCCACAGCTCCCTCCGCACAGCACAGACTCCGCCCACAGCCTCCTCCGCACAGCACGACTCTGCCCACAGCCTCCTCCGCACAGCACAGACTCTGCCCACAGCCTCCTCCGCACAGCACAGACTCCGCCCTCAGCCTCCTCCGCACAGCACAGACTCCGCCCACAGCCTCCTCCGCACAGCAACTCTGCCCACAGCCTCCTCCACACAGCACAGACTCCGCCCACAGAGCAGGCTCCACCCACAGCCTCCTCCGCACAGCACAGACTCCGCCCACAGCCTCCTCCGCACAGCACAGACTCTGCCCACAGCCTCCTCTGCACAGCACAGACTCCTTCACATAGCAGATTCCGCCCACATATTCCTCCACATAGCACAGACTCCGCCCACATATTCCTCCACATAGCACAGACTTCCGCCCACATATTCCGCCACATAGCACCAGACTCCGCCCACATATTCCTCCACATAGCACAGACTCCGCCCACATATTCCTCCACATAGCACAGACTTCCGCCCACTGCCTTCCTGCACAGCCTTCGCCCACAGTCTCCTCCACACAGCACAGACTCCGCCCACAGATTCCTCCACAAAGCACAGACTCCTCCCACAGAGTAGATCGGCAACGTCATCGCTGACGCCGTTGCCATAGTAACCATATAAGCGGTTACTATAGCAATGATGCCCACAGTGAGATCACAGCAGCTCCTGAATGAGCGGCTCATACAGGAGCCGCAGGAGTGAAGGCCCTGCTTATCAATCACAGTAGTGCCAGTAAGCAGGGAGTTAACTCTGCTGTCACCGCTGCTCCAGTATGAGCTGTGCATAGAGGAGCAGCAGTGACAGCAGAGTTAACTCCCTGCTTACTGGCACTACTGTGATTGATAAGCAGGGCCTTCACTCCTGCAGCTCCTGTATGAGCCGCTCATTCAGGAGCTGCTGTGATCTCACTGTGGGCATCATTGCTATAGTAACCGCTTATTTGGTTACTATGGCACCGGTGTCAATGATGACATCATCTCTTACCCGCCACTGCCTCTGCTCATTCAGTCATCACAGAGCAGGGGTGGAAGCATTCTTCCTCCTCCATCCTTTGTGATGTAGCAGAGCTGAACAGCTGTAGAAGAAAGAAGGCAGAAGACCAGGATCCTGGAGGGCTGTAAAGGGGAATAATAAAGATGGAGTCCCTAAGGGTGTCTGGGTCTTTGTTTCTAATAAATATTTTTTTCTCTGTGTTGTGTCTTTTTAACCCTTGTATTGGAGATTCTTAATGGCCGGGTCTAATTTGGCCTGACATTAATAATCTCGGGCTTAATATCCCCTTTATTACCCGGCGTGCACCACCACCAGGGCCGCTGGAAGAGACTGGTAAGGTGTCTGGAAATGGCGCTTATTATTAATGCGCCATCTTCAGGGGCGGCTGCGGGCTGCTATTCTTTAGCGTGGAGAGCCTATAACAATGGTCCCTCACCCCACTGGGAATACCAGCCCTCAGCTGTCTAGTTTTACCTTGGCTGCAATGAAAAATAGGGCGAAGCCCACGCGGCAGCTCGCAGTCTTTCTGTTTTCATCGGGCGGGCTCAACATTGCTGTGAAGCCCCAGGCATTTTTTTTTAATATGTATTAATTTCACACCCTATAATGCCAGGTTGGTTATCATACACTAATGTGTACGGCAACCAATCAGAATCACTGTCCAGATTGAGGAAAAGCAACAGCCAATCACAGAGGGTCTCAAACAGTGTGAGCTTCTGGATTGGCTGTTTGTCTGACAGAGCAGTGAATATGTATTAGCTTAATAGGCGGCCCCGGAAGTAGCAGCGGGAGACAGGTGACCTGATCTACCTATTCTATCCTGTCTATTGTATTCAATCACTCTATTCTGTCAACTCTTTGCTCACTTTATACAGCAGGAGAAATGCCATGTTAGCTTCCTCTCAAGACGCTGACGCAGCTGCCACCCTCTATAACACCACTCTCACCACAGCCCTCAACCAGGCCGCCCTCTCTCATACTATACCCGCGCACACAGACAACCCTGGCTCACCGCCAGCACCAAAAAACTGCGACGGACGTCTAGGGCGGCTGAGCGGAGATGGAAGAAATCCCACTCCGCGGTGCCCTTTGCCTTGTACAAACAGTTCCTCAATGACTTCAAGACAGCACTCACCACCGCAAGACAAGCCTACTTCTCTAATAACCGCCCTGTCCCACAACCCTAAACAGCTATTCAACACTTTCAACTCTCTACTCCGTCCCCCTGCACTTCCTCCCTCTCCCATCTAAGCCGATGACTTCACCACTTTTTTCAAACAAAAGATCAACAAAATCAGAGAAAGCTTCGATCCACAATCCTCTCAGCCCCCCCCTCCCCCATCTATCGCCCAACCCCCCCCTTATCCAAAAGGAGTTTCTCCTCTATGACAGATCGCCTCTCCTCCCTTCTAGCACGATCGCACATCACCACTTGTGCCCTCGACCCTCTCCCCTCCCACCTCATCCCCAATATCACCACAGCCCTCATCCCGGCCCTAACCCATATCTTGAACATATCACTTAATACCGGTGTCTTCCTCTCATCCTTCACACACGCCCTCATCACACCCATCCTCTAAAAACCCTCCCTGGACTCTGCAACAGTCTCCAACTATTACCCCATATCTCTTCTCTTCTTCGCCTCAAAATTACTTGAACAGCACGTCCATTCAAAACTGTCCTCCCACCTCTCCTCCTCCTCCTCCCTCTTTGACAGCCTACAATCTGGTTTCCGATCCCAACACTCCACCGAAACAGCCCTGACCAAAGTCACCAACGTCCTACTGACCGCCAAGAGTAAGCGACACTACTCCATCCTCCTCGACCTTTCTGCCGCCTTTGACACCGTCGACCACTCCCTCCTACTTCAAATTCTAGAATCTCTTGGTAATACTGACCTCGCCCTCTCCTGGATCCCCTCTTACCTAAAGGACCGGACTTTCAGCGCCACCCACTCCCACACCTCCTCCTCGCCCTACCCCCTATCTGTTGGAGTTCCCCAAGGCTTGGTTTTGGGACCACCACTCTTCTCCATTTACACCCTCGGCATAGGCCAACTCATTGAGTCCCACAGCCTTCAATATCACCTCTACCTGCCCGGCCCCGACATCACCTCTCTACTTCCATAATGCCTGTCCGCCATCTCATCCTTCTTCTCCATCACTTCCTAAAATTGAACATGGACAAAACTGAGTTCATCGTCTTACCCTAGTCGCTCCTCCCCCCATCCAACCTATCCATCCTCTCCTATAATCCATCCAATAATCCTCGACTCTTCCCTCTCCTTCAAGCCCCACACGGATCCTGCATAGCATCGGATCGAATAGCTATTTGCCATCCAATTGCAGGGATCCGTGTGGATCCGTGCCTGTCCCTGGGATCCCCCTTCAAAGTCGGATCCCACGGACAGGCACAAAAACGTTATGTGAAACCAGCCTTACAAGGAACTACACTGTGTGCAGAATTATTAGGCAATGTTACAGTGGGAAAAGGGTAGGGAAAGGCAGCTCACCGGTATGATTCCGTTCTGTCACGTCCTGGAGTTATAATCCGCACGGAAACCGCCCTGGTATCGGGCACGATAATCAGAATAAGGAAAAAGATCCAGCGGAGAATTTCCGGAATGTTTATTTATTCGCTATACAAAACCTCCATAAAACAGCGGGTGTGCATCACTTTGATGCATCACTTTGATGCACACCCCGCTGTTTTATGGAGGTTTTGTACAGCGAATAAATAAGCATTCCGGAAATTCTCCGCTGGATCTTTTTCCTTATTCTGATTATTAGGCAAGTTGCATTGTAGAAGATTATTTGTATTATTGATTAACCCAAAAGACTCATAAATATCAAAGCTTAATATTTCTGGAAGTTGGAGGTTTTTTTTTAGATTTGGCCCTTAGGCGGCCGTCACACGCTTCAATATCGTGAGCGATATTGTTAGCGATCACGTGCACGCGCGATCGCTAACGATATTGCTCACATCGCTGGTGAGATGTCACACAGACAGACTCGCCAGCGATGTGGAGCAGCGAGATCGCTGGTAACTATGGTACACATCGGGTTACTAGGCGCCGCGCGTCGCTTAGTAACCCGACGTTTACCATAGATACCATCTCCCAGCATAGGCTCTGCAGCTGGGAGATCGTTCATGGTGGTGTTATACACCACAATGAGGCAAATTGATCAAGCGACTATCGCTTAATGTGAGCTCCGGCTCTTATATCTGCGATGTCACGATCAAGCGATTTTACATTGTAAAATCACCTGATTACACGCAGCGACGCACAAACGATATCGCTTAAGTGATCAAAAAGCCGATCACAGGCGATATCGTTAGCAATATTGAACCGTGTGACGGCCGCCTTAGGAGGATATGTGTGTGTGCAGGTAACTATTACTGTGCAGAATTATTAGGGAACTTAATAAAAGCCAAATATATTCCCATCTCACTTGTTTATTGTCACCAGGTAACCAATATAACTGCACAAAATGTAGAAATAAACATTCCTGACATGCAAAAACAAGACCCAAAAAAATGAGTGCCCAATATCGCCCCCTTTCTTTATGATGACCCTCAGCAGCCTCCATCCATAGATTGTGTCAGTTGCTTGATCTGTTTACGATCCACATTGCGTGCAGCAGCCACCACAGCCTCCAAACACTGTTCCCAGAGGTGTACCGTTTTCCCTCCCAGACACTGTCCCCAGAGGTGTGCTGTTTTCCCTCCCAGACACTGTCCCCAGAGGTGTGCTGTTTGCTCTCCCAGACACTGTCCCCAGAGGTGTACTGTTTGCCCTCCCAGACACTGTCCCCAGAGGTGTACTGTTTTCCCTCCCAGACACTGTTCCCAGAGGTGTACTGTTTTCCCTTCCTGTAGATCTCACATTTTAGGAGGGACCACAGGTTCTCTATGGGGTTCAGATCAGGTGAACAAGGGGGCCATCTCATTATTTTTTCTTCTTTTAGACCTTTACTGGCCAGCCACGCTGTGGAGTAGTTGGATGCATGTGATGGAGCATTGTCCTGCATGAAAATCATGTTTTTCTTGAACGATCCCAACTTCTTCCTGCACCACTGCTTGAAGAAGGTGTCTTCCAGAAACTGGCAGTAGGTCCAGGAGTTGAGCTTCACTCCATCCTCAACCTGAAAAGGTCCCACAAGTTGATCTTTGATGATCCCAGCCCATACCAGTTCCCCACCTCCACATTGCTGGGGTCTGAGTCGGAGTGGAGCTCTCTGCCCTTTACTGACCCATCCATCTGGCCATCAAGAGTCACTCTCATTTCATCAGGCTATAAAACCTTTGAAAAATCAGTCTTAAGATATTTCTTGTCCCAGTCTTGAGGTTTTATCTTATGTTTCTTGTTCAGAGGTGGTGGTTTTATCTTATGTTTCTTGTTCAGAGGTGGTGGTTTTATCTTATGTTTCTTGTTCAGAGGTGGTGGTTTTATCTTATGTTTCTTGTTCAGAGGTGGTGGTTTTATCTTCTGTTTCTTTTTCAGAGGTGGTGGTTTTATCTCATGTTTCTTGTTCAGAGGTGGTGGTTTTACCTTATGTTTCTTGTTCAGAGGTGGTGGTTTTACCTTATGTTTCTTGTTCAGAGGTGGTGGTTTTATCTTATGTTTCTTGTTCAGAGGTGGTGGTTTTATCTTATGTTTCTTGTTCAGAGGTGGTGGTTTTATCTTATGCTTCTTGTTCAGAGGTGGTGGTTTTATCTTATGTTTCTTGTTCAGAGGTGGTGGTTTCTCAGCCTTCCTTACCTTGGCCAGGTCCCTGAGTATAGCACACCTTGTGCTTTCTGATACTCCAGTAACGCTTGCAGCTCTGAAATATGGCAAAACTGGTGGCAAATGGCATCTTGGCAGCTTCACGCTTGATTTCCCTCAATTCATGGGCAGTTATTTTGCCCTTTTTTGCCCTCACGCTTCTTGCGACCCTGTTGGCTATTTGCCATTAAACACTTGATTGTTTGGTGATCGCTTTGGCAATTTCCAGACTGCTGCATCCCTCTGCAAGACATCTCACAATTGTGGACTTTTCAGAGCCGTCACATCTCTCTCTGACATTTTGCCTAATAATTGCGCACACCTTATATAGGGTGTTGATGTCATTACACCACCCCCTCCTCATTACAGAGATGCCATCACCTGATTTACTTCATTGGTAGTTGGCTCTCAGCCTATACAGCTTGGAGTAGGACAACATGGATAAAAAGTATCATGTGATCACAATACTCATCTGCCCTAATAATTCTGCACACAGTTTAAGTCCGGTCCGTGGTCGGGCTTATATTGGGTCAGAAACCAAACCAGGTAGCGTTAAAATGGCACCGGACGTGGGGATCGTGAGCAAGACAAAAAGAGCAACTCGAGATTACATTTATATATTTAATCACCCTATGGTACACTAGATATATATTTACAGTTATTATGAGATGTTACAAATATTACAGTCAGATATTCCAATAAAAGGATAAATGGAATACACAGAATTACACACACATGTGATCAGTTACAATGGGACGGCGATGGAGCCACCCGGGTACAGGGTATACGCTGGCTGTGATGAATTATGTTCCTTCAGACGAATACAATATGGAGATGGGGCAGCAGATATTTATACATTATGAGGCTGACCCCTGTCTCCACCCATCTCACACCTCTGGGATCTCATAACTCCCCCTCTGAGTGGAGATATGGATATCCAAAACCTATTATCTGCCATATCTTTGTCTGGGAATGTCATAGCAGGAATGCTCTCATATCTTCAGTTATGATTTTATCTTCGCCTAGATATGAAGCATGACTCCTCTCATGGCATCCCACTGGCCAATATCACGTTTCGGTTACTTACGATCATTGCACACATATGTAAAAATATGTGCGGTGACCGTCTGAATGTCTAGGTTTCATATTTATACTCGACATCACCATAAGAGGGACGGCTTATGAAATTTTTAATTTATATTCTTGGCACCTGTTAGTCTGCGCTCAGTGAAAGGATATTCTCATCTCCTGTGGTAGAAGGAGATTAGTCTCCCACTCGGTACCAGACAAGGGGGAGTCTTCCTTTACCTGGCTGCCTCTAGGCTCTGCATTCACTGGCTTTATCTTCTATTGTGTGGCCTGTGGCCAGGGAATTTGGGACATCCTCATGTTAATTAACCTATACCACTTCCCAGAGATGAATTGCCTATGGCTAGCAAGGGTGGGGGCTTATCTCCTGTGAGTGATATAGAGCTATCTAATACAAAATGGCGGCTGGGGAATATTGCTTATTTCACAACTTGCTCTACATTATTATTAAATAAAATTTAAATGGGGTTTGCTTTAAGGTCAAGACCTCATCTACTACTAGACTTTCGTCGTCCACGCAGTGGGTGATGACAGCGCCCCCTACACCCTCAAACAATTTAGTACACGAGTAACGGGGTCTTTTTATTATTTTATTTTTTCAGGATCACTGAGCGACACATTACAGACGCTGCACCATGAACTTAAAACAATATTCTGCTGTTTATACAAAGCAGAGACCCCGACATCCCCCCCACACCCGAGAGGTACCCCCGACCCCAACAGTCCAAGCCGGCAAACACTGCAGAGGTGGAAAAGTCAAAAGACGAAGGTGGAGATCCCAGATCAGGATCTACAGGATTCTAACAAAAGGATTATGGGGGAGGAGCATCATTACCATCAACCCCTCAGCAGGCACAGAGTAGGACTGTGTACAGAAGAACGGGGCCTCCATCATCCATCACATCACCTGCGGTAAGGGCAGAGCGCCGCTCAGTCTCACAGGCAGAGGGGAGTGATAATAGCGGTTGCCGTGCTGCTTTCAGCGGGACTGGACGTTCAGGACGTGCGCGGTCGTGTTGACAACTGAATTTGTACCCAGTGACAGGTCTCGAGCGACTCTCTGGAAGGGCGGAGGCACATTCTGCCCGTCCAACGTATCCAGGATACCTGTCCAGGAAGAACACATAGTGAGAGTGGGCTGGGGGGTCAATACAGGTGGTCCGCAACCCTGAAGGATAGCCTGACAGACCGCGCCCCCAGAGGGTGGCCCACCAGACCGTGCCCCCAGAGGGTGGCCCGTCAGACCGTGCCCCCAGAGGGTGGCCCACCAGACCGTGCCCCCAGAGGGTGGCCCACCAGACCGTGCCCCCAGTGGGTGGCCCGCCAGACCGTGCCCCCAGAGGGTGGCCGCGACGTGCCCCAGAGGTGCCGCCAGACCGTGCCCCCAGAGGGTGGCCCGCCAGACAGCATCCCAAGAGGGTTTGGACGCCAGAACGCACTCCTAGCGGTTTGGGCGCCAGACAGTGCCCCCAGCAGGTGGGCCACCAGAACACACACACAATTACATTGAAGATTTGGTATCTTTACCTTCTACAACCTTGTGATAGGCAAAATGCAGGTAGAGCAGGAACAACATGTGTAGAGCAGCGATGGATCCACACAGGATAAACCTCTGCGTCTGCCCAACAGTGCGGGACAGCAACACCGCCACCTACAACACAAGCAAATGGGGGAATGATGGCGGAAGAGTGAGGTATGGGAAGAGCTGCAGACACTGAGCAGGGTCTCACCATGCGCAGAGTAGACAGGCCTCCGATACACAACCAGAAGACGTAGAACAGAGAGTGAAAATGGATGTTATAGGTGATGAGGAGGACGATGCAGTGTCCAAACAGACCGTACCCCTGAAAAAGAAAAAAACTGACAAGTATAGGCAGGGCATGCACCCCAGACCCACATCACGTCCCCCTATATACCACTTCCACATCACATACTGCCCATATACCTCCTCCATATCACATACCCCCTGTAACAGCACAGCCTTTCTCAATGCATGTTGTGAGTTAATGTTCTTAATTAGGCCAGACGCATTGGTCTTTTGTTTGTTATCTCATGTTTTAGTCATTATTTCTTGCCAGGCTACTCGGAACCTTTAATGTCCGAGTTTGTGTATTGCTAATGTAAATGTAAATGACCTCATCACTCAGAGGAGAATTGTGCATTCAGTTTGAAATGCTGACTAATAAGAACACAGCCTTATTCCACCAATCCTGTAAGAACACAATATACCCTAAGATGAAGGCTCAGGATATATAAAAAAGGCTCTGCTTCAGACACCAGTTTATATGCGACATAGCTTCAACCGAGGGGCTCCAGACCTTAACCTCAACCTACCATTACCGATATCGCTTAAGCGTCATGGGTTTAGAGTCGTTGAAGCGTCATCGTTAGGACGTCGTTGCGTGTGACACCGAGATTCAACTATGATAAGTTGTTGGATCGGTGATTGCAGGTTTGAGAATGTGTTCTCCAATCAGACGATCCTCGATCAGCCAGCCTGCTGCATCGTTGTGTGTGACACCGCGATAACGATGTCGTTCACGACTTCCCCCA
Organism: Allobates femoralis; assembly: GCA_033576535.1. Classification (NCBI taxonomy): domain Eukaryota; kingdom Metazoa; phylum Chordata; class Amphibia; order Anura; family Aromobatidae; genus Allobates; species Allobates femoralis. The sequence goes on from JARQOC010000001.1 coordinate 630,632,959, forward strand.
TTCACAGCAATGAGCAGGGATAGTTCGCTGGTTTGTGTGAACGATAGCTGCTCACTACATCGTTGGTGCGTCGTCCACGATATCTAGACGTGTGATATCTCACCAACCATGTCAAAACGATGTCGGAAACGACTTTGTTGCCAACATCGTTTCAACGTTGTGCCGTGTAACGGTACCTTAAAGGTGACCGGGCCAGCAGACGAGCCCCATGTCTCCACACTCCCTGTGTACCACCTCCGCGTCACATACTGTACACTCTGCCCATATGACATCCACCCCGATATACCGCCTCCACGTCACATACTGCACCCCCCCATCACATTCATGTACCTCATCCCTTCCCTATCACACACCCCCTGGCATACATGGCTCGGGTACTCACCAGTAGGGACAAGGTCTGCAGCATTGTGATTTGAGCGTTACACAGATAAGCAATAAAGTAAATGAGAGACGAGATCCCCAACCAATACCCAAAGCAGGTGCCGATGGCAGTGCCCATCAGAGTGCCCTCTATCTGCAAGAGAAGGAACAGCCTGATACACACAGCGTGATATACACACACCCAGCCTCCTACTCAATGTTCCCTCAGCTAACACCACATCCTAATCCTCCAATATAGACCCCCCCTAACCCCCCTCCATCCTCTGATCAGGCTTCCCCAGTTCTTCTCTACACCTTCCCCCACAAACTCCTCCCATTCTCTCTACCCTCCCTGCAGGCTCCTCCCATTCTCTCCACCCCCACAAGCTCCTCCCATTCTTCTCTCCACCCTCCCCCACAGGCTCCTCCCATTCTCATCTTCACCCCTCCTCTGCATGCTCCTCCCATTCTTCTCTCCACCCTCCTCATATGCTCCTCCCATTCTTCTCTCCACCCTCCCCATATGCTCCTCCCATTCTTCTCTCCACCCTCCTCATATGCTCCTCCCATTCTTCTCTCCACCCTCCTCATATGCTCCTCCCATTCCTCTCTCCACCCTCCTCGTATGCTCCTCCCATTCTTCTCTCCACCCTCCCTGTATGCTCCTCCCATACTTCTTTTCACCCTCCTATGCTCCTCCCATTCCTCTCTCCACCCTCCCCATATGCTCCTCCCTTTCTTCTCTCCACCCTCCTCGTATGCTCCTCCCATTCTTCTCTCCACCCTCCCTGTATGCTCCTCCCATTCTTCTTTTCACCCTCCTCATATGCTCCTCCCATTCTTCTCTCCACCCTCCTCATATGCTCCTCCCATTCTTCTCTCCACCCTCCCCATATGCTCCTCCCATTCTTCTCTTCACCCTCCTCATATGCTCCTCCCATTCTTCTCTCCACCCTCCCCATATGCTCCTCCCATTCTTCTCTCCACCCTCCTCATATGCTCCTCCCATTCTTCTCTCCACCCTCCTCATATGCTCCTCCCATTCTTCTCTCCATCCTCCTATGCTCCTCCCATTCTTCTCTCCACCCTCCTCATATGCTCCTCCCATTCTTCTCTCCACCCTCCTCCCATTCTACTCTCCACCTTCCTCCCATTCTACTCTCCACCCTCCTCCCATTCTACTCTCCACCCTCCCTGTATGCTTCTCCCAATCTCCTCTCCACCCTCCCCCTTAGGCTCCTCGCATCTGTAGCCCTCTTACTATGACAGTCCCGGATGACTTCATTCCGTGGAGCAGGATGGCCACCATGGTGAACACGAGCATGAGGGGCCCGTACAGCTCCCCAGCGATTTTCTGCAGAGAGGATGGGAGTCAGTAGAGAAGTACCACGGTTGTGAGCAGCGGGCACCGGGCCGGGAGCAGCGGGAGCCACTTACCTGAGGGAAGTTAATCATCCGGACTGGGATCATCGACTCCAGGAGACTATGGGAAGAATAAAATCACAGGTATTAAAGGGACTCCGTCAGGTCATTTTTCAGTATGATACTTATAATACCCTTGAATATTGTTTAGGCAGACCTTCAGAATTTGTAACAATCATTACTGCACCCTTTGTAGTTCTCTTTCTATAAGCTCCTTCACACCCAGTAGGCAGCTGATACATTAGTCCAGGTCCATTACTTTCACAGCTTATTAGTCCGACTGTTAGTGTTATTCATGTCTATCTAAGCTGGTGGTCTGTCCCTCCCCTCTGTTCTGGTTACACTTAATCTATCAGGCTCCTGGGGAGGGGGTTGAGATGGGGGAGATGTTTTGTGCCACAGTCTGTGCTGTCTGTGAGAGATTTCTGTTTATATAAACACTGGTTTTCCTGCAGACATGTAACGTGTATCTGCTGAGCAATTGATCAAATTGTTCATATAGTCACAAAGAAATCTCTCAGAGCACACACTACACACATGCCTCATACACACAATGAAGATGTCAGAGCTGCATCTGCAGAGAGCACACACCTCCTCTCCCCTGCTCTGCAATGAGTGACACAGCATACAGACCAGTGGAGGGCAGGGCTGTGTAGTGATACATGAATATGCATTCCTTGGGGTGGGCAGCAGAGAAATCACTGTGATTGACAGATGGAATTAATCTTTTATTTTGCAGTTTACACAGGATAGGAGGGAATTATAAATAATAGAGATACATGAATAGAGAGAGCTTAGAGAGAGGAAATAGAAAATGATAGCAGTAACATTTGGAGTTTTGACATGACAGATTCCTTTTAATCCTATAAATCCCATAAAGAGGTACAGTGGGGAAAATTATTTGATCCCTTACTTATTTTGTAAGTTTGCCCTCTGACACAGACATGAACAGTCTGTAATTTAAGAGTTGGGTAATTGTAACAGTGAGAGATAGAAGATCAGAAATAAACTCCATTGAAATCACATTGTGTAAATGATAGAAATGTATTTGCATTTTGCAGAGAGAAATAAGTATTTGATCCCTCTGGCAGACAAGACTTAATACTTGGTGTAAACCCTTGTAGGTGCACAGCAGTCAGACGTTTCTTGTAGTGGATGATGAGGTTTGATGTCAGGAGGGATTTTGCTCCACTCCTCTGTGCAGATCATCTGTAAATCATTAAGATTTTGGGGCTGTCGCTTGGTAACTCGGATCTTCAGCTCCTCTATATGTTTCTATGGGATTGAGGTCTGGACACCGGCTAGGCCACTCCATCACCTTAATGTGCTTCTTTTTGAGCCGCTCCTTTGTTGCCTTGGCTGTATGTTTTGGGTCATTGTGGTGCAGGAAGACCCAGCCACGACCCATTGTTAATGTCCTGGTGGAGGGAAGGAGGCTGTCACTCAGGATATTACAGTACATTGCTCCATCCATTGTCCCATTGATGTGATGAAGTCGTCCTGTGCCCTTAAAAGAGAAACAACCCCAAAAGTCTAAATTACTTACCGGTAATGGGTTTTTCCGGAGCCACGACAGCTTCACCTGAGAGAGAGGCCCACGCATCCAAGACAGGAAACCTCAGAGACAAAAAAGGGGGTACCTCTCCTGCACCTCAGTTGGGTTAAAGAGATCCCTGGATCCAGAGCCCATTCCCCCTGCCTCAGGTGTACCCTGCTGAGAAAATCTGCCCCGGAATTATCCTCCCCCCGTATGTGAAGGGCAGATAGGGAAACCTGGTGTTCCTGTAATAACTGATCAATGACCGGTGTGACCTGCATCAGAGCCTGAGACCGACTGCCTCCCTGATGGGTCAAATATGACACCGACACACGGATGCCGGAGAGAATTCGGAGATGGCGACCTCGGAGGCAAGGAAGGAAAGCGGAAGTGGCCTCCCTTACTGTCTGGAGCTCCCGCATATCTGAGGACATCTGAGAGGTGCGAGTCCCTGACCCCTTGTATGACGGATCTCGTAGGTGTACCCCCACCCCAGGAACTGGCGTCTGTGGTGATAACGTCTGAGACTGGAAGTTCCCACGGGATTCCACTTGTGAGGTTCTCCCGAACTAGCCACCACCCCAGTGAAGCCAACGTCTGGGCTGAAAGACAGAGTCCAAGGCCGACCCCAGAACCTGTGTGTGTCTGAGAACTTCCCCTTGAAGGACCCTCGGGTGTAACGGAGCCCAAGGAACCGCTGGGATACATGACGTGAGGGGACCCAGAAGAGACATAGCTCTCTGTAATGTCCGCTGTGGAGTCACTACAATGGCCCTGACACACGCCTGAAGCAGGCAAAGGTGAGACCGTGAGTCTAGAGACATCCCCAGAAACAGTGGTCTGGTGCTGGGGACTAATGTGGATCTCACTAGGCTGATAATCCACCCGAGGTCTAGTAAGGTGGATCACCCAACCTGCAGGTGACTGATGTAGTCTTCCCGGTAGTTTCACAATCAGTAGATCGGCTAAATAAGGAATTATCAGCATCTGCTGGTGACGGAGGTGAGACATTACCTATGACAATCTGTAAAAAGTATTGAAAATGGCAGAGGGCGCCCCTATGTATAGGGTAAACCCAGGAACGTGCATGGGGAGCCCCTATGTATAGGGTAAACCCAGGAACGTGCATGGGGAGTCCCTATGTATAGGGTAAACCCAGGAACTGCTGGTGGAGCAGAGGGAGCCCCTATGTATAGGGTAAACCCAGGAACTGCTGGTGGAGCAGAGGGAGCCCCTATGTATAAGGTAAACCCAGGAACTGCTGGTGGTGCAGAGGGAGCCCCTATGTATAGGGTAAACCCAGGAACTGCTGGTGGAGCAGAGGGAGCCCCTATGTATAGGGTAAACCCAGGAACTGCTGGTGGAGCAGAGGGAGCCCCTATGTATAGGGTAAACCCAGGAACTGCTGGTGGAGCAGAGGGAGCCCCTATGTATAGGGTAAACCCAGGAACTGCTGGTGGTGCAGAGGGAGCCCCTATGTATAAGGTAAACCCAGGAACTGCTGGTGGAGCAGAGGGAGCCCCTATGTATAAGGTAACCCAGGAACTGCTGGTGGAGCAGAGGGAGCCCCTATGTATAGGGCAAACCCAGGAACTGCTGGTGGAGCAGAGGGAGCCCCTATGTATGGGCAAACCCAGGAACTGCTGGTGGTGCAGAGGGAGCCCCTATGTATAGGGTAAACCCAGGAACTGCTGGTGGTGCAGAGGGAGCCCTATGTATAGGGCAAACCCAGGAACTGCTGGTGGAGCAGAGGGAGCCCCTATGTATAGGCAAACCCAGGAACTGCTGTGTGCAGAGGGAGCCCCTATGTATAGGGCAAACCCAGGAACTGCTGGTGGAGCAGAGGGAGCCCCTATGTATAGGGTAAACCCAGGAACGTGCATGGGGAGCCCCTATGTATAGGGTAAACCCAGGAACTGCTGGTGGAGCAGAGGAGACCCTATGTATAGGGCAAACCCAGGAACTGCTGGTGGTGCAGAGGAGCCCCTATGTATAGGGTAAACCCAGGAACGTGCATGGGGAGCCCCTATGTATAGGGTAAACCAGGAACTGCTGGTGGAGCAGAGGGAGACCTATGTATAGGGCAAACCCAGGAACTGCTGGTGGTGCAGAGGGAGCCCCTATGTATAGGGTAAACCCAGGAACGTGCATGGGGAGCCCCTATGTATAGGGTAAACCCAGGAACTGCTGGTGGTGCAGAGGGAGCCCTATGTATAGGGCAAACCCAGGAACTGCTGGTGGTGCAGAGGGAGCCCCTATGTATAGGGTAAACCCAGGAACGTGCATGGGGAGCCCCTATGTATAGGGTAAACCCAGGAACTGCTGGGTGCAGAGGGAGCCCCTATGTATAGGTAAACCCAGGAACTGCTGGTGGAGCAGAGGGAGCCCCTATGTATAGGGTAAACCAGGAACTGCTGTGGAGCAGAGGGAGCCCCTATGTATAGGGTAAACCCGGAACTGCTGGTGGTGCATGGGAGCCCTATGTATAGGGTAAACCCAGGAACTGCATGGGGAGCCCCTATGTATAGGGAAACCCAGGAACTGCTGGTGGGCAGAGGGAGCCCCTATGTATAGGTAAACCCAGAACTGCTGGTGGAGTAGAGGGAGCCCCTATGTATAGGGTAAACCCAGGAACGTGCATGGGAGCCCCTATGTATAGGGTAAACCCAGGAACTGCTGGTGGTGCAGAGGGAGCCCCTATGTATAGGGCAAACCCAGGAACTGCTGGTGGAGCAGAGGAGCCCCTATGTATAGGGTAAACCCAGGAACATGCCCTATTTTGGTCCAGACGAGGGAGCCCCTATGTATAGGTAAACCCAGGAACTGCTGGTGGAGCAGAGGGAGCCCCTATGTATAAGGTAAACCCAGAACTGCTGGTGGCAGGGAGCCCTATGTATAGGGTAAACCCAGGAACTGCTGGTGGTGCAGAGGGAGCCCCTATGTATAGGGCAAACCCAGGAACTGCTGTGGGCAGAGGGAGCCCCTATGTATAGGGTAAACCCAAAAACGTGCATGGGGACCCCTATGTATAGGTAAACCCAGGAACTGCTGTGGGCAGAGGGAGCCCCTATGTATAGGGCAAACCAGAACTGCTGGTGGGCAGAGGACCCCTATTTAGGTAAACCCAGGAACTCTGTGAGAGAGGGAGCCCCTATGTATAGGGTAAACCCAGGAACTGCAGGGAGCCCCTATGTATAGGGTAAACCCAGGAACTGCTGGTGGGCAGAGGGAGCCCTATGTATAGGGAAACCCAGGAACTGCTGGGCAGAGGAGCCCTATGTATAGGTAAACCCAGGAACGTGCATGGGGAGCCCCTATTATAGGTAAACCCAGAAGTGTGGGAGGGCCCCTATGTATAGGGTAAACCCAGGAACTGCTGGTGGTGCAGAGGAGCCCCTATGTATAGGTAAACCCAGGACGGTGCATGGGAGCCCCTATGTATAGGTAAACCCAGGAACTGCTGGTGGTGCAGAGGAGCCCTATGTATAGGGTAAACCCAGAACTGCTGTGTGCGAGGGAGCTATGTAGGTAAACCGAACGCTGTGGAGAGGGACCCTATTATAGGGTAAACCCAGGAACGTGCAGGGGAGCCCTATTATAGGTAACCAGAACTGCTGGGGAGCCCCTATGTAAGTAACCCAGGAACGCATGGACCTGTTGGTGGACTGCTGGGGAGCCCTATGTAAGGTAAACCAGAACTGCTGTGAGCAGAGGAGCCCCTATGTATAGGTAAACCCAGGAACTGCTGGTGGTCGAGGGAGCCCCTATGTATAGGTAAACCCAGGAACTCTGTGGGCAGGGGAGCCCCTATTATAGGGTAAACCCAGGAACGTGGTGCAGGGACCCCTATGTATAGGGTAACCCAGAACTGCTGGTGTAGAGGAGCCCCTATGTATAGGGTAAACCCAGGAACTGCATGGGGACCCCTATGTATAGGTAAACCAGAACTGCTGGTGGGCAGAGGAGCCCCTATGTATAGGTAAACCAGAACTGCTGGTGGCAGAGGAGCCCCTATGTATAGGTAAACCCAGGAACTGCATGGGAGAGGAGCCCCTATTATAGGTAAACCCAGGAACGTGATGGGGAGGAGCCCCTATGTATAGGGAAACCCAGAACTGCTGGTGGAGCAGGGAGCCCCTATGTATAGGTAAACCCAGGAACTGCTGGTGGGGCTGGGAGCCCTATGTATAGGGTAAACCCAGGAACGCGGTGCAGGGGAGCCCCTATGTATAGGGAAACCCAGGAACTGCTGGTGGAGCAGAGGAGCCCCTATGTATAAGGTAAACCCAGAACGTGCATGGGGAGCCCCTATGTATAGGGTAAACCCAGGAACTGCTGGTGGGCAGAGGAGCCCCTATGTATAGGGTAAACCCAGGAACTGCTGGTGGAGCAAGGGACCCCTATGTATAGGTAAACCCAGGAACTGCTGGAGGGGAGCCCCTATGTATAGGGTAAACCCAGGAACTGGCAGGGGAGCCCCTATATAGGGTAAACCCAGGAACTGCTGGTGGTGCAGAGGGAGCCCCTATGTATAGGTAAACCCAGGAACTGCTGGTGAGCAGAGGGAGCCCCTATGTATAGGGTAAACCCAGGAACGGTGGTGGAGCCCCTATTATAGGGTAAACCCAGAACGTGCATGGGAGCCCCTATTATAGGTAAACCCGGAACTGCTGTGACAGAGGGAGCCCCTATGTTAAGTAACCCAGGAACTCTGGTGGTGCATGGGAGCCCCTATGTATAGGGTAACCAGAAGCTGTGGGGGAGCCCCTATGTATAGGGTAAACCCAGAACTGCTGGTGGGCAGAGGGAGCCCCTATGTATAGGTAACCAGGAACTGCTGGTGGCAGAGGGAGCCCTATGTATAGGGTAAACCAGGAACTGCTGGTGGCAGAGGAGCCCCTATATATAGGGTAAACCCAGGAACGTGCATGGGGAGCCTATGTATAGAGTAAACCAGGAACTGCAGGGGGCCCTGCCTATGTATAGGGCAAACCCAGGAACCTGGTGGCAGGGAGAGCCCTATGTATAGGGTAACCCAGGAACGTGCATGGGGGCCCTATGTATAGGGAAACCCAGGAACTGCTGGTGGAGCAGAGGGAGCCCCTATGTATAAGGTAAACCCAGGAACTGCTGGGGAGCCCCTATGTAATAGGGTAAACCCAGGAACTGCTGGTGGAGCAGAGGGAGCCCCTATGTATAGGGTAAACCCAGAAGGAGGGACCCCATTAAGGTAACATGAGTGACAGGGGAGCCCCTATGTATAGGGTAAACCCAGGAACTGCTGGTGGAGCAGAGGGAGCCCCTATGTATAAGGTAAACCCAGGAACTGCTGGTGGTGCATTGGGAGCCCCTATGTATAGGGTAAACCCAGGAACTGCTGGTGGAGCGGAACGTAGTAGGACGTGTCCCTTAGGACCAGCACCACCATGAACAGTCTTTCAGGTTGACGACTGATCCAAGTGAGCCATCCGACCGAGGAACCAGAAACAGCGTGGAACAAAATCCCCTGCCTCCTTCGCTAGACACTGAACATACAACTGCTTATTGCCCCAGGGACAGTACGGCGACTATCAGAACCTGCATCACTCCGGGCAGCTGACAGATGTTATTACCAGGGACCCCCTAAGACCGAAGCCTTCCAGCCGAACCCCGTCTCTGATAATACTTAGAGCCCAATGGCAGGCATTTTCCGGGAGCAGGATGGGAGAATCGGGAGAGTCTACCTCCCACCCCGGAGCGAGACGTCACTTAGCTGGCTCTGTCATGACACGGGATCTGTGGACTGCGGAGGGAACCTCCGTCTGGAAAACTGTGGATTACTAAGGAATGACTGCAGAAGGATGGGATAGCGTGTTCTAGGATCTCATCCACGGGTTACCAAATAGAAGATCCTCTGCACAGGGCAAAGAGCACAATTTAGCCTAGACCGAGGGTCCCCGACCAAGACTTCAACCATAGGGCAGGCGCCGTGCAGCAGATGAAGGAAGAGCCTCCGCTGCCAATTGGAGAGAGTCTGCCAGACACCCAGCAGCAGAGTGAACCAAAGGAGATGACAAGACCTCCGCCCTTCATCCCCGAACCGGGACTGCAACTACCGCAGCCAGATCATAAGAGAGCGTGCAACTGACGTGCCAGAAACTGAAGACCATAATACACTATCAGCGGACTCCCAGGAACTGCGCAGGCAGCCATCCGCCCCCCCCCAGGGAAGAACGCTTTATACTCCGGACCACTGCTACATCAATCCTGGGGGTTGTATCCCATGAAACGGGAGCCTCTTCCTCAAAGGGGTATATGATGTTTGTTTCACCTTGGCCATGCTCAGCCCATAGTGTGATATCATCATGATAACTGCTGATAACTAACGGGGAGCTGTGCTCAATCCAACCTTAGCATATGAGCTGTCTGACATATAAGAAGAGAACCCTTAACATCAGGGTTCTTCCAATAGTCCATAATAGGATTGTGGACCTTCCGGTTTAACAGGATGCTACGTCTCATTTTATATGAGACCAACATTAAATCCTCAGCGGAAGCCGGGCACATGTGTCCGCCCCGGACATGTAATGTCGGCACATACGGCTTCCCCTCACCACCGTCATCTCCATGAGGCCAAGTGGGAGCCTCCCCCCTTACAGCCATATTAATACAAGGGGGACATGAATCCCATAATCCTCAGCAAGAGGAGCGTTGCAGATAGCACATTCTCCATACTTACGTTTGCTGAATTGTTCCTTGCTGTACAAGGGAACAAGGCAAGAAAAAGAGTGTAAAGATACACATATCACATCACAGGGCACTTACCCCAGAATCCACTGAGACCCCTCTTTTGAAGGACATGAGGCCCCCACCCAAAGTCTGAGTGACCACCGCCAGTTCTGGCATCAGCGACGGCTGACAGCCCTGCTCCATACTCCAGCAGGGTTCCTGTGGTCACCGCTCCCTCCAAAAGCCTCTGACCTCACCAGGAACCGGCCTGCACCATTCGGATTCTTGATGCTGGGCGCTGCCATCTTGGAATCCATTGCGCATGCGTGGGGCCACTTCACTTCCGGTTTCACCGCTGGACCGGATGTATCTGTCTTGCGGCGGGAATTTCAAAATTACTGGAAAAAATGCTGCAGCAGCTGTCATCCATCCTCCTTCACCCAAAGCACAACGTGACAGGGCAGAGCCGTGCATTCTGGGGTCGAGATGAAGCTGCCTGTGGCCCTCTGCCAGACCCCGCGCCCTCCACCACAAAAAGTAATTACCCCGTGGAGGAGCTTCTGCCACCTGAGTCCGGAGCCACAGCCAGAAAAGACTGCCTCTTCCAGCTACCGGGTCAGGCCAGGCAACCGCTTGAGCGTCAGAGGTCTCCCACCTCCAACACAGGAAACCTAAACTGAGATGCAGGAGAGGTAACGCCTTTTTAATCTCAGGTTTCCTGTCTTGCATGGGTGGTCTTCTCTCTCAGGTGGTGCTGTCGTGGCGGTGATCGAAAACACAATGTTTCCCCCGCCATGCCTGACTGTAGGGATGGTGTTCTGTGGGTCATGAGCAGCATTTCTCTTCCTCCAAACACGGTGAGTTGAGTTAATACCAAAGAGCTCAATGTTTGTCTCCTCTAAGCACAGCACCTTCTAACAATCACCAAGGTGTCATTGGTAACTTCAGACAGGGGCAATGTGCCTTCTGGATCAGGGGGACTGTGCGGCACTGCAGGATTTAATCCATTACGGTGTAATGTGTTACCAATGGTTTTCTAGGTGACAGTGGTCCCAGCTGCCCTGAGATCAGTAACAAGTTCCCCCTGTGTAGATTTAGGCTGACCTCTCCCCTCCCCATGATCCTGGATCCCCAGTGTAGATTTAGGCTGATCTCTCCCCTCCTGGATCCCCCCGTGTAGATTTAGGCTGATCTCTCCCCTTCCTCATGATCCTGGATCCCCCAGTGTAGATTAGGCTGATCTCTCACCTTCCTCATGATCCTGGATCCCCCTGTGTAGATTTAGGTTGATCTCTCCCCTCCTCATGATCCTGGATCCCCCTGTGTAGATTTAGGCTGATCTCTCCCCTCCTCATGATCCTGGATCCCCCTGTGTAGATTTAGGCTGATCTCTCCCCTCCTCATGATCCTGGATCCCCCTGTGTAGATTTAGGCTGATCTCTCCCCTTCTCATGATCCTGGATCCCCCTGTGTAGATTTAGGCTGATCTCTCCCCTCCTCATGATCCTGGATCCCCCTGTGAAGATTAGGCTGATCTTTCCCCTCCTCATGATCCTGGATCCCCCTGTGTAGATTTAGGCTGATCTCTCCCCTCCTCATGATCCTGGATCCCCCTGTGTAGATTAGGCTGATCTCTCCCCTCCTCATGATCCTGGATCCCCCTGTGTAGATTTAGGCTGATCTCTCCCCTCCTCATGATCCTGGATCCCCCTGTGTAGATTAGGCTGATCTTTCCCCTCCTCATGATCCTGGATCCCCCTGTGTAGATTTAGGCTGATCTCTCCCCTCCTCATGATCCAGGATCCTCCTGTGTAGATTAGGCTGATCTCTCCCCTCCTCATGATCCTGGATCCCCCCACGAGGTGAGATGTTACATGGATCCCCAGATGGATGTGGACTGACCTCATTGTGTATTTCCTCCATTCTCTCCCTATTGCCCCCACAGTTGTCTCTTCTCCCCCAGCTTTGTCTTCCTTATGGTCTTGTAGCACATTCCAGCCTTGTGCAGGTCTAGGATCTTTTCCCTGACATCCTTACACAGCTCTGTGCTCTTCCCATGTTGTAGAGGTTACAGGTGACTGATACATTGTGTGGACAGGAGACAATGTAACACAGCTGTGTGTAATGCAGGAACCAGGAGCCGATAACTGCTCTGTAGGGGCCACAACTCCTGATGGTTGGGAGGGGTCACATACTTATTTCTCTCTGCAGAATGTAAATACATTTCTATCATTTACACAATGTGATTTTCTGGAGTTTATTGTTGATCTTCTATTTCTCTCTGTTACAATTAACCGACCCTTAAATTATAGACTGTTCATGTCTGTGTCAGGGGGAAACTACACAATCAGCAAGGGGTCAAATACTTATTTCCTTCACTGTGTATACGTGGTTTAATATACCTTTAACCCCTTCAGGAACCAGCGTATTTTGACCCTAAAGACCTTGGCATTTTTTGCAATTCTGACCACTGTCCCTGTATGATGTAATATCTCTGGAGCGCTTCAACGGATCCTAGTGATTCTGAGATTGTTTTTTCGTGACATATTGGGCTTCATGTTACTATTAAATTTAGGTCGATAATTTTTGTGTTTATTTGTGAAAAAATAAAAAATATGGCAAAAAATTTGAACATTTTGCAATTTTCACATTTTTAATTTTTATTCTGTTAAACCAGAGAGATATGTGCCACAAAATAGTTAATAAATCACATTTCCCACATGTTACTTCACTTCAGCACAATTTTGGAGAAAAAAAAAATTTTGGTAGGACGTTATAAGGGTCAAAGTTCATGAGCAATTTTTCATTTTTCCACCAAAATTTACAAAACCATTTTTTTAGTGACCTCATCACATGTGAAGTCCCTGTGAGGGGTGAACATGACAGAAAACACCCAAAAGTGACACCATTCCAAAAACTGCATCCCTCAAGCTACTCAACACTACATTATTAACCCTTCAGGTTAGCCTCAATTTTTTCATTTTCACATGGGCAACAGGATACAATGGATCCTAAAATGTGTTGGGCAATTCCTCCTGAGTACACGGATACCTTATATGTGGTCATACACCACTGTTTGGGCGCATGGCAGGGCTCAGAAGGGAAGGAGCGACATTTGACTTTTGGAGCTAATTTTCCATTCAAAAAGTGAAATGTGGCTCCTTCCCTTCTGAGCCCTGCCGTGCGCCCAAACAGTGGTGTATGACCACATATGAGGTATCGGTGTACTCAGGAGAAATTGTCCAAGAAATTTTAGGATGCATTTTATCCTGTTCCCCATGTGAAAATGAAAAAATTGAGGCTAAAAGAACATTTTTGTGAAAAAAAAAAGTACTTTTTCCATATTCACAGATCAATTTGTGAAGCACCTGAGGGTTCAAAGTGCTCACTATGCATCTAGATAAGTTCCCTGGGGGTCTAGTTTCCAAAATGGGGTCACTTGTGGGGAAGCTCTAATGTTTAGGCACACAGGGGCTCTTCATACATGACATGGTGTCCACTAACAATTCCAATTGCTAGTGGACACCATGTCGCGTATGGGGAGCCCCTATTGTCTAAACATTTTAGCTCCCCCACAAGTGACCCCATTTTGGAAACTAGTCCCCCCAAAGAAATTATCTAGATGCATAGTGAGCACTTTGAACCCCCAGGAGCTTCACAAATTGATCAGTAAAGTAAAAAAAAAACCTGAGGGTTCAAAGTGCTCACTATGCATCTAGATTTGTTTCTTGGGGGGATTCTAGTTTCCAAAAAGGGTCACTTGTGGGGGAGCTCCAATGTTCAGGCACACAAGGAGGGGCTCCCCATACGCTATATGGTTTCCGCTAACAATTGGAGGCAATTTTTCCATTGAAATTGATAGCGGACACCATGTCGTATGGAGAACACTTGTTCTACCAGCACAAGGGTAACTGGTAGAGTTGGGGTGCAGCACCAGTAAATGGCGCCTCTAATGAATGCACTATTTTCTGGGGTGGCTGTGGGTTGCAATTTGCAGCATGGGGGCCCATGTTTGGGTCTCTCCACGATGAGGATTCCAGCCCCCCAGCTGCCAAATTGTACCTGGCTGGCATCCAAAAATACAGCAAAGGCCTTTTTATTTTTTATAGTTCTAGAACAGATTTTAGAAAAAAAAATTATGTGGGGCTCCGCCATATTTTTGGTCCAGCCAGGTACAACTTGGCAGCTATGGACTGCCAGCAACCCCCAGCTGCCTTGTTGTACCTGGCTGCAACCACAAATACAGCGAAGCCTATTTTTTTTTTAGTTCTAGAACTAATTCTAGAAAAAAAAAAATGACGTGGGGCTCCGCCATATTTTTGGTCCAGCCAGGTACAACTAGGCAGCTGGGGGCTGGAATCCTCAGCATGGAGAGGCCCAAGCGTTCTGGGCCCCCCATGCTGCGAATTGCAGCCCGCAGCCGCCCCAGAAAATGGCGCATTCATTGAAGCGCCATTTTCTGGCGCTGTACCCATGCTCTTCCACTTGCCCTGGTGTTGGTGGCAAACTGGGTAATAAAGGGGTTAATGCCAGCTTTTTATTGGCAGCTGGCACTAAGCCCGAGATTCATAATATAGGGCCAATGTTAGACCCGTCATTAGGAATCTCTGGTAAATAGTCAGAAAATACACACAGAGAAAAATCTTTTTATTTGAAAAAAAAACACAAACAAAATTCGGACTCCATCTTTATTGTAAAGATCCGACGTAGTCCACAACGAAGGTCCCACGACGCTCGATCGCCTCCGACGTAGTCCACAACGAAGATCCCACGACGCTCGATCGCCTCTGCTCAATCCAGAGACTGCAGCAAGGGATCAAGTGTCCTCTTCCTACAGCCTCTGGGGTCAGCGTTATGGTGCACTGTATGGCAATGATCTGTCATACAATACACCAAGACTATGATCCCAGAGACCACAACAAGAGGACACTTGATCCCTTGTTGTAGTCTCTGGGATCAGCATCATGGTGCACGGTATGGCAATGATCTGTCATACCATGCACAATGACGCTGATCCCAGAGACTACAAGAGGACACTTGATCCCTTGTTGTAGCCTCTGGGATCAGCATCATGGTGCATGGTATGGCAATGATCTGCCATACAGTGCACCATGATGCTGATCCCAGAGACTACAACAAGAGGACATTTGATCCCTTGTTGTAGTCTCTGGGATCAGCGTTGGGTGCACTGTATGACAGATCAATGCCATACCGTGCACCATGACGCTGATCCCAGAGACTACAACAAGGGATCAAATGTCCTCTTGTAGTCTCTGGGATCAGCGTCATTGTGCACGGTATGACAGATCATTGCCATACCGTGCACCATGACGCTGATCCCAGAGACTACAACAAGAGGACACTTGAAACCTTGTTGTAGTCTCTGGGGTCAGCGTCGGTGCATGGTATGACAGATCATTGCCATACAGTGCACCATGACGCTGATCCCAGAGACTACAACAAGGGATCAAGTGTCCTCTTGTAGTCTCTGGGATCAGCGTCATTGTGCACGGTATGACAGATCATTGCCATACCGTGCACCATGACGCTGATCCCAGAGACTACAACAAGAGGACACTTGAAACCTTGTTGTAGTCTCTGGGATCAGCGTCATTGTGCATGGTATGACAGATCATTGCCATACCATGCACCATGACGCTGATCCCAGAGACTACAACAAGGGATCAAGTGTCCTCTTGTAGTCTCTGGGATCAGCGTCGGGTGCACGGTATGACAGATCATTGCCATACCATGCACCATGACGCTGATCCCAGAGACTACAACAAGAGGACACTTGATCCCTTGTTGTAGTCTCTGGGATCAGCGTCATGGTGCATGGTATGACAGATCATTGCCATACCATGCACCATGACGCTGATCCCAGAGACTACAAGAGGACACTTGAAACCTTGTTGTAGTCTCTGGGATCAGCGTCATTGTGCACGGTATGACAGATCATTGCCATACCATGCACCATGACGCTGATCTCAGAGACTACAACAAAGGATCAAGTGTTCCCTTGTTGTAGTCTCTGGAGATCGTTTCCATGACGATTGGATCCTCTAAGTGCTGTGATCCCTGAGATCACAGCACTTAGAGGATTAACACAGCCAGGGCACAGCAATCCCACAGATGCTGTGCCCTGGCTGTGACACCGCTCCTCTGCACACTCATCTCTATGCTGGGAGATGACTGTGCAGAGGAGCCGACAGAAGAAAAGGACAGCGCAGAGGGAGAAGAGCGGAGGACAGAGGGAGAAGAAAGTAGACAGGTGAGGAAGAAGGGGGTGCGGGAAGAAGAGGGAGCGGGAAGAGGAGAACGGGCGGAGGTGATCACCGCGGCAGCGGTGATCACAGGAGGCATGGGGAGGGATCACCCACAGGGGGGGGGGGAGATCGGCGGCCAGGGGCAGAGCGGAGGGCCATGGAACGATGGCGGCAGAGGAGGGAGGGGACCCATCGGCCACACCGCCCCCACATTTGATTGGAGAGAGGCACTCTCTCCAATCAGATCTGAGGGGGGTGACAAAGGGCCTCTTGTCCAGCCAATGCCTGATGCTGTCCGGCATCAGGCATTGACTGTATTGTAATATCTCACCAAGTTTCATTGGTGAGATATTACAATTACTCCGATTGGCAGTTTCACTTTCACTTCACTGCCAATCGGAGCGGTTATAGCCATGGGGGGGCTAAGCCACCTCCCCTAGGGTATAGTGCAGGTCCTTCCGTACCTGCGGCTCTATTAACCCCTTAGTGACCACGGTTAATAGAGCCGCAGGCAGGGAAACTCGTGATGACGCAGCATATGCGTCCAAGGTCGGGAACGAACTTGTTTTCATGACGCATATGCTGCGACACGGGTCGGGAAGGGGTTAATAATATAATTGTTTATAATAACTAATGTTCTCATACATATTGTTTTTGGTTTATATAAAGATTTTTTTATATATATATTATTTCATATATTATTAGAGAAAGGTGGTCCTCCAAAGTGCTGACTCAGGGCCACGTTTTGCGGTATGAGGGCCCCTGATCACTCACCGGCTCCGGACCTGCGCTGGCTCCACGTCAAAGTACGGGCGCAGGATGTCGATGTTGGCGTAGAGGCTGAAGGCTTTGGTCGCCTGTCTCTTTCCTGCCTGCCACATCTGAGGAGACAGCACATGTCACCCAGAGACCCAGACAGGGCCCCTCCACCCCGGACAGCACCCTCCCCACAGGACAGCAGCCCCGGCCCCTCACCTCATCCGCCACTTGCCGGCCCAGCTGACCCTTCAGGCCCTTCATCCCTAGGAAGGCACCGTCCTCCTCGCCCTCCTCCGGAGCTGCGTCTCCATCACCCTCCTCCTCGTCCTCCTTCATCCGCTGGTTGATCTCTCCCATGTCCTCGAAGCTGGAGCCCGACGTGTCGTCCATGTTCTCCATGTCAATCACAGCGGCCCCTCCCCCAGTCTGCAAAAGAGACGGGTCAGAATGGAGAAGTGTGTCCGACCCCGGGGTCAGAAAGGAGAAGTGTGTCCGGGCCCCGGGGTCAGAGTGGAGAAGTGTGTCCGGGCCCCGGGGTCAGAGTGGAGAAGTGTGTCCAGTCGCCGGGGTCACAGGGGAGAAGTGTGTCCGGGCCCCGGGGTCACAGGGGAGAAGTGTGTCCGGGCCCCGGGGTTACAGGGGAGAAGTGTGTCCGGGCCCCGGGTAACAGGGGAGAAGTGTGTCCGGGCCCCGGGGTCACAGGGGAGAAGTGTGTCCGGGCCCCGGGGTCAGAATGGAGAAGTGTGTCCAGTCGCCGGGGTCAGAGGGGAGAAGTGTGTCCGGGCCCCGGGGTCAGAGGGGAGAAGTGTGTCCGGGCCCCGAGGTCAGAGGGGAGAAGTGTGTCCGGACCCCGGGGTCACAGGGAGAAGTGTGTCCGGGCCCCGAGGTCAGAGGGGAGAAGTGTGTCCGGGCCCCGGGGTCAGAGGGGAGAAGTGTGTCCGGGCCCCGGGGTCAGAGGGGAGAAGTGTGTCCGGGCCCCGAGGTCAGAGGGGAGAAGTGTGTCCGGACCCCGGGGTCAGAGGGGAGAAGTGTGTCCGGGCCCCGGGGTCAGAGGGGAGAAGTGTGTCCGGGCCCCGGGGTCAGAGGGGAGAAGTGTGCCCGGGCCCCGAGGTCAGAGGGGAGAAGTGTGTCCGGACCCCGGGGTCACAGGGGAGAAGTGTGTCCGGGCCCCGAGGTCAGAGGGGAGAAGTGTGTCCGGGCCCCGGGGTCAGAGGGGAGAAGTGTGTCCGGGCCCCGGGGTCAGAGGGGAGAAGTGTGTCCGGGCCCCGAGGTCAGAGGGGAGAAGTGTGTCCGGACCCCGGGGTCACAGGGGAGAAGTGTGTCCGGGCCCCGAGGTCAGAGGGGAGAAGTGTGTCCGGGCCCCGGGTCAGAGGGGAGAAGTGTGTCCGGGCCCCGGGGTCAGAGGGGAGAAGTGTGTCCGGGCCCCGAGGTCAGAGGGGAGAAGTGTGTCCGGACCCCGGGGTCACAGGGAGAAGGTGTGTCCGGGCCCCGAGGTCAGAGGGGAGAAGTGTGTCCGGGCCCCGGGGTCAGAGGGGAGAAGTGTGTCCGGGCCCCGGGGTCAGAGGGGAGAAGTGTGTCCGGGCCCCGGGGTCAGAGGGGAGAAGTGTGTCCGGGCCCCGAGGTCAGAGGGGAGAAGTGTGTCCGGGCCCCGGGGTCAGAGGTCAGGGTTCATTACCTGCATGTTGTCCTCAAAAGCGCCCCAGTCCGCGGAGAGAGGCCGCGCCCCCGCAGAGCCCGACATGTCCGCTGTGGAGAGATGGGGCCCCCGGTATACAGCGCTTCTATCACACTGGGGCCCTGTATACGGCTCCTCACACCTGGGGCCCCTGTATACGGCTCCTCACACACTGGGGCCCCTGTATAACGGCTCCTCACACACTGGGCCCCTGTATACGGCTCCTCACACGCTGGGCCCCTGTATACGGCTCCTCACACGATGGGGCCCTGTATACGGCTCCGCTCTCCGGCACCCGGAAGTAAACAGCGGCTGAGGACGTGGAGGGGCGGGGCCTCTGTGGCTCCGCCGTAATTGCAGCCGCCATTTTTTGGTGGAAAGGAAACCATGGTAACCAAGGAGATAGCGACAACTTCCGGGATCCTCTCCATCACTGCGCCTGCCAGAGTCCAGACCGCAGACATGGCGGACACCGTGCGAGAGATGAGGAGCCGCGTGCTGCTGGGGGAGTACGGGAACCGGAACGTGAGGACACCCGGGGACACCCCCACTACACTGTGATCCCCTCACCCCCCCCACTACACTGTGATCCCTCACCCCCCCCCACTACACTGTGATCCCCTCACCCCCCCCCCCCCACTACACTGTGATCCCCTCACCCCCCCCCCACTACACTGTGATCCCCTCACCCCCCCCCCCACTACACTGTGATCCCCTCACCCCCCCACTACACTGTGATCCCCTCACCCCCCCCACTACACTGTGATCCCCTCACCCCCCCCACTACACTGTGATCCCCTCACCCCCCCACTACACTGTGATCCCTCACCCCCCCCCACTACACTGTGATCCCCTCACCCCCCCCCACTACACTGTGATCCCCTCATCCCCCCCCCCCACTACACTGTGATCCCCTCACCCTCCCCACTACACTGTGATCCCCTCACCCCCCCCACTACACTGTGATCCCCTCACCCCCCCCCACTACACTGTGATCCCCTCACCCCCCCCCACTACACTGTGATCCCCTCACCCCCCCCCACTACACTGTGATCCCTCACCCCCCCACCCCCCACTACACTGTGATCCCCTCACCCCCCCCACTACACTGTGATCCCCTCACCCCCCCCACTACACTGTGATCCCCTCACCCCCCCCCACTACACTGTGATCCCCTCACCCCCCCCCCCCACTACACTGTGATCCCCTCACCCCCCCCCACTACACTGTGATCCCCTCACCCCCCCCACTACACTGTGATCCCCTCACCCCCCCCACTACACTGTGATCCCCTCACCCCCCCCACTACACTGTGATCCCCTCACCCCCCCACTACACTGTGATCCCCTCACACCCCTCCCCACTACACACTGTGATCCTCACCCCCCCACTACACTGTGATCCCTCACCCCCCACTACACTGTGATCCCCTCACCCCCCCCACTACACTGTGATCCCTCACCCCCCCCCCTACACTGTGATCTCCTCCCACCCCCCCCCCCACTACACTGTGATCCCCCTCACCACCCCCCCCACTACACTGTGATCCCCTCACCCCCCCCCCCCCCACTACACTGTGATCCCCTCACCCCCCCCCCACTACACTGTGATCTCCCCACCACCCCCCCCCACTACACTGTGATCCCTCACCCCCCCCCCCCACTACACTGTGATCCCCTCACCCCCCCACTACACTGTGATCCCCTCACCCCCCCCCACTACACTGTGATCCCCTCACCCCCCCCACTACACTGTGATCCCCTCACCCCCCCCACTACACTGTGATCCCCTCACCCCCCCCCACTACACTGTGATCCCTCACCCCCCCACTACACTGTGATCCCCCAACCCCCCCCCACTACACTGTGATCCCCTCACCCCCCCCCCCACTACACTGTGATCCCCTCACCCCCCCCCCCACTACACTGTGATCCTCCTCACCCCCCCCCCCACTACACTGTGATCCCCTCACCCCCCCACATACACTGTGATCCCCTCACCCCCCCCCCACTACACTGTGATCCCCTCACCCCCCCCACTACACTGTGATCCCCTCACCCCCCCCCACTACGCTGTGATCCCCTCACCCCCCCCCACTACGCTGTGATCCCCTCACCCCCCCCCACTACGCTGTGATCCCCTCACCCCCCCCCCACTACGCTGTGATCCCTCACCCCCCCCCCCACTACGCTGTGATCCCCTCACCCCCCCCCACTACGCTGTGATCCCCTCACCCCCCCCCACTACGCTGTGATCCCCTCACCCCCCCCCCCCCACTACGCTGTGATCCCCTCACCCCCCCCCACTACGCTGTGATCCCCTCACCCCCCCCACTACGCTGTGATCCCCTCACCCCCCCCCACTACGCTGTGATCCCCTCACCCCCCCCACTACGCTGTGATCCCCTCACCCCCCCCCACTACGCTGTGATCCCCTCACCCCCCCCCCACTACGCTGTGATCCCCTCACCCCCCCACTACGCTGTGATCCCCTCACCCCCCACCACTACGCTGTGATCCCCTCACACCCCCCCCCCCCACTACGCTGTGATCCCCTCACCCCCCCCCCCCACTACGCTGTGATCCCCTCACCCCCCCCCCACTACGCTGTGATCCCCTCACCCCCCCCACTACGCTGTGATCCCCTCACCCCCCACCACTACGCTGTGATCCCCTCACCCCCCACCACTACGCTGTGATCCCTCACCCCCCACCACTACGCTGTGATCCCCTCACCCCCCACCACTACGCTGTGATCCCCTCACCCCCCACCACTACGCTGTGATCCCCTCACCCCCCACCACTACGCTGTGATCCCCTCACCCCCCCCTACGCTGTGATCCCCTCACCCCCCCCCCCCACTACGCTGTGATCCCCTCACCCCCCCCCCCACTACGCTGTGATCCCCTCACCCCCCCCCCCCATATGATGTGATCCCCTCATACTCCCCACCCCCCCCCCCTTACGACACTGTGGGCCCCCTCCCCCCTCCTTCCGTTTTGTGCAGTCACATGACCTCTGCCCCTCCCCCGCAGGTTCACAGCACAGACTTTCCTGGGAATTACCCCGGATATGAGGACAGCTGGGACCTGCGCAAGTTTCAGCAGGTGAGTGGTGGGGGAGGGGCTTGGTGTGAGGGGGAGGGGCTGTGTTCACAGTGGGGGAGGAGTCTAGTGCCAGTGGAGGGGCTGTGGTTGCGGTCATAGGAGGGTTTGGTGTGAGGGGGAGGGACTGTTTAGGTGGGGGCGGGGTCTCCTCTGGGGGTCACATACTTTTGCCTATCTTCTTCAGCGGTTCCGGGTGGACGTGGTGAAGATGGAGGACGACGCCCTGGAGTTCGACATGGTCGGGATCGATGCCGCTCTGGCGAATGCGTTCAGACGCATCCTGCTGGCGGAGGTTTGTAGCGGACATGTGGGCGGGTCCATTCTGTGATCATGTGACTGACAGCCCCTCCCCCAGGTCCCCACCATGGCTGTGGAGAAGGTCTATGTGTACAAGAACACGTCCATCATCCAAGATGAGATCCTCGCCCACCGCGCTGGGGCTCATCCCCATCCGAGCCGACCCCCGACTGTTCGAGTACCGGAGTTCAGGTATCAGCAGCCTCTCCCCCATTTCTGTAGCTGCAGCCTCCTCTCCCCCATGTCTGTAGCTGCAGCCTCCTCTCCTCTCCCCCATTTCTGTAGCTGCAGCCTCCTCTCCTCTCCCCCATGTCTGTAGCTGCAGCCTCCTCTCCTCTCCCCCATTTCTGTAGCTGCAGCCTCCTCTCCTCTCCCCCATTTCTGTAGCTGCAGCCTCCTCTCCTCTCCACCATGTCTGTGGCTGCAGCCGCCTCTCCTCTCCACCATGTCTGTGGCTGCAGCCTCCTCTCCTCTCTCCACCATGTCTGTGGCTGCAGCCTCCTCTCCTCTCTCCACCATGTCTGTAGCTGCAGCCTCCTCTCCTCTCCACCATGTCTGTAGCTGCAGCCTCCTCTCCTCTCCCCCATGTCTGTAGCTGCAGCCTCCTCTCCTCTCCCCCATGTCTGTAGCTGCAGCCTCCTCTCCTCTCCCCCATGTCTGTAGCTGCAGCCTCCTCTCCTCTCTCACCCATTCTTGTAGCTGCAGCCTCCTCCTCCCCCATGTCTGTAGCTGCAGCCTCCTCTCCTTTCCCCCATGTCTGTAGCTGCAGCCTCCCTCCTCTCCCCCATGTCTGTAGCTGCAGCCTCCACTCCTCTCCCCCATTTCTGTAGCTGCAGCCTCCTCTCCCCATTTCTGTGCTGCAGCCTCCTCTCCCCTATTTCTGTGGCTGCAACCTCCTCTCCTCTCCCCCATGTCTGTGGCTGCAACCTCCTCTCCTCTCCCCCATGTCTATAGCTGCAGCCTCCTCTCTCCCATGTCTGTAGCTGCAGCCTCCTCTCCTCTCTCCCATATCTGTAGCTGCAGCCTCCTTCTCTCCCATATCTGTGCTGCAGCCTCCTCTCCTCTCCTCTCCCCCATGGCTGTGGCTGCAGCCTCCTCTCCTCTCCCCCATGGCTGTGGCTGCAGCCTCCTCTCCTCTCCCCCATGGCTGTAGCTGCAGCCTCCTCTCCTCTCCCCCATGGCTGTAGCTGCAGCCTCCTCTCTCTCCCCCATGGCTGTAGCTGCAGCCTCCTCTCCTCTCCACCATGTCTGTAGCTGCAGCCTCATCTCCTCTCCACCATGTCTGTGGCTGGAGCCTCCTCTCCTCTCTCCACCATGTCTGTGGCTGCAGCCTCCTCTCCTCTCTCCACCATGTCTGTGGCTGCAGCCTCCTCTCCTCTCTCCACCATGTCTGTGGCTGCAGCCTCCTCTCCTCTCTCCACCATGTCTGTGGCTGCAGCCTCCTCTCCTCTCTCCACCATGTCTGTGGCTGCAGCCTCCTCTCCTCTCTCCACCATGTCTGTGGCTGCAGCCTCCTCTCCTCTCTCCACCATGTCTGTGGCTGCAGCCTCCTCTCCTCTCTCCACCATGTCTGTGGCTGCAGCCTCCTCTCCTCTCTCCACCATGTCTGTGGCTGCAGCCTCCTCTCCTCTCCCCCCCCCTCCACCATGTCTGTGGCTGCAGCCTCCTCTCCTCTCCCCCTCCCTCCACCATGTCTGTGGCTGCAGCCTCCTCTCCTCTCCCCCCCCCCTCCACCATGTCTGTGGCTGCAGCCTCCTCTCCTCTCTCCACCATGTCTGTGGCTGCAGCCTCCTCTCCCCCCCCCCTCCCCCATGTCTGTGGCTGCAGCCTCCTCTCCTCTCTCCCCCCCATGCCTGTGGCTGCAGCCTCCTCTCCTCTCCCCCATGTCTGTTGCTGCAGCCTCCTCTCCTCTCCCCGCAGGAGACGCTGAGGGCACAGACATCGACACGCTGCAGTTTGAGCTGAGCGTCCGCTGCTCCCGGAACCTTCGCGCCTCCAAGGATTCCTCCGACCCCAACGAGCTTTACCGCGACCACAAAGGTGAGTGAGGTGGGGGCATCCTCTGCGCTCCGCTCTGCTGCCGCTAACACCCCTCCATTCGCAGTGTACACCAGTCACATGAAGTGGCTGCCGCAGGGTAACCAGGCCGACCTGTTCCCGGAGACGGACCCGCCGCGCCCCGTGCACCCCGACATCCTGATCGCCCAACTGCGGCCCGGACAGGAGATCCACGTAGTGATGCACTGTGTGAAAGGCATCGGTGAGTGGGGCGCCGGGGAGACCCCGGATCCAGTATGTGACTTTCGGCGCATCCCTCTTACACGTGGCGGCTATTCTTACCACAGGGAAGGATCACGCCAAGTTCTCACCGGTGGCTACGGCCAGTTACCGCCTCCTGCCGGAGATCTCGCTGCTGCGCCCCGTGGAGGGGGAGATGGCGGAGAGACTGCAGAGATGTTTCTCCCCAGGGGTCATCATCGTGGACAATGTGAATGGTGAGGGTCACCACGTGAGGTCATGACCTGATCTCTCGTTACATGCGACCCTTATTAACCCCCTCCTCTCTCACAGGTAAGAGGACGGCTCGGGTGGAGAACTCCCGGATGGACACGGGCAGCAGAGAAATCTTCCGCCACGACGACCTGAAGAACTTGGTGAAGATGGCGCGAGTGCGAGACCACTTCTTATGTAAGTGTACGGCGGGGCCCCGCTCTCTGGCCCGTGGGTGTGAACGTGTTAAACCCCTTCCTGGTCTGCGGTGTCCGAATACGTGGACATCAAAGGGGCTGTATAACCAGGTGACGCCCACTGTCCATAACACCAGCACTGATTACAGTGGGGCCCTGTATTGTGGCCCCAGATATGTCCATGGTGCTGATTCTAGAGCAGCCGCTTAAGGCGCACCTGTGCAATATTCATGACCAATCAGCATCTTGGTCTGCCACACCTGTGAAAGGGATGGAGAAGTGATCACTAACAGATATAGACACATTTGTTAATAATATTTGAGAGGAAAAAAAGGCCTTGTGGGTCCATAGAAAAAGTCTGTGTGTTCAGCTCATGAAAACCTGGGATTATGGGCGTGGAGAGCAGTGAATATTCATTCTCATTAATCTTGGATACATGTGATTGCCCATCCGCTGCAGTAAGCCAGCAATGAAAG
Organism: Allobates femoralis; assembly: GCA_033576535.1. Classification (NCBI taxonomy): domain Eukaryota; kingdom Metazoa; phylum Chordata; class Amphibia; order Anura; family Aromobatidae; genus Allobates; species Allobates femoralis. The sequence continues at coordinate 630,658,252 of JARQOC010000001.1, forward strand.
GTAATGAATATTCATTGCTCCCCACACCCCTAATCCTGCCCACCTCTCGGCCGGCTTTAATGCAGACAGGTGGGGAGCATTGATTATTCACTCTCTATAATAGCGGGTATATGTGATTGCCCATCTGCTGCAGTAAGCCAGTGGCTTGGGTTGTGTGCCCTCTATAGAGGGTAATGAATATTCACTGCTCTCCACACCCATAATTCTGCCCACCTCTCAGGGCCCACTTCAGTTCAAAGAGGTGGGCGTGGCGAGCTGTGAATATTCATTTTGTTTAATAGTGGGCACATAGGGTCGCTCCTGCCTCCAGTGACCCCACCACCACAGCCTATATATACAGATATGGCAAGACCAGGAAGGCATACCTAGAGATCAGATATGATGAAGGCTTTAACCTAGATTGGTCTAGTGAGAGTTGCCAATGGGAACAAACTGAGCTAGAAAAGATGGAAAGAATACATGGAGCAGCTCTATAGAAAGGAGTCCGTGACACTGGAAGACACGGAGACCAGAAATGGTAGAAAGATGAAATCACTGGTATGATGAAGCTTTAACCTAGATCGACCATGGTGAAGGATACCAATGTGAATAAAGTAACTGAGCTGGAAAGAATACATGGAGCAGCTCTATATAAAGGAGTCCGTGACACTGGAAGACACTGAGACCAGAAATGATAGAAAGATGAAATCACTGGTATGATGAAGCTTTAAGCTAGAGCGACCATGGTGAAGGATGCCAATGTGAATAAAGTAACTGAGCTGGAAAGAATACACGGAGCAGCTCTACAAGAGCGAGTCAGGTTACTTCCACGTCAGCGCTTCTCGCCATTCGCAGCAGATCTGGCAGTTTTGCAGCATCTGCCGTGTCACGGATCAGACTGAAAGACAAAGTCATAAAACTTTATCACCCGCCCGTGTCCTCAGATATGGACATCTGGTCAATGGTGGAAGGACTGGACAAGATCGGTGTTTATTCCTATTCTGAAGAAGGAGGTTCTACTAATTGTGGAAACTATCGCAGTCATACGTCATGCCAAGAAATGACTGCTGCAGACCCTACAAAGACTACTCCAGCCTTACTGACGCAATGGTGATCTGCAGCGGGATTAAACCTCACCCTTAGTGTGGCGCTCGTCACTCCTCATGAGCCATCTAGGAACGTAGTACTCGTGTTCAATGGAAGAGCGCGCTCCACAAAGCCGTGTGTCCATCAGAAAATCTGTATCCCACCATCCTCAGTGCAACATTTCCATTCACAATGAGATCTTTGTGAAGCATACAACTTATTAAACTAACCCCTCTTCATAGTGTAAATGTGATCAAAAGACACCCCCCCCCCCCCCTCTTTAACATCTGCCTATCAGCATACAGTATGGTATAAACCTCCTTAAAGCGTATCCACCGTTTACATTTCTATTTAATAATAATGTAGAGCAAGTGATTGTAATAAACTTTCCAATATACTTCATTAGACAATTCTGGTTGCAAACCATTCCTAAGCCTTCCACAAGGTGTCCTCACTAGACTGTGTGAAGCAGACATGTTCATTATCAGTCAGATCTGTATTCAGTGAATACGGGCATGTAACAATGTTGCAGATTAGGCTCAGCATGCACACAGTTGCTAAGCAACATCAGAGTTCAGAATCACGTCAAACTAGCATGTGTCACAATGTCTGTTAACCCCTCGTCTGCTGGCTCCACACAGCTCCGGATCTGTTAACTAACCCCTTGTCTGCTGTCACATCACAGTGCACTGCTCCCTATCGGATGCTGGCTACGCCCACACAGCCATAAAATGCAGTTTATCAAAAGAGCACAGAAAAATGTGAGACAATAAGTCACATGGCACAAAAAAGCATCATCTGAGCTGCTGTCTGACCCCATCATTAACAGCCAGGGCAGGATAGGAAAATAAATTGTCATCAATGCTGAAATATTGATCATTTAATGAACACAGAATGGTCAGATTTTGGCAAGACGAAAGTTTTGTCGCCCACAGAAAGTCATGTGATATTCAAACAAATAATGAACTTAAAATACAAATATATGTTGCATAACATTGGAGAATGAAGTTGTGTTGCTATTAGTCATATTTAATATTTTGTGTGACTTCCATGAGCTTGAAGAACTGCATCCATGAGATTCAACAATGATTCATACAATTTATTAATGAAGTCATCAGGAATAGCAAAGAATGCAGTCTTACATGCCTCCCAGAGTTCATCTAGATTCTTTGGTTTTGTCTTCCAAGCTTCCTCTTTCATCCTACCCCAAACATGCTCAATGATGTTCATCTCTGGTGACTGGGCTGGCCAGTCCTTGATCTTTTTTGCCTGGAGGAACTTTGTTGTAGAGATGGATGTATGAGATGGAGCACCATCCTGCTGCAGAATTTGACCCCTTAGCAGGCTGTGGGACTTTGCAAATGCCACACGGTTTTTTATTTGCCTTTTGTTTTGTGCTGGCTTCTGGGCACTGATTCCACCCTGGAGGCCATTTGGAGACAGAATCCTAGAAACTGTTCAGGTGACACAGGGACTTGGTGACCAGGCCTGTTGGAGCTCTGCTGCAGTGGAAGAGGGGCTTGCTTTGGATTTTCTAACCAACAAACGTTCCTCCTGAGCAGTTGTCTTGTGGGGTCTGCCGGACCTGGGCTTGTCACACACATCTCCAGTCGCATCAAATCTTTTATTAATTCTTTGTACTTGACGCTGAGACACATTAAAGGTGCAACCACCTCTGCAGTGGATCTGGTCTTCAGCCTCTTGATAATCAAGGCTTTGGTCGCAGGGTGGATTTTTGGCATGTTGTCAGAGCTCAAGTTGCAGTTGGGGTGAAGGTCTGGAGTGCTGAGTTTCTTTATATACACACCCACTAATTAACCGATCATTTACTGAGCACAGGTGAGGATGTAAACTAGGATTGGGGCATTATATGACCAGGCGACAAAACTGACCCGTCTGTGTTCATGAAATGACAATATTTCAGCATTGATGACAATTTATTTTCTTAACCCAAACCACATTTGGGAGGGTTTCCTTGGTGGTTTGCTATAATGCCTAATGCTCTTTCATAAGACCAGTGTATCAAACCTATTGTACAACAATTGGCCAATAGGAGAACGGCGCTATTGTCACCCTGGTCATAGCCGTCCAATCATATTAGTCCATTCTCTTCCGGGATGTTGCTCTCCAACCCTCTTCAGAGTCTATTATTATTATTATTATTATTATTTATTTATATAGCGCCATTAGGTTCCATGGCGCTTTACATGAGGATGAGGGAGACAAGAACAAGTACACTAAATCTAGGCGATCAGGACGTACAGGTACAGGAGGGGCAGGGACCCTGTCCACGAGGGCTCACAGTCTATGAGGGGTGGGTTAGGATACAGTAGGATGGGGGAATGTCAGGTATGGGGCGGTCGCCTGGGTCTCATTGTAGGCTTGACGGAATAAGTGAGTCTTCAGGTGACACTTTAAGCTTCTCAGGGTAGGAGAGTGTCTGACGTGTTCGGGTAGGGAGTTCCAGAGTATGGGTGAAGCACGAGAGAAGTCCTGGACTCGGTTGTGTGAAGAGGTGATGAGGGGGGAGTAGAGGAGGAGTTCTTGGGAGGAGTGGAGGTTACGTGAGGGTAGGTATCGGGAGACCAGGTCGGAGATGTATGGTGGAGCCAGGTTGTGTATGGCTTTGTACGTCATGGTTAGTGTTTTGAATTGGGATCTCTGAGGAGTGTGGAGCCAGTGAAGGGCTTGGCAGAGGGGGGAGACAGGGGAGTAGCGGGAGGACATATAGATGAGTCGGGCAGCGGAGTTGAGGATAGACTGGAGAGATGTGAGGGAGTTAGCCAGGAGGCCATTGAGAAGGAGGTTGCAGTAGTCAAGGCGGGAGATGATAAGAGCATGGATGAGTGTTTTAGCGGTGTCGTGGGTGAGGAAGGTGCGGATCCGTGAGATGTTCTTGAGCTGGAGCCGGAGGGATGTGGTGAGGGCCTCGATGTGGGGCTTGAAGGATAGGGAGGAGTCAAGGATTACCCCGAGGCACTTGGCTTGGGGGACTGGGGAGAGGGCGCAGTCGTTGATGCAGATGGATAGGTTGGGAGGTGGGGTGGAATTTCTTGGGGGGGAGACTATGAACTCAGTTTTGTCCATGTTGAATTTAAGGAAGCGAGCAGAGAAGAAGGATGAGATGGCGGACAGTGTGGGATTTTGGATAGAAGGGAGGTGATGTCAGGGCCGGACAGGTAGATTTGGGTGTTGTCGGCGTAGAGGTGGTACTGGAGGCCATGGGACTCAATGAGTTGCCCTAGGCTGAGAGTGTAAATGGAGAAAAGTAGGGGTCCCAGGACCGAACCTTGGGGGACTCCGACAGAAAGGGGGTAGGGTGAGGAGGAGGTGTGGGAATGGGAGACACTGAAGGTCCGGTCCGCTAGGTATGAGGAGATCCAGGAGAGGGCAAGGTGGGTGATGCCGAGAGATTCCAGGATCCGGAGAAGAAGGGAGTGGTCAACCGTGTCGAAGGCGGCGGACAGGTCAAGGAGTAGCAGGATGGAGTAGTGGTGTTTGTTCTTGGCGGTCAGTAGGTCGTTGGTGACTTTGGTCAGGGATGTTTTGGTGGAATGGAGGGGTCGGAAGCCGGACTGTAGGCGGTCGAGGTGGGAGCACAAGGAGGACAGTTCGGAGTGGACGTGTTGTTCAAGTAGCTTAGAGGCGAATGGGAGAAGAGATATGGGGCGGTAGTTAGAGATAGAGGTAGGGTCGAGGGAGGTTTTTTTTAGGATGGGTGCGATAAGGGCGTGTTTGAAGGCCGAGGGGAAGGTACCCGTGCTAAGTGAAAGGTTAAAGAGGTGGGTGAGGGCTGGGATGAAAATGGAGGTGTGGTTGGGAATGAGGTGGGATGGGAGCGGGTCGTGGGGTGGTGAGGTGTGATTTTTGACAGGAGGGAGGAGAGTCTATTGCACGTTCTCTGGCGTCAACACTTAGACCTCAGGCGCACCATTGGGTACTCCCCCGACAAGCGTCATCGTGTTCGCACAGGTCATCGGGCATGCGCACTCCTCACAGTAGAACCCGGGCACACACAACTGGCGGCGTAACCGATCCCAGCAATTAGAAACACCAGGCCAAAAGTGTTCAAGGAGAAGGAAATAGATTAAGAACATCCACCCGCCCTGGGGTTGCCTGGTGCCCGCCCTGGGGTTGCCTGGTGCCCGCCCTGGGGTTGCCGGGTGCCGCCCTGGGGTTGCCTGGTGCCCGCCCTGGGGTTGCCCGGTGCCGCCCTGTAGGAATCGTCACTGGTTACAGACGTTCCCTGAATATTTTTTTCCTTTTTTCTCTTTAGTCTCTGTAGAATCGACGGGGATCCTGGCACCGGACACGCTGCTCACAGAGGCCATTAAAGGTCTGATGGAGAAATGTCGCCGCTTTCTGGACGAGCTGGACGCCGCAAGCTTGGACTGAGGGGGCCACTGACTCCACCAGACTGCTGGACGGGCCATGTACGCCATCAGAGACTCCTAGAAAGAGGGGAGGTCGTGCGCTCTCTGACTCTTACAAGAGGCCACGTGCGCTGTCAGACTCCTAGAGGGGCGGTTGCTCCGTCAATAGATTTCTGGAGAGGATGATGTCCTCCATCAGAGACTCCTGGAAGGATTCAGTGCGTTTCATTCTGTGCTTCATCAGAGACTCCTGGAAGGGTTCTGCGCGTTTCATCAGAGACTCCTGGAAGGGTTCAGCGCGTTTCATTCTGTGCTTCATCAGACTCCTGGAAGGGTTCAGCGCGTTTCATTCTGTGCTTAATCAGAGACTCCTGGAAGGGTTTTGCGTGTTTCGCTCTATGCTTCATCAGAGACTCCTGGAAGGGTTCAGCATGTTTCGCTCTATGCTTCATCAGAGACTCCTGGAAGGGTTCAGCACGTTTCATCAGAGACTCCTGGAAGGGTTCTGCGCGTTTCGCTCTATGCCTCATCAGAGACTCCTGGAAGGGTTCAGCATGTTTCGGTCTATGCTTCATCAGAGACTCCTGGAAGGGTTCAGCATGTTTCGCTCTGTGCTTCATCAGAGACTCCTGGAAGGGGCCATACATGCCGTTAGACGCCAAGAAAGGAGGCTGCAGACCTTGTCAGAGTCTCATAGAAGGGAGTGACGCTCCATCAAAGACTCTTGGAGGGAGTTTTTGTGCCGATTAAGAAACTGCTCAAGGGTTTGAAGACGCGCAGAGTAATAAAATGGCGACACGTCCTCCATGTATTGTCCGTGTGATACTGTGTGGATTATGTCCTTTTCTTCCTGACAGTGATTGATTCACCTAGACTAATGGCAGCAGGTACAACCAACCATCTAATGTGTACAGGGGGCGCTGGTGCCAGTTGGGGGTTGTGCATAGCTGAATGTGTCAGTGGCTGATAACAGAGAATGCATGAGCTTCTGGGTGAGTACTGCTGTGTATGGGCCGAGGTGGCCGTCAGCGTCATTAACCCTTTATGCATCATAGAAGTCGTCTTGCAGTAGAAAGAAAGATATCAGTATTCTGGGATGTGACCGATCCTCTGGATACCGACAGGGGGCGACCCCGATACTCTGCGGGACAATGTCTGCTCCAGGTGGTGACACGGTCCCCCGGGATGGTGATGATGGTGCTCTGGGTGGTGACACGGTGCCCCGGGATGGTGATGATGGTGCTCTGGGTGGTGACACGGTCCCCCGGGATGGTGATGATGGTGCTCTGGGTGGTGACACGGTGCCCCGGGATGGTGATGATGGTGCTCTGGGTGGTGACACGGTGCCCCGGGATGGTGATGATGCTGCTCTGGGTGGTGACACGGTGCCCCGGGATGGTGATGATGCTGCTCTGGGTGGTGACACGTTCCCCCGGGATGGTGATGATGGTGCTCTGGGTGGTGACACGGTGCCCCGGGATGGTGATGATGCTGCTCTGGGTGGTGACACGGTCCCCTGGGATGGTGATGATGGTGCTCTGGGTGGTGACACGGTGCCCTGGGATGGTGATGATGCTGCTCTGGGTGGTGACACGGTGCCCCGGGATGGTGATGATAGTAACATAGTAACATAGTAACATAGTTTTTAAGGTTGAAGGAAGACTTTAAGTCCATCTAGTTCCCCCCATAGCCTAACATGATCCAGAGGAAGGCGAAAAAAAACCATGTGGCAACACTAAGCTCCACATTGGGGAAAACATTCCTTCCTGACTCCAGATACGGCAATCAGACTAATTCCCTGGATCAACGCCCGATCAAAGAATCTAGTATGTATAACTGGTAATATTATAGTTTTCAAGAAAGGCATCCAGGCCCTTCTTACATGTTAGTAGTGACTCCTCATTACAACATCATGTGGAGAGAGTTCCATAGTCTCACTGCTCTTACAGTAAAGAATCCGCGTCTGTGATTATGATTAAACCTTCTTTCCTCCAGACGTAGAGGACGCCCCCTTGTCCCCGTCTCTGTAGAGGACGCCCCCTTGTCCCCGTCTCTGTAGAGGACGCCCCCTTGTCCCCGTCTCTGTAGAGGACGCCCCCTTGTCCCCGTCTCTGTAGAGGACGCCCCCTTGTCCCCGTCTCTGTAGAGGACGCCCCCTTGTCCCCGTCTCTGTAGAGGACGCCCCCTTGTCCCCGTCTCTGTAGAGGACGCCCCCTTGTCCCCGTCTCTGTAGAGGACGCCCCCTTGTCCCCGTCTCTGTAGAGGACGCCCCCTTGTCCCCGTCTCTGTAGAGGACGCCCCCTTGTCCCCGTCTCTGTAGAGGACGCCCCCTTGTCCCCGTCTCTGTAGAGGACGCCCCCTTGTCCCCGTCTCAGGCCTAAGAGTAAAGAGATCATTAGAAAGGTCTCTGTACTGTCCCCTCATATATTTATACATTATTATAAGATCACCCCTAAGCCTTCGTTTTTCCAAGCTAAATAACCCCAAGTTTAATAACCTGTCTTGGTATTGCAGACCCCTCAGTCCTCTAATAACCTGTCTTGGTATTGCAGACCCCTCAGTTCTCTAATAACCTGTCTTGGTATTGTAGACCCCTCAGTCCTCTAATAACCTGTCTTGGTATTGCAGACCCCTCAGTCCTCTAATAACCTGTCTTGGTATTGTAGACCCCTCAGTCCTCTAATAACCTGTCTTGGTATTGTAGACCCCTCAGTCCTCTAATAACCTGTCTTGGTATTGCAGACCCCTCAGTCCTCTAATAACCTGTCTTGGTATTGTAGACCCCTCAGTCCTCTAATAACCTGTCTTGGTATTGTAGACCCCTCAGTCCTCTAATAACCTGTCTTGGTATTGCAGACCCCTCAGTCCTCTAATAACCTGTCTTGGTATTGCAGACCCCCCAGTCCTCTAATAACCTGTCTTGGTATTACAGACCCCTCAGTCCTCTAATAACCTGTCTTGGTATTGTAGACCCCTCAGTCCTCTAATAACCTGTCTTGGTATTGTAGACCCCTCAGTCCTCTAATAACCTGTCTTGGTATTGTAGACCCCTCAGTCCTCTAATAACCTGTCTTGGTATTGCAGACCCCTCAGTCCTCTAATAACCTGTCTTGGTATTGTAGACCCCCCCCAGTCCTCTAATAACCTGTCTTGGTATTGCAGACCCCTCAGTCCTCTAATAACCTGTCTTGGTATTGCAGACCCCCCAGTCCTCTAATAACCTGTCTTGGTATTGCAGACCCCTTAGTCTTCTAATGACTTTTGTCGCTCTTCTCTGGACCCGCTCTAGTTCAGCTATGTCTTTCTTATACACCGGAGACCAGAATTGTACACAGTATTCTAAGTGTGGTCGCACTAGTGACTTGTATAGAGGTAAAATTATGTTCTCCTCATGAGCATCTATGCCTCTTTTAATGCATCCCATTATTTTATTTGCCTTTGCAGCAGCTGCCTGACACTGGCCACTAAATGTGAGTTTGTCATCTACCCATACACCCAGGTCTTTTTCAGTGACAGTTTTGCCCAGTGCTTTACAATTAAGCACATAATTATACCTTTTGTTTCCTCTGCCCAAGTGCATGACTTTACATTTATCCCCATTAAAGCGCATTTGCCATTTAGCAGCCCAAGCTTCTAGTTTACATAAATCCTCCTGTAATATAAAATTATCCTCCTCTGTATTGATTACCCTGCAGAGTTTAGTGTCATCTGCAAATATTGAGATTCTACTCTGTATGCCCCCTACAAGGTCATTAATAAATATGTTAAAAAGAAGTGGGCCCAATACTGACCCCTGTGGGGGCCCCACTGTTACCTGAAAGGCCCAACACTGACCCCTGGGGAAACCCCACTGTTACCTGAAAGGGCCCCAACACGGACCCCTGGGGGTACCCCACGTTACCTGCAGGGCCCAACACTGACCCCTGTGGTCCCCCACTTTTTACCTGCGGGGCCCAACACTGACCCCTTGGTACCCCACGTTAACTGTGACCCATTCTGAGTGTGTTCCATTAATGACCCCCTTTTTTCCAATCCCCTAACCATTCTTAACCCACTTACACATTTTTTTCCCCTACCCCCATTGCCCTCATTTTTTTGTATAAACCTTTTGTTGGGCCCCGGGATCAAAAGCTTGTGAAAAGTCTATTACACCCATCCAAATGCATTTCCTTGGTCCAGTCCAGAACTTAAATTTTTCATAGAACTTATTAGATTAGTTTGACAGGAACGGTCCCCGTAAAACCATTTTGATAATGGGGCATGAGGGTTTTTTTTCTTCAGATACTCCAGTATAGCATCTCTTAGAAAACCCTCTAGGGTTTTACCCACAGTTTGAGGTTAAGCTTCTGGGCCCTTTTAAATTTTCCCAAAGGGGCTCCCGGGGGGTGACACGGTGCCCCGGGGGGGTGGGGGATGCGCTCTGGGGGGTGACACGGGCCCCCGGGGTGGTGATATCGGTCGGGGGGGTGACACGGTGCCCCGGGGTGAGATGAAAGCTGCTTTTGGGTGGTACCGGGGCCCCCCCCCATGGGGATGATGGGCTCTGGGGGGGGACACGGTTTCCCCCGGGGTGGTGAGATGCTGCTCTGGGTGGTTTAAAAACGGTGCCCCCGGGGTGGTGGTGATGCGGGCCCGGGTGGTGACACGGGGGTGGGA